>VZRH01003036.1:438043-527660 GCA_013397555.1 Urocynchramus pylzowi | reverse complement strand
AAAAAAAAAAAAAGAGTAGAAATTTAAGATTCTAAACATTCCTTGGTGAAAGTGAGAGGCACTGGGGAAAGATAAATGTTGACTTTGGCTCCTAAAAAAGAATAGCTGGAGTAAGAAACTTAAGGTTTGTGTTACTTTCCCTTCCTCAAGTTATATAACCCATGAAACAAAGAGAGGTGTCCACTTTTGATGATACATTAAGTGCTGGTCTCAAGCAATGAATCACAAGAAGTGCTTTTGGCTCAGGCTGCAATTTATCACCAAAGCTTCAAAGACACTAATAATAAAAGATTAATTAAATAGTACATTAAATTTATTACTTTCCTTTTGTTTAATACAATACTGAATTTTCTATGGAGAATGACTTTCAAACAGTACAGCCTGGCAAATAGTACTTTAGCAACTGCAAATATGCCAGTAAGCAACTAAATTTAAGATAATGAAAAACAGTAAAAGGAGGAAATTCTGGAGTGGATAATAAAGATTATATATATACACATATATATAAAAAACACTTTGCTACCTATTAGGTAATTCCTGCTGTTCTTTCACAAGTAGCAATACAAAGTAAGTCAACAAAAACCTATAGAATTTGGGGAAAAAAACATTGACCACTTTCTGGTATTTAGAATTTTATCTTTTAGAATTTTTTATGAATTTCAACCCATAATATTTGTCACAAAATGTTCAAGAAGCACATCTATAATTTAAAACATTACTTTTATACCAAAATATATCACAGTCACATTAATAATTAATTTGTACAAATATCTCCTTCATTATTTTTGAAATGTGCCTACTATGTAAAATCATGGGTTTGGAATCAGCATATTTTTTCTTGCTGAAATGCAAAAAAGTCCAGTGTTGCAGTAATGAAAAAAATTTGGATCTAATCAGATGCAGTAAAATCCAACTTCATCATCAATAAATAAATCCTATTGTCTCCAAAAAACAGAAAGCAGGGAAAGCTGGGGAGGAGAAACTCCAGAAGTTGCTTAGGTGGTTTTTATTTACTATTTTAGTTTGGACTTGCCCCTTGTGCACATTTTCCTTCAGACATAGTACTCTGTGCACTCTTGCTGTGAGTTAGTTTTGCATGAGCACTAATGGCGGTAAGTGCTATCTTCACATTTCTTAGTTTAATTTGTTAAAACTTATAAATCAACATTGAACTATAATTATTTTACAGCAGCACAACAAAGTACCTCCTCCATATTTTTAGAGAGGAGTACTGTGTAAGCTACTTGGAATTTTTTCAAGGAGATAGCCCCTTGGAGTGGGTTTAGAAAGAGAGAACCAAACTGTGCCAGATCCCTCTGCTCCTGCAGTGGTTGATGCTCACACGTGAACACACTCACAAGACATGTGGGATCATTTATGACCCTATCACTGTCCCCTCCTCCTCTGACCCAGACATGTGCAAGAGCGACCCAGGGTTTCTGTTTCACTCACTTTCCTGAGGAGTGAGAACATGGTGCAGGTATTTTTCTGGGGACCAATTACTTTTAACGCAGGTTATTTACAGGTTTGAACATAAAGTATTTCATTAAAGAAAATGTGAATTGAAAATGACTGTTTGGAGTCTACTGTCATTAATGGTCACTGTTTCTGCTCAAATTAAGCATGCCCAGAAAGAAGGCTGTAACTGCATTTTATTGTGGAAATACCTGGTCTCCTACAAATGGTGGGTAAATTTCCACTGGGGCTTTATGCTGCATTTATGATATAATAAAACTATTATGTTTTCAAATTTCATTCAATAATTTTTTGTATTTATACACAAGAAGCATGCTCCCTTTTTATACAAAAGACATCCCAGACACACTCTGATTTTTATAAGTGCTTGTTTTTCCATGACTGTATGATGTGTTTATCTGTACAGCCATAAACTATTGACTTAGGATTTCAAGTCCTCCAAGAGGATTTTGATGAGGGTTTTTTTAAGTGATCTGCACTTCCAAGGTTCTTTTAACTATATTTTTTAAATTAAGAAAAAATGATATTTCTGATTGTTATGAAGTATCTGTTGAAGTGGAGTGCAAAGTACATAAACATTTATTCTAACAAACTAAAGCAAACTAAATGACATCCAGACAAACCTTTTCTTTGAGATTTTAATTCTACCATCAATAGCATTTTTAAGGTATCGGACATTTAAATTATTTGTGTTTCCATTTGTATATGTTTATTGAAAAAAGCTTCCCTTCCTCTCAACTAAAGATCTAATGTAGGCATCTAATTGCATATATTCATTCTGAATTAGAAAGAATACAAGTATAAGGTCTACACACTGGTATCCTTTATAATTTGCAATACCTCCTTCACAGGTCAGGCTATTGAAACAATGCTTAATCTGAGCAGGATACTACTCAACTTGAGTAAAAAGAGTGTCAGAGTATTACGCTAACAGCGATAACATTCACAGAACAAATATTAATTAACAGAAAATGAAAAATTATATAGATATTTAAAAAAAAAAAAACAACACTTGACGTACACTTAGTCATGAATTGCAGAAGGCAAACATAATGCCTGACCCCATCAAATATGTAATGAGAACGAGAGCCGACATTACTACAACACACAAAGAGGTCAAAGAAACAATGATATCAAAACACTTGCAAATCATTTAAACAAAATCTAGTTTATTGCAGCAATTTAAGTAAAACCATGTAATAAAACATAGGGTTTGTACATTTTCCTTTAAATGCTTGCTTCCACTTCTTGCTGAATAGAAATACTGAACTGACAGCTGATATAAACTTTTAATTATTTTGCTCAATTATCACAAACGTGTTCACCAACTAAGTCAAAAATACATCAAAATAAAACCTAGCTGAAATTTTCATTTTAGAAGCTGATTTTTTTTTTATTAGGAATTCCAGCATTTCTTAGACAAGCCTTCAATTTTTTTTTTCATCCTGCAAACATTTCAGTTTACTTCTAAAAGTGGTGTTAATTCACTCAAATAAGTTGCTGGTTTGATAATTACCTTCTGCCCTTTTCCCTCCAATGTCCTGCTCTCAGTTCATCTGTTTGTTGCAGCTTTTCAGAATTCCCTCATAGAGGTATTGAGGACAATTTCTGAAGCTCACTAGTGGCTTTGGTACAAACCTCTTGAGAAAAAGCAGTACTTGATGTGAGCACCAGCAAACAGCATAAGATGGAAAGATTCTAGATTTACTCCAGAGGAGTAAATAAGCTCATCATTTCAAAATGAGGATATGGGATGCTGATTTTTGTTTTTCTGATTGTTTGTTTGTTTAAAGATGGAACTTACCTTTTTCAACTGTGCTTCCAACTTACTACACTCTTCTTTCTTTTGTTCTATGGCTATTTCTAAAGACTTAAGTTTGGAGTCTCTTTTCAGCCCTGCTGATGCCAATGAAGATGCATGTTCTTTGAGATCGATTAAACTAGACTGGAAAATGACCAAGAGTAAAAAGTTAATTCCTAGTCACCAGGACACTAACTCATTGCCAACTTAGCAATCACTTGGAACCTGTTCCCCCTCCCCCAAAAAGAGCTGACTCAAAGACAAGCATTGATAGCAAAAGACACCATTTTGTGCATACAGCTGGAACCACAGGAGCTGGCATGCAGTGAAACACAAACATTTATAATACAGATGACCTCATGTCATATTATGGAGATACAAACACACTATTTCAAGCAAAACTATTTCTCTATCTGACAAACGAAAACAGGAGCAGCAATGGAATATTTGAACCTAGTGGAAGCTTAGGTAGATATTATGACGCACAACTATGTAAAAACTGAAGTAATATTTAATGTTCAAATGAGGGCTGTGAAGAATGCTTAAGAAAAAACAACAGTTCTGAAGCTGAACACTGAAGTGGTAGAATTTCAGTACTTGACATGATTCAAGAGTAATCCTAATGTACTTTCTTTCATCATAACGACATAGATAGAAGAGCAGAGTTTTTAAGAAAAGACTGACCTCTTTTTCTGTCAGCTCAGCTTGTAAAGCATTAACTTTCTCCTTCAGGTCCTTGTTTTCTTTTTTATAAGATTCAATTTCTTCGAGTCTTTCTCTGTCATCTCGATCCCTTTGCTCCTTCAGACGCTCTATTATTCTTTCCTAACAAGGAAAAGAATTGTAAAATGGAAAAGTTGGGAATGATTTTAAAAACAGACAGCATTTGTTTGCATTATGCAGCACTTATTAAAAATAACCTGCAGAAGCAGAGGGTGATTGAGTTAATGGTATTAAAGTCAATGCCAAGATTTCTCTAGAATTCATAATCATAAGCTCAAGTTTTTAAATACTTGATAAGAGTAACATAGTACAGGAACTTCATTAAGAGCTGTACTGATACGAGTATGTTTAGTTTTGTGATAGATGTGGAAAGATATTCACTTCAATAATGTATTTCCTGTATTCATAAGTGATTGAAGTCTTGAAAAAAAGTTCAAAACAAGCTATGAATAGTTTCCTCAGAGGTCATGACCAGATTACTCAGCTTCAATTTTGTTATTACTCTACAGTGCTTGCAATAAGATGTCAAAGTTCCAGATGTAATCAGCCACTTGCTAACTATCTGTAACTTACAGTTTACACATATTATATTTTGAGATGTCAAAAAAACAGTTGTCCAAGACAGAGAAAAAGTACTCTGATACAAATTAAGAAATCCAAAGGAAGATTTTTCTCTCTCTAATTAACAATAACCCTACAGACATTTAAACTCAGCCGTGTTTCTGCATATTTTGCTGACTTCCAATAACTATTTCAAGGTTTGCTGACAATCACCAGTCATTGATTGGGTGATTAACTCAAAGGGTGAAATGGAAAAAGCAGACACAATAGTATGGTTTCATTAAGCTCCGATTATGTTCTACAAAATCACATTTCATCAATACTTGAAGGATGCAAATACTAATCAGAGAGAAATGCTTAGGGTACAATGAAATAACCACTAGAACTGCATTTCAACTGGAAGCAGGTCTTTAAGCAGAATATCAGGAGAACCACTGATATCATTGAGTGGTGGCAGTCAGGGGAGCAGTAGAAGCAACATAATTTAGGTCCTGCACTTGGGTCAGGGCAATCCCAGGCTGGGCAGAGAACTGACAGAGCAGCCCAGAGGACAACTTTGTTGTGTACAGTGACAAAAAGCTCAACATGACTCAGACATGAGCACTCAGAGCCCAGAAACACCACCTCTGCTCCTGGGCTGCATCCAAAGCAGCATGGCCAGCAGGTCAAGGGAGGTGACTGCTCCTCCATCCTGCCCTGCTGACACCCACCTGGGGAAGAACTGCATCCAGCTCTGGGGCCCCCACACAAGGACACAGATGTTCTGAAGAGGGTCCTGAGGAGGACCAGGAAGATCTAAGGGCTGAAACAAACTGGAAGGTTGCTTGGAAGGTGTCCCTGCCCAGAGCAAGGTGGTTGGAGCTACGGGATGATCTTTAACACCCTTCCTATCTAAACTTATAACACTAAGTAACTTCAGGTTTATTCCTAATAACAAACAATGTACATTCTTAATACCTTGAATACTAATATTAAGATGACAGCCTCCATAAAATAGAATAGTTTAATAATCAAACATTCAGATGCCACCTGGTTATATTCAGAATTAATTTTTTACCAATTCCTTCTTGAAGATTTATTTACCCAAATGATTTTTTCATCTACAACAAATTAAACATAACACTATTTCATATTTTTAATGAGCAGTATATTTTTTTCTCAATCACAAAAAGACTAATTTATCTGTCAGCTGCATAAGGCTGAATGTCAAAAATGTGTTAAAACGCCCTAATAAACCATGTTTTGATTGATTAATAGCTAATTTGCTGAGATCCCAACAATGTGTTCTTGTTTCAGTCTTGTTTCCGTTGGGCAGCTTTCCTTATGCACTAATCTTGGACCTCACAGGTCTAATCTATTTGCACTTTATCACAGAAGCAGGAACTGAATTGCCCCAGCATACAGCTCCATTATCAGACATACTCCATTGCTTATCTGCTGTATGCTGCTACAGTAGGACCAACTTTATAAATATCAGCTTCATGAAAGCAACCTCTTGAGCTGCTTTAGGCCAGTCCAAGAGCTGAGATATTCTTTGAAAAGTTTCTTGTTATAACATCAAGGCAACTGATAGCACTTTTGCATAGTCTGATTTTCAAACATTTTTTTTCTTTTTTAATTGCAATGTAATCCTTATTATTGTTGTTACAAATTTTCAGTGCTTAGGGGAGGCTCTGAAATTAGGGATAAATAGTTGAATGAATATGTTTTGCAGCTTAGCTCTAAAATGAACTCAAATGCAACTGAAGTTGATTTGTTTCTGATTCCTGACAAGAAGAAAAATCACACCAGCAATATCATCAGAAAAATACTAAGATTAAAAGAAGGAAAATTTGACATTGTTTTATTATATCTACATTAATTTCTCATTTAGCATTCCTAAGACACCTAATCACTAAATACAAAACAAAATCAAGAGACTTGATACTTGGAAAAATCTATTTTCATAAAGAATAAGGAGACACGTTTTCTAATTCAGAGCCAAAATCTTAATCTGTGTATTTTCAAGAAAAATGGAGGAAAACATTTGAGCTTTGGACTTTAAAAATAGCTTCATAATTCATTAACATCATATGATCATGTTTTAATTTGTTTTTCTTCCTATAGAAGCTAAGAAAAGCAATTCAATCAGATTCCAGTAAATTGTGGTTAGCTAAACTTGTATGAATAAATTTTATTTCTATTTTAAAAGAGCTTCCCATTACGGTCTTGAAGAATTTTATTCATTATTTTTAAATTAAAATTCTAAAAACTACTGAATGGACAAAGATTTAATATAATGAAAAAAACAACCTAATCTCAGAGTATAAACAAAAAATTATATAGTTGAAAGGTAGGTCTGATACAATTACTAGAAAGAAAATCAAAGCACACAAACAATGCATTTCCATGGAAATGGAAACCAGGTATTCTTAAATGAAAGCATCATCCTTTCTTGACAGCATTACATACTGAATTGATGAAAGTACTTATATTGATGCACTTGTTAATAAACATCTCACTAAGGGTTCCTGTTTTGTCCCATTTGGACAAACCTCTGTTTCATATTTCTACCAGAATTCCCAGTGGAAATATTTAACAACTATTGATAAAGTCTGCAGGTCTTAAGAATGCTACTGCATAAGAAAGTTACTGAGAGCAGTCAGGAGGAATTGGGAAGCTGGACACAGAAAGGAATGAGGCACATGCGCAAACAAGCTAAATACTTGTCAAAGTATTTAGCTGCCAGAAGACAGAAGAAAGCCAGGTATAATTGTCCACTTGGAATTTCTAAAGGATGGCAACTGGCTTCTTTCAGTGTGTAAGTTCATCCCAGAAATCATCCTTGACTTTGAAAAATCTGCCCTTCCAAGTGTGGCCTTCAAGGGACTTACAATGGAAAACAAATTGAGGGTGATTTCCCTGTACAGCAATCAAAATCCTACAAAAAGAAATGCATTTAGCTTGGAAACTTTCTCCTCATTGTGGCTCATGCTCTCAGATCAAGCACCCCGTTTTTCAAAAGCTAATCTGAATCCTAACTCAGCAGTGTTGCTTGCCTCTTACTCCTATGCAAGTCTCCACTGTGACAGTCACTCTGCTTCACAAATGACTGTTTTAAAAAACCCTCAGCTGCCTCTATGGGCATTTTTGGGAAAGTGACTAATCCAGAAAAGTTTGCAAGGAGAGAAAACAGATTAGAATATACTTTCTGTCATTTTTTTATTAACATGCTGTGAAATTGATGAACACTGTGTCCAGATCAGCAGTGAAAGATTACAGAAATGTGTTATTTTACTGTATAAATAAATGCTTATCCATATGAGTCAATACCAATAAGAACTTTTTTCACTTTTGTTGACCAAGCAAATGCTAGGAAATCAATTAAACACACAAGAAATAAAAAAATCTGACATTAACATTGTATGTGTCAGTGCCAACACCACAGCAGCATTTTCAAGTCATATGCAGTCATAAATACCTCCACAGGATTATACACTGCAGAATGGCACATATTACTTTAGTGTTCACATTTAAGTAGTATATATTAAGATCTGTGAGCTGAAAAATGTGGGTATTTGTACTAATTTCTTTGGCATATAAATTCACTTGCATTACCTCATATTCAAAGTGAACTGAAAGAAGAAACCTGACTTCACTGAAACTAGTAGGAATGTTGCCACTAATTTAAACAGTCCGGATTTATCTATTCTCCTAGGTATTTTTAAATTAAAGGCATAGATCTTGTAAAGGAAAAAAAAAGGAATGCTCAATATTTCTTTTTTATGAAACATTTTCCCTTAAAAATGAAGTGTAGGAAGCCAATAGTGCTCACAGCAAGCTGGTACAGCCACTTGGTCTTGGCCCATGCTTTATGAGCAAAGAACAGGATAATCAAGATCACAAAGACAGAAAAATGCCCAAAACTCTACCTTCTTTAAGTCAGGTCTTTCAGTTCTTTCAGGGAATAAATACTCACCTCACTGACTAAGGCAAAAATCTTCCCATGTCCTGGGTCATTTTCTCCATAAGCATTCAAAGGACATCACTCCTTCCCCTCCAAGTTCTGTGTCAGTTCATCCCCCCGCAGTCACTCCCTGCTCATCCTACCAGAACAGGGCTACCTGCTTCCCTGACAAGGCCCTAGCCTTTGGGAGAGCTGTCAGGCCAACTTAGAAGCACATTTTCTTCACACACTTCACCCACAAGAGCAGCACATAAAGGTTTTAATGAGAAAACGTTACCTTTTCTGATAGGGCTTCCTCTAAGGTTGCTAGTGCTGTGTCTGTATTACTGGAATCTGTCTGCAGCGACTTCACTCTGTCTTTCAGATTAGTTAGTTGTTTATCTTTGTCCCTAAGTTGCTCCTGTAGATTTTCAATCTGTAAATAAAAACATTACAGTAATCATCAACCTTGTCATAACGTTCCAACGTTCCAAGAGGGACTTGGGTGCTGAGTGCATACACATCACACATATCATACACATGCCTCAGTATACTGCCAGGTGTGTAACCGCTGTATCATTAACAGTTTTAAACTTCAGACCTTTCTATTTTGTTTTCTTTTGCTGAAGAAGTATAATTTTTCCAATAAAATAAAGGGAAAATCTCACTGCTGTCAGGTATTTTATTATTTAAATATTTTCTGATAATTATCAGTCTAGTTTAAGATACTGTGTTATCACAGTAATTCAAAGTATGTCTGGAATTACCCCTTTAGATTATTCTAGTTCAATAAGAAGAACAAAGAAAGGGTGAGGCAAACCAATCTGAGTGAGCCTTAAAATGAGGAAGAAGAAAGATTATCTAAAAATCTCTTCTTCCATGATGCCTTGCTGTAAGGAAAACTAAGCTGGGCAGAGATAAGGTTGTTTATTCTTAAAAAGGCCAAACCCACAAACAACAAAACAAAAATTCTCAAGAGGCACCACTTCCATTCACTTTCTTCACTTCCACAAAAATTTAAATATGTCACTCTATTGTGACATATTCTTTAAATAAATCTGGTTCCTCATCTAGAAAGTATTTGAACATATTGCTGAAGTACCTATAAGGACACTGTCATGATTTATAGTGGTTAATTCAGGAAGAGCTAAGTCACAAAACTTTTGCACAAAAAGTTGTCCACAGAGCAATGTAGACTTTGGAAGCAAATGGGAATAAAAGCACTCAGCTGCTGATTGTCATGGCAATCCCCTTCTGTAGCTGTAAGGCACTGTGACCCCTGGGCAGAATGCAGGGGGTGTGTGCTATGTCAGATGTGTAAAATTTCATTAATTGTCTGTTGGAAGAATCCCCCTCCTTCAATCCTGCACTCTCAGTGACACTCATTATTATGAAAAAACTGGCACAAACCCAAGATTTGTTACTTAAGACTTCACAAAAATAAAGAGTAACAAGAAAATTAACTGGTCTGTTATTTTAATATGCCACTTCAGGTAATATAAGAAAATATGCCAAAATCCATGAGGTATCATTTGTTCAAAACTGGTTTTAAATATGTTGTCAACATTTCACAAATTACTGTCAACAGATATTCAAATTCTTACTTTCATCAGTGATCATTTCAGTTTGGATCACGTTCTCTTGCTACTGAAATTAATTCAGTTTTCCTGTTCATTTTACAATGTAATGGGTTTTTTTTCACATAGCCAATATCTTTCCATTTAAAGCAACTCAGATTTTAACAGAAGAAGAACCTTTTATAGTTACTTTAAAGATTTCTTTACAAACGTGAAGTTGAATTCAATGCATGTGCAGCTCTGCAGAAGTCAACAGTTACGTCAATAAAAATTTCATCTCCATATGCAAGAACGTACCACCGTAATCAAATGCACTTTAATTTGGGGCACACCTTGGTAAAAATTCTTCTCCTACTACATTATACAAGTGTGGGAGAAAAAATCCTGAAGTTTTGACATTATACGAATCTACAACTAACAAGTCATAAAATTCACATTACAGCTGTGTGCACTGCATAAAGTGTATTTTTTTAAAACTTAAATTTTAAATAATTTTTTAAAAAAATTAAAACAATTTGAAAGAAAATTTGGAGGAGCACAATTCAATTAGAAATTCCTTCTAGTATGTCAAATACAAGTCTTGTACCTTTTTTCCTTTTATATATATATACACATATCATTTGGTATATCAGATTACTACTATGAGCCAAAGATTCCACTTTCTGTGTAAACTATAAAATACTAAGGAATATCTAGAAAGGTCTTTTTGGGAAGACCTGACACAGAATAGCTTACTCTTGTGAACGACCTTTTGCAATATTTTTCTTCATATTTTATACAGATTCAGAAACATGATACGCGTGTTAATGAGTTAAGAACTTTTTATTTTATGACTTGTGTATTAGTCACATCTAAAATTACATTAACTGGCATTCAGAGGACTGCACATTATGTGTCTTTCTTTACTTCATCGAAGTATTAATGATTCCAACAACTGCCTCATGACACCCTGTGGAATACTTAAGCAATTGCACATTTCAGCTTCACCAAAATAAATTCTCAAGTAAAAGGGTAAAAAAACAGAAGAGTGAATATTGATTACATTTCTTTGAAACAAAGTTAAGATCTGGTCCTCTACTATCATCCTCTTGACCTACCAATTCTCGGTACCCTAAAGTAAAGTACTTATTTCCTATGCACAGTGCTTATCTGAATTCCACAGCATTTACACGATTTCCTTCCTCTTATAACTAATTGAAAATATGAGCCAACCCTTAACCAAGAAAACGTGTTCTAAAATTATTCAGCATTTACAAAATTCTTTCCTCAGAGGTAAAAGAGAACAGGCAGCAAATTAAAAACATCCCAATTGAATCACAACTGCTTTAAAATAAGTCGCTCAATACATACTCTATAGATAAAATAAGAGGAAAGGATCTAATTCTTCTTCTATTTGTGCTATATAAACCTGAAGAAAATACTTTGATGGGAATAGGACCACACTGGGGTATGCTAAACTAGAATCAGTACCACAGAGTATTTGTCCTTTGGGATGGGCACAGGATTAGCCAAGACCTACTGATGCAGACAAGGCTTTATAACCAGTTAATCACAGAGCTCTCTCAACAAGATTACAGGAGACAAAGAGATTGAGAGGTCTCACATGCTAAAATCTTGGAACACAAGACACGACTTAGTTCTTCCTGAGTTTTTTAAATCCAGAAAAACAACAAACCCTCAGGTAACCTCTGTCATTCTCCAGCACACATATATATTTGGGTACAAGCATTTATGTAAGAATACAATTATATCATTGAATAATGACTTTTAAGCATGCCTGAATTCAGTTTATGGCAGGGACTGTCCAGAACTTCTTAATCCTCAAGTACTTATTTTTTCTGATAGGAAGTTAGTTACTGTGAAGTTTTGTCCACATCTTTTTTTTTTACCTCTGTAAACTGCTATGTCCCTGTGCCAGAATGAAAAGAAAGTGCTCTATTCTTTCCATATTTCAGAAAGGATGTGTATATTCCCAGGGCTTAACCCAGAGTTTATTCTTTCTTTAAAAACAATACTCTTACAGATAAACATCTTTCCTATGAGGCATCCAGTCAATAAACCTCAAGTGCTAATCTTGTCACTTTTTGGCGACAGTCTCAGGAATGCTTATTAAATACTCAAGGGATTAAATTAAATCTCAGCTGCAGACAGGCTTTAAAAGTCTCCAGTAACCCAAGTTCTCAAAAGAAAACTCCTTTCATTGTCAAAATTAAGTTACTGTACTATGGAACTTGCAAGAAAATTACATAATCAAAGAAAATGTTCCATGCTGCAACAATTTGCCTTCAGAGATAAAGATAAAAGATAAGAGAATTTAAGAACCTGGAAGAGAGAAATTTTCTAAGACTTCTTGGTCCTAGCTCATGAAACCATAAAGCCATATATTTAAACTTAGCAGCAATTATTTCCCTGTCTTCTCTGTATTTGAGTTTTAAATAATTCAGACAATAAGTTTTTTGTAACAATGGGGTTTTTTACTCCAAATGTTCACTACACTCTATTCTAAATTTATACATGCAGAAGTCTTCAAGATTTGTTTCATATTGAGGTACAAACCATGTCAATTCCAGTAAAGTAGATCAGTAACAAGTTTAGTTTTACATAAATTTAAAATTGAAACCTACAAGAGAAAACAGAACTTTTGTACATATCATTTGCCTTAATTACCAAAAAAAAATCTTTGTATTTTAAGAAATTAAATCATACTACACAATTTTCCAAGTACTGTTACAGTCTATTTTAAACAAGTAATGGCATTACAAGAAAAAGGGATTTAATAAGCAGCATTCATCCAACTTGAGCATTATCTATGACTACTTTAAAATTTAGTATTCATCTTCAGACTTTAGCTTCTGCCTTATAGACATAGATACCAAAAGACAAAAGTAATGTAACTATTAATCAAAACAGAAGAAACCAGGCATAGTTCAAAGCTAAATGGCTACTTACAACATAATTTATTTTTATTAGTTAGACTCATGGTAAATGTTCTGGCTCATATGGTCCTTTTCAGAAACATCTCAGGATGTCCCAAAACATAAAACCAGCTTTGGTAGTGACTCAGCAAAATAGATGTCTATAGACATCCCAACATCTCCTTTTGGTGTCTGTGGATGTGTGCATGCTTAATTTGCAATGAAACAGCTGGAAAAAAATGAAATTACTTTACTCTACCATGACTGTAAAAACATTATTATCTGAGTAGTAACAGTAGACTTAACACAGAGGTATATTTTTTGGAGACCGCTATTGTTGTTTTTTTTTTGTTTTTTTTTTTTTTTTTTGTTTTTTGTTTTTTTTTTTTACCAAATGGGGTACAGTTATTAAATATCATATCAGGCAAAATATTTGAAAATTAGCAGGCTCTATAGCAGCTGTTTCAAGTTTCACCCTATGGAGTGAGAGGGGAAATTTTCCTTAGAGTCACAATACTACCTAAATGCAATTCTTAGTTTAAGCAGAATTTCCAATAATAACATGAGCCCATTGAAGGACAAATTCTGCTTCAACACTTTGACATTGTAGATTGCCTTTGGCCTTGAAAGAGACTGCCCCAAAAGTGATTCCTCAACTGGTGCCAGTAACTTTCACTTTTTCTTCCTTTTAAGTAGGTAGATGGACAAGTATTAACTAGGAATATTCTTTCAAAAGCAAAGTATCACATACTTTTAGATTCTAACAATTAAAATAAATTTTATGCTAAAAAATTGTCCTATAATACAAAACTCCATAAAATATAAAATAGGAGGTTGCTGCTTGCAGCTCGATATGTTAATTAAAGTATAATATTTGTACTAATCTTTTGCTTGACTAATGTAACTGGAAAAAAACTTGTTAATCTTATAATGACATCATAAAACACTCTTGGATTCCATAAACAGATCCAAGATCCACTAAAGTGCTTGATTACATCTCAAAAGAATAACACTTCTTCCTGATAGCTGCCTATTGTGTAATATGTTCTCAATTTAAAATACTTCCGAAGTGCCTTGCAATTAGTACCTTGCAAATTTATATTCTCCAAATTGAAGTAATACAGCAGCATTTTACTTACTTGAGATTACAACAGTAATCATGGTTCAATAATACTTTTTAGCTTTATATTTTTATGTTATTTTGCCCCATGAGGCTTTCTTCAACACCAGAGGTTCTAGACAGCCCAAAGCAGATGGACAGCTCAATCCTACTGGATTACCAAATCAGAAACAGTAAAGGTATTTTTAAAGCTGTCCATAAATATTACATTGCCCTTTAGGTTATGTAAAATAACATCTCTAACGATGGCTATGCTGTATGCCCATGGAGAAAGCAGTCTCCAGCTCAGTACGTCTGCAAGGTTTCCACAAGAAGTCATTGATGTGTCTGAATACTTTTTTCCCCAAGCTGCCTTCAGGAGGACAGTTCAAAGTGTCCCCATGCAGCTGCAAAGTGAGCTGCTGGAGCAGGTACTGCTCAGACATCAGCCCTAAAACCAGCCTGACGACAAGGGAACAGAGCAGTGCCATGAGCTGGTAATCACCCCACTGCCACCTTCCAACCTAATCCCAGCAGGAAGAAAATAATCCTTCCTAATCTTGCTCTACTTGACAAGCTTAATATTTCTTAAAAAAACCAGAAATATACATAAGACCAGAACAGGAAACCAGAACAAAAAAAAGGTAATCAGAGCATTTTTCCTGATGTACATTCGCATTGCTTCCCCCCAGAGTTACAGCAATTCAATACAACACATTTTCTACTCCTTTAAACTCATAATTTTGTTGTTGAGATCACACAGCTGATCAGATTAATAGTGGGGTTTGAAAACTTGATTTTATGGCTGATCATTATTTTTATATCTATACTCTATATATGTAAAACTATTATACTCTAGATATTCATTTACATTATCAACCACATGATGGTGTCCATTTTATTCAATGCACAAACATCATCTTCCTTTCTCCTTTGTCTGAAGTTGCTGATTTTTACATGCAATTTGTCTCTAAAGATGTAGCAAGTGCTTTGGGCCAGAAGGATGCTAGTTTACACAGTGTTTAAGCAAAATAAGGCTTCAAATTCTAACTGGTGTCTAATTGAACACTAAAGCTGTAGTAGCAACCAAATATAAAGAAAATACAAGGCAAAAAAAAAAAGCAAGTTTACACAGATACTGATATGTAGAGATGGGAATTTTCACAGAATTAATTGAATAAAATAGAATAAGCAAAAAGAAGGGAAAGGCATAAAATGATGAAGTATGACAAAGTAATTAACACTGACAGCAGAATCACAGCTGTGGGGTCCAGCCACCTGCACAGCCCTGAGTTGCTTTTATATTGTATCTTACTAAAAATGTCAGATTTTCTAACAACAAATCTCTGTCCTAAAGAGTAAGCAATCAAGGAATAGAGGAATATTTTAAGATCTAGAAGACATTCTTGCTGCAAACAGTTTAGTCCCATATGTTCACACTGACTATCCATTCATTTGATAGTCTACTCAACACATCCACCATAGTATAGTCATAAAGCTGCAAATGCAAAAAAAATTATATTAATGAAGACATGAAATTTACATTGATATCAAGCGTCTGAACAGCTGTTACACAGTAATTAAACTTTCCCAGAGTATGCTAAGGAAAGTAAGTTAGTCTGTGGTAGAATTCAAAGATCTATTCACCTAACGTGCAAGTATTTCCCGTGTCATTATTTGTTCTGTATGATTCAGTTTGTTAAATGCATCAACTAAGGATCAGAGAAAACTCAGGGAAAAAAAGCACAGTACAGAAATATAAAGTATTATGACAGTATATTAAAAAATCCAATAGGATTTCAACTGTACCTAAACAGAAAATACATATACCAAATAATTTCAGATAGAGGGAAAAAAATATATAAAAAGGAAAAGAATCTATAAACTGTTGATCATTAGGGAAAAACATATGTCCTTTTCTGGGATATGCAGTAATATTCTCTGGTCAGTACCTGTTTCATGTGACTTTAAAAAAATTGTCTTTATTCCATGATTGGAAACATCAATCTACTGTCTCATGTACACACAGAAACTGAGAGCATCCTATTGCTCTCCTATCAATAAATAGAAGCAAATGCAACTAAAATTGGAGATCAAAAGTGATAACTATCTAGTCCTCTTCTTCTTCCAAAACAAGCATGTATGTTTGTTTTATTGTGCAGTCTCTGAAGAAAATAATTCATCTACTTTTACTAACTGTAAGACTCTAGATCCTTCCATAATACAGGATTCAAAGTACAGGTACAGGAAGGATTCAGATGAATCAACAAGCATTAAGAAAAAGGGAAGTGCACTGAGTTTTCATACAGAGAGCAGAAAACTCCCACAGGGCTGCTTAGCTGATACTTTTACAGGGCTATAAAAGCAGGTCAGTGGGCAAATGAGCCAAGAGAGGAGAAGGTTGTCACACAGAAAAGAGCTCCTGGACCCAAAGCTTGGCTTCTGTTGCCAGATTCAAGCTGAGAAAGAGCTGGAACTTTACACAAAAATTAACCTTCACCAGGAAGCTAACCAAAAGAAGCCTGGGCTGATAATATCCACTTATGTATCTGGAAATACTCAGTCTCTGTCTCTATCTCCTCAGAGGCCAATGAATTCTCTGAACAAAACAGTTTGACTCTTGGACTTTCTAAGCAGGACTCACAATCTAGTGAGACATTCATTGAAAAGCTTTTGTTCTCATTATATGTATTTACTGTGATGTAATTCAGAATGCAATAGGTATTTTCCAGATAGTAAATATAGAAATACAAAATAGACTAACACATAATTCCATTTATGAAAAGAGGAGGCCGACATTCATTCTTAAGCTAATGCTTCTTATAATGTCTGTCTGCACATATGAGGTGCAGATTTTCAAGCTGGGTTGGCTGTGTACCTACATCTCACAATATTTTATGAGTTACAGGCTGATTACTGAAATTTTTTTGAAGTCTAGCAATTTGCACATTGAGAGCACCTGAACTACTAGTCAAAGTTAACCATGAAAAATCATACCTTTCTGCTCAATACTACCTTTCTGCTGTTTGAAAACATCAGGTGATATTTTAGTCATGGCCAGTTTTGTACTACTTGGTGTGTATCCCTATAAAATAGGCTACGTTGGCTTACACAAAAATTTTTAAAGATAACTTTGCATGAAAAACTATTACACTATGTCATATGCCAGTGAGAGAAGTACTTCTACTTTAATATACTGTAATGTAAATTCGCGTGGAGAAAAAAAAGAAAGCTGCTTTGGCATTCTTATACTTTTAATAATGATCATTGAAGTTGAATGTGATTTTTAGTGTGTATCTTGTCATTCCTACTAGGTCTGTATCAATTGGGAAGACTTGGGGGCCTCTGTTCAGATTGAAAAGTTACAGCACATCTCATATAAAAGTTAACAGATGGTGAGAAGAGAGAGGCAGCTGACAAGTTGTACAGACAAGAGTCAGGCAACAGGGAACACTGAAAAGGGAAGCTACAAAAGAAATAGAATAAGCACCTCAAGAGGCTGCAGGAAGAGAGCAGAAGCCAGTTCAACAGTAGCTTGGGAAGTTTTCCAGAGCAATGAACACAGAAATCATAAGGCTGGACAAGAACAGGGAATAACAAAAGGTGTATGGTGTGTGCTGTGCTTTAAAATACAGAAATGTATTAAGGGAATATGTAAGAGAAAAGGAAAAACAACATAAGCTGGGAAATAGATGACCAGTCTGTTCTGAAAGCAGATTTCATTTGGATATCCAAATTATTACAAGAAAAACACTAAAATGCATATTACCTTGCTTTTAATTTAAATTATTTCCCTTTATAACATGTTATTAAAATAAATACAGTTATTAAAGAGCAATATAGTCATTTTATATCCTTAGGAAAATTATTAAGATAGGAAAACAGAGACACATCCATAAAAAAAAATATTTCCATTACAGAAAAGAGCCATAACCTTGTGTTCTAAATAACAGGCAAAAACCTTACAAACTGCTTCATTTCAAAGTGAAAAAGTTTGAGCAGGTTGTGTTGTGGAAAGGCTCGAAGCCTGACTTAATCCCTAGAGAAAAAGCAATGTTCTCATTCACTGTAAGAATCTCCTTCAGATCCTGCTTGTGGGCAGTGGAACATACTGTAATACCCTAAGATCCTGGAAAGGATCTTAGGGTATTACAGTATGTTACCCAGCAATGAAAAAAGCTATGATAATTGAATTTCCTTTCGCATTTCAAGGCTATCCAATCACTTAATAGATGACCTTGTCAATCTGATTTCATGCTACTCATTTTCTAAGATTTACACTGTCCAAAATAATTTATCCTCATTTGTGATATTTACACCTTCAGAACGTTAAAATAAAAAAACTAGACTCTACTGACTTTAGACAGATACCCAAACCTGACAGGTTTTCACCATTCTTCTTGTCTGACACTTCCAAATTTCCATCCTTCTTCTGACCACGAGATGTCTGAAATCACACATGGTTTCTCAGGTGGGATGACACAAAAGTCATTTAGAGAGCAGTTATCTTCTGCCCCACTACCCATTATCTCTGCACACAGAATATTGGCAATTTTCACTACCACCTCCCATTAGAAATACTTTTCAAAACAGTATTAATCATTGCCTTTAGCCTTCTGGCATTAACACTCCAAATTTCTTTTTGGGTTAGTCATCATCTCCTTTTTTTCATCTGCATTCAAAGGTGCTTGGGGTTTTTTTTCCCTAATTGAAACAGTGAAGAATATTTTCCAAATTAAAATGTTGAATAAAGTTATATATGAGATAAAAGTCATTCCCACTCCAAATAAGTCCCTCTCATCTTAACTGCAGTTGTTTTTATTCTTTTTGATCGCTTTTCAATCAACTTCAATAATTTTTTTTATTGCCTAAAGTATTTTTTTCACTTGTATTCTTGCTCTCTTGGATTTTCTTTTCATATTCAATCCAAGAATTATGATTTATAATAACGTATTTCAAATCTAGAAAGTCATTGCTCCACTGAAATACCATATACTTGATGTTAGCAATCCAGTTAAGGAATTGACACCAAATTTAAACTCTATCATAATTTGCAGTATCCCAGTTTTTCTTGCCTATCTTCCATATTTTAGTTAATGCACATGTGCACTGTGATACTTTAAAAATATCTGGTTTATTTTTACTAACACCACTGCATATTTCTATTGACAGCTTAAGGTTACTCTTTAAATCACCAGTCTGAGTGAAAGAAAAGAATACCTTCATTTCCTTTCCTGGAAAGTTTAAAGAGATATTTAACATGCTTTGTAAGGTTTGAATTTGAAACTCAATACATTTCCCATTTAAACAACTCCTGTAGTTTTGATTCCAATGCAAAGCTATAAAAGATACAAGAGTCTAGACAAAAGCAAAATAAATGCACATTCAAACATCATCACACTATTCCAAAGGATAGTGTAACTCAGATTCACAATTCCAAAAATAGCAAATGCCTAATCCCAACATGCTACAACTAATTCTGTCAAAAGACCTGGTCATTAATTACATTATAACTGTAGTTTTGTATCTCCTTATAGGAACAGTTTCACAATATCCCTTTCACAGAGAACTGTATGACAATATTAAACATATTTGGTACGAGGACTTCAAAGTACTGACAGATAATTCACCCAACAGATCACGTTAGTTTTACTTGATTGTTCAGAGAAATCCCAGTATACTTTCATTAACTGAGAAACTGTCAGATATGCGTACTGCTCCTAATTTGAAACAATAAATTAATTGCATAGAACTTGTAAATAACAGATATTTCACACCTGAAGGGAAAAATATTGCAAATATGGTTATTTAAAACTCTCAATCCTATTTAGTCCTTAATTATGTATCTCTTTCCACACTCTTACAAATTTTCTTGATATTTCCCATATTCTCTATTTTCCAGTTTTCTTATAAAATATTCTACTTAATAATATAATACATCATCAACAGAGGAAAAGTATTAAACTTTACACTACTTTATTCTCAAATTAAGGCATAAAGGGCAGAAAGGTTGAAAAGGGAAGAGGGATGACCTAAAAATTGAAATTAATTTTAGATGAAAATATTTTTTTAGTTTGTAATTGCAAAAAAATTTACATTGGAAGTAAAAATAACAGCCCTGTCCCCTCACTACTATAAATAATGGATATAGGGATTTAATACAGCTATGTTTATTTCTACTATAAGAACACCCTGGCCTTCGAAATCGCATTTAAAACATTGTAATGGTGAATCCAGTTTTCACATGGTATTTTATATGAGTTTCCTGAAGTACCAGTGGTAAAATGTAGGGAACAACTCCAGAGCAGCAAAGCTGAAATGGTTAAGCAGCAATTAATCAGAAATAATAACATTCTTCCAATTGGAAAGCTTCCCTTTAGCTCCTTGGTTACAGACACCATCTATATTCATATATAAGAGACAGTGGAATACATTTACATGAAAGAAAAGCTTTTGCTGAAGGATAACAGATCCCTGCCTCCTTATTTAGAGATGTCTTTTCTAAATCATTCTAAATTAACATATGGTTAATGTACATAGGCTTAGACCCATTAAGCGTTGAAGTGTTCAAAAGGTTCATCAGAGAACTCAGATTTCTTGTTACTATGAGATGTAACTTAATATTCTCACTATAGCTGCACCAAAGACAATGCACATATTGAGTTTCACCATTAGTTACTGCAGGCCAGGTGCAGTCTTTAGACATATAAACTATCAAAGCACCACTAAACTTAAACTGAAATGTTAAACATATCAACTTGTATGTCTTTAATCAACATCTGCTGAACAGTTTAGTTTGTCTATAGCAGAAAAGGTAAGACAGCAATGCTTTTATGGAAATGTCTGAATAGGAAGTAATCTGTAATCTGATATGGTTTTGTGTTTAAGATCATTTGCATTTGGTATGAAAAATGTCTTTTAAAAAGCAAAAATTATTGAATTTCCTTTATCTTGTATTACCTCAAAACCAGCAGGTTGGTATGTGAAACTTAGCCTCAGTCTAATACCATCAACTACACAAAAATAAAGGAAAATTTTTATAAATTTCACCTATGACAGAAATACTTTTCTCTCTGAATCAGTTTTCATTAGGACTTTGATACCTACAATTTGTTAATCAATTTAGCCATCCTTATCCATTTTGCTTCCTTCAGTTTGTTGTTTTGGCTTTTTTTTATTGTAAAAGCTTTGGTGAAAGGATCTATGAAGAACACTCACTGTCCCTTTTGCAATTACAGGAAAATCCTGAAGATGCATTTGAAGGTAACCTGCTGCTGCAATGTCAGTGACCCTGACATATTATACCAAAATATGGCTTTTTTTTTTCTCTGATTTATATTTCTTTGCTGGACAATGAGAAGTTTCAGCAGTTGTCAGACACAGCTCTCTCCCCCTGAGCTTCATGTTCACTCTGTGAGCCATGTGCCCCTCTGCATGGAGGGGTTTGACAGACACTGGATAAAACCCTCACAAGAGGGGTGAGTTAGGAGCTTGAAGTTAAGAACAAGGAATTGGAAGTCTCCTTTAGAGATTATGTCTATATCAATGTATTACAGGCTGTATCAATATATTACACAGATTGACTATCTCTGTACTTCTGCAAGCATTAAAATAATTACCAATCCATTTTTGTCAGGCTTTCTCTTCATGAACATGCACCTAATTTTAACTGTAAAATGCTCCAAAAAACTTGAGCATCACTTAGCAATGAAGCTACAATAGTCTGACAACTCCATTTTCATTTTCTCTCTTCTATTCAGATGGCAGATACTACTGACAGTTAGGATTAAATGATGACAAGGATGTATAAGGACTAATGGAAGGTGCTGCAATCCAAAAATTTCAAGTCAGAGGATGAATTATATTACATTTCATAAATTGACAGTACACAGAAATCAGTAAGAGTTAAAGTATGCAAACAATGAGAACTGATGAACACAAAATGCCATGCAATAAATCATTCTAAATCTAACACACGACAAGCTCCCAAGGACGGTTTACAGGGGTGACCTCTTTTGCAACTAAATTACAAACTCCTGTTTTCTATTACTATGTTCTAATTCTATACTTTGAAGTTCTTCCCATTTGATCAGCTGTTTACTATCCTCCCAGCATTCACAGAATCTCAAAAGTCATGGATTTCTATTACATAAGCATTCAAATCAAACTATTTATGGTTCCCATGACAGCCACAACAAAATCTCAGACTTAATCATGAATGAAGAATTTGGGATAGGACACAGCAGGTACTTCACTCAAATTTAAATAATGCTTTAACACCCTCCAAATCCTGTCTGTCAACAAGCTTTAAGATGAAAACTTGACAAATTCCTGTGGACCTTTAGCAGCTTCTCCCTCAAGAGCAGCAGAAGGCTCTACAGAGAGCAGTGTGCAGAGGTTCCCATGGTGTACAGTCACTTTGGCATGGGGTTAAGCACAGAGCAATAAAAGACTTTGTGCCTTTCTGGGGACATTCATGGAGATTTCTGCTGTCAAATTAAGGTATCTCTTAGGCTATAAATATAGCGGGCCTGATTTTTCTCCCTGATAAGTAAGGGGGGTTGATGGTATAATTACCTTTAGCAAATTTACTGCAGATTTATTCTTAAGTGAATGGTAAATGAGCCAAATATTTCTGTCATATATGAAAGATTGCACAATGTTATGCCATTTTTATTTTTTACTTCCCAAGAATTGCTTTACTCCCTCCTCTTTGTTTCACTTTGATCTTCGCACTGTGCCTGGCTGGGCGTTAAAAATTAAAGTCAGGTGTGTTAGAAGGAAATGAATTAGATTCAGATTCCATTCTAAAGTTGGACTTATTCTACTCATATTCAAACATATCACTGCTAATTCTCCCACCAAGAAAGACATACTGCTTAGCAACAAGAAAATTATCAAAGCAATCTGACCAAATTGGCACCACTAGCTCCGGCCACATCTGGTAACAATAATATGAAGAGAGAAGTATGAAGATAATTCTCATTTATTGTTACCGTTAAACTTATCTGTATGCATACTCCTGAGTCTTTGAACTTTGTGATTTCATAAAGCCAATAACAACTCCACTCAAAGGTGAAGGGTGATGCTTTTCCAAATGCGATTAAATCTCCAGTTCACTGATGTATTAGAGTCTCTAGTCCCAGAGTGCTCAGTCAGAGGAACAGCAATGGAATACACCAGGAAAGTACAACTGCCAACATCAAGGAGCTCTACCAATGTATAAATTAGGGTGGCTGATTCTATGCCAACAGAAGAGTAGAGTTTTAATATACTAGAAAATTGCTAAAACCCAACTGTTAATGCATAACCCTACTTTTTATATTTTGTTGGAAACATTTCTTTTTCATTTCCAGATATAACTTGGATATGCATTAGATAAAGCTGCAGATTAAGTGTAACTGCCTTCCCTAGCAAGTAGGTAAACAAGAGCAGTGGGATCTATTTATTTCAGGATTAAGCAAGGATGGTTTATCCTGATTAATGTTATTCAGTCACTATATTGCTGAATATTTCGCACATCAGACGATAAAAAATAAATCTCAGATGAAATCATACATAAAATGTACCATTTCTGAATCACTTCAGATTTAAAACTGTCTCCTCATAATACTGCATATAATTAACAAGTTGATTCATTTATTTTCCTAAGGAACATTTCATAAAATTATGATTTGAAATGTGCCTATCCCTGTGAATCCCCCTCATCAATGTCTGTGTCAGTCACTGATGGTGAGAAGCCACCCAACCTCCTTCCTCCCCGCCATAAATCACTCACCTGGAGCATGGACCTTGAAAGTTTTCAAGAAAAACATCAGCATATAATAAGACATACAAGCCTTTTGGGCTTGTGCAATACTTTGTTCCACTCACTGCTTCTTGGGGGATCTGATTTTGTGTCATTTCAATGAGTTGTCAAAGATTCAGAGCTAAACTGCTGGCAGGTACAAAACCAGCTGAGTCTGTCATGTTGAGACAGTGGGGAAATAGCCAGGCTGCCACTCAAAGATGCAGTTCCAAGAGCAGGGAATTACATGAACACATTCACAGTCAGCAGACAAAACTTCTAAGTGAGTCATGACAGCAGGACACCTCCATGTAAAATTACTCTATTACACTTCTAAAACTTTCCCTTATAATTTTTAATTCAAATTAGTAGATTTCTATTACATTTTTTTGAGAGAAATTTCATTTCTTCCAAGAAAAATATTTTTCTCCTAAATAATTCTGATTTTCCCTGATTCTTTTTCAGATGTATAGGTAGCCATCAATTTCCCGAAATAATTATTTTATGGTCTACTTAACCTCCAATACATGCCAACTTCCCCTTCCATTTTGCCCAGTCACACTACAAATAACTGAGCTCATTCACACTTCAAATGAAATTTCCCCCAACTCTATTAAAAAGAAAATATTACTCTTCACACAGCTTAAAATTCCCAGCATGTGAGTTGGCTGTTTTCTCAGTATGAATAAAACTTAATATCTCACTTAGAGATAACTTTTTTAATTAGTATTGGCATTTCAGAACTGAAGGGCAGCTTCCTTCCCCTCGAGCAGCATTGGTGTCACACCAGCAGTGTAAAACCCTTATGTAAGTGCCTCTGCATCACTTTGCAGATGACACGCTGCGTCTGGGAGCACGTTTGTATGCTATGAACAACCTGAGGGTTCAACAATCCCATTCTCTTCTTCATCTGAGGAATTCTCTCAAAACCTACCATAACTTGATCTACAATAACTTATTGTAGTGTAGACAGTTGGAGTCAATATTTCTTCTTACTTAGGACTGCATGATTTACAGTACACCTGATGTTCAAAAATTACCATGTTCACAGAACTGGCATCGCATTAAAGTTTTTAAATTTTGTAATCTCATGAAACTCTATTTGAGGAATTTGGTGATTTTCTCCTACAGAGGTAAGTGCTTATTTTCAAATAGGTCAGTAAGCAGAAGTGTGTAATCCATCTCTTCTCCTTTTGAAGTGTAGGCTTGAAAAAGAATAGTAGTAGCAAGCAGGTCATGGAGCACAGAGGAGGCGAGAACAAAATTCTGGACTTCTAGACTCCGTGGGTCCCAAATTCTTTGGAAAGGACAATCCATTCAAGCAAAGGCTGGAAAAGTTTACAACAATCCTGAATTTCAATGTGCAAGGACCTAGGCTCATAACTATGGTTTTAGACTGGATGAACATTTAGGTTGGCTTCACTAAGTGAATGTATATTGGGTCACATATTCCTAGTGATCTTTTATAAACTGTAAAAACTTAGTAGCATAATGTGTTACATAGAATGGGAAATTAAGCTAAAGAAAAATGAAAATGATCCCTGCTTCAGATCTTAATGACATTGTTCTCAGTGTCTCTGTGTACAGGTTGAGAGCATCCCAACAGTTGCTGTGGTTAGGCTTAAGGGGGATTTGTGGTTACCCAACAGTCCCAAAGTTGCATTTGATTATGCAGAATCCTTGAGGACACATTTTTCTGGTAATGTATTTGGATCAGTAACACCATTACCCTGGATGAACAATTGACTATATTTAGTTCAATTTCACTTTCAGACTGTTCTGAAAAACATACCATGATTTGGCAAAGCTACAAGCCTTAGTAGCCAACAAAGTACAATTTTCTAATACTCGGTACCCTGAACACTGTACTCTTAAAATAAATATATACTATTAAAGATTCAATTCTTAAATAATACAAAAGTTAATAGTCACCACAGCAGTTTTGTAACATCAAAACTTTTATGCTACACCAGAAAGACTTCCTAATTTTATTCTTTTTAGCACCTAATTTTATGGTCAGAACATTGCTATATTTTGCAGAACAATTCATTCAGAATTTATCATCTGACTCCAGAAATACAGTAGATCTCTGATTTGTGATTGTAAAACGCCACCTCACATAACAGTCTATTTACAGTGTTCTGATAGAATTTGACACGGCTAATAAAAAATGTCCTTTGTCATGCCCTGACCCATTCCTGGGAATATGAAAACACGCTCTTAGCTGATTAAACCATAGAAAAAAAAATTCCAAAGGCATCTTCTATCAGCAATGTGCTTACTCCTTCTACTTGTTTCCTGCATCAAGAAATAATACAGGTGCAAATTTCTCAGCCCAAGAGTAGGACTCCTTCATTTACACTAATCCTAACCTGACCACATGTACATTTCCTCTTCCTTAGAAGACAGCCAACAGCAATGTATCCAATTAATTATGCAACACAATTTAACACAAACTGGACAATATCACCTAAAGTGCATAGTCCAGCCACTCCAGGTACAGATTGCAATTATTACATGAGAACTAAGACTTCATGACATTTCCTACAAATGCTAATTAGCTGGTAGGTTAAGGCCTTTAGTCATGTAGCACTTCATCAATCACAAAGATTAAACTATTAAAGATGGAAACTGTAACATTTTGCATGAAAAGTCATGTAGCAAGTCAAGGTAGAGTATTATATTAGCCCCCTTTAGCTGGTGTTCTTTTATGATAGTCAAAACAGACTTTTGACACAAAAGAACTTCCACAAGCTGTTGTCCTAATATGATCCAGGTCTACATCCTGCACACTGCTCTTGTCTCAACAGCTACTGTTTTCATCACTGAGACTCCTTCTTCAGAGTATATAATTGGAGTTTTTAAGTATCTGTAGATTCCTAGAGGACAAAACACTCCACTTCTACCTACTGTACAAAAGGCAAAACTTGGGAGCAAAGAGGGACGTCATCCAGCTCAGCACTTTTGCCCTCCAGCCTACAACTCAGCCACATTCATAGAACTGGAACGTTCTGGTAAGAAATACATAAAGATTTCTGAGGTCTGCCCCTCTGAATGCTAAACTGACAGATATGAGGTGTAAGACTAGCTTTGGCAGGTTAAACAAGGCTATTAAAACAGCATACCCAGCTTTACTGGCACTAAAATGGAACAGTGGTGCCAAAGACTCTAAAAGAAAGAAATATTAAGTAATATTGCACCTCTGACATTGACATAAGTTTATTATTACTCCATGCCAATCTACCTTGATCCAAATCCTCTAAACACATGCTGCTCCAGTGTGGGGCCTCCCTTAAGCCTGTAAATTATACTGAATAGTGCAGCAGTTTTTTAATTTGGTCAAAAATTACACCCAAATCTCTGCACAGAAGGACAATGCACCATCAGATCCTTATCTAGCCCATATATTTTTCTGCATCTTGTTACCCTGTGTTCATTCCTGTGGCTTCCCATGGGCCTCACCAAAGCTGTTTTGGGGTTGAGTCTTCCACTCCTTTGGTAGGGAGTGCTCAACAGAACCTGTCCTTCCCTCCCAGTGGACAGCTATCCAGAAAAGAGAAGGAGCTGCTCCACTTTCCAAATGGAGTTTTTCAGAGTTTGGTTTTATCTCCTTTGTAATTTTTTTCCATACAGCAGATAAAATATAAGAGAAGGAATACAGATTAGAAATTGCTTATTTCCAAGTTACATATTCCCTCCTACTCACTTTCAGGTTATTACTGACAGAAATATTTTTAGGCACTATACACAAATTCTTCCTTCTTCAGTTACTTGAATACAACCATTAAAACAAATGTTATTTTAGGCTGAGTGAGGTACTTCAGGCTGAGCGGAGAGAGATGTAGCCATCTATCTTGCATCAAGAACTAAAGGCAAGCACACAACTGGTTATTCACAAGTCTCATATCAAAAGTACACAAAAATACAAGGGTATAAAATTTGGTCCTGAGTAGAAAGAAAAAAATGGAGGTAAGCATTAAAATATTACAGTCAAAAGAATGTGATGTCCAGACAGAACCTTCAAAGAACAACTAGAAGCACTTCCTTCATTTTCAGAAGGGCTTTCAGGAGAGTGAGCAGAAACAGAGCAGTCCTGGACGAGGGAGGGTATGTAAACATAGGGCAATCCACTGTGAGCCCCAGTCATTGTTCCACCTCCTGAGTGTCACTGAAATGGCCCATCCTGCTTTCCACTCCCTGAATTCTCCACATGTATGCGCACAATGAGAACAAGTTTCTAAATGCACAACACAACCACGTCTGGCTGCCATTCCAAAGTGAAATCAATATTGGAAGATGTGACCAAAAGTTCAGATGATGAGCAAAAACTGGAGGAAAGCAAAAGTCATGTGCAATCCAGAAAGGAGTAAAAAATACAATTATAATTAGATTAAGAAAGGATAAAATTACTGTAATTAAGATAGATTAAATACTTTTCCATCAAAATTTATTCTTAGTTATGCTTGCAATTGGAAAGGCATGTTGTCAAAACTGGAAAGAAAACAGTTATATTGGACACTCTTTTTCTTAAAGCACGATATTCACTACGACACTCTGAAAACCCCTGAAAAAGGCTTGTTCAAAAATACTGCAATAACAAATATTATAGTGCTAGGAATTAGTATTGTACATAGGCCAACATACTTCTGAAATAACACATGACCATTCTGCCTGTGATCCAAAAGGAGCTGTGCTCCCTTTGCCAGAACACATGGACTGTTCAAGGTATGAATACCCTGGGACAAAACTTCATCTGATGAGGGTACAGTTATCTAGAACTGAAAGGCACTAGTGCCAGGAAAGCTTCTTGGAAAAAAAAAAAAAAAAAAAAAAAAAAAAAAAAAAAAAAAAAAAAAAAAAAAAAAAGACAGACCCAGAACACCTTCCTTTCTGCGTGCAAGTATTGTGACCTAGAGATGAGATTTATGAGATTTCATCTGCTGCCAAGGACACTGGAATGCTCAAGGACCCTAAACATAAGAAGTCATGATCTAACAAGGACTGCCAACTGCCAAAATGAAGCTGAACACTTGGGTTAACCAGACAAGTAGACTGGTTTGGTTTTGGTTTTTTTTTTTCCAGGTGAGTGTAAAAGCCTAGGTTTGCATTGGTGACATACAGCATTTTCTACTTCAGAATTGTATACCAGACACATAAAAAGTAAACCCTGAAAGCATCATTTATAGCATCATGCTCTAGATTTACTTAAATGAGGGGTAAGCAGAGCAGGATAATATTTCAATGAAATTTCTTTTTAGTCAAATGATCTGTGATTGAATATAGGAAGAGAAACACAAGTAAAATAAAGACCCAAATCTGAAAATGTGACCTAAGAGTAATTTTAAAAATGTATTTTCCAAATATAACATTCTTCTCCTATATACAAAATAATGGTATAATGACAATCTGGCATTAGTATTTTTAAGCAGGCTAATATCTACACATTAAAATAATGAGGTTATAAAGAATACTTCAGAGAAGTAAATCTACACATAACTTTTGTGCTGTAAACATAATACTTTTTACCTTTTTTTTTAAATAATCATCAAAATTCATTCTTCAGCCCACAGCAGAAAAACTAAACTTCACAAGTTTAGTTTTCACTTCCCCTAAATGAAAGGAAATAAAAACCTCCAAGATAGAAAACGCTACTGGGAAGTGCTTCTTCCAGTTTTAAAAAGATCAGTTCAGTACTAGCTCAAATTTTCCACCCAGCTGTTAGCAGGATTTATCTCTTTGTATACTAGAGCTCATGAGGCTATGAAATATTTTATTCCATGATCTAGTGAGGAGAGAGAGTGCAGTTTGAGAATGATTATTAATGAATTATTAATGATTATTAATGAAGTATGAGAATGATTATATGTACTTGCTTCTTTCCATTAAGAAGCAAGTACAAAAGAGGCAAGACCACCTGCACACCATAATAAAACAGCCATGATTTCTTAAAAACAGGAAAAGTGTTATGCTGCATACTTCTGAAGACAAAGCCATGACAGATAGTGCTGACAGCTCTGTGATAGTTACTCATCTATTATTAGTGATGAAAATTTTCATCACTAGATACACATTCCTCTTACTGAACCATTTCCTCAGGATCTAAGTACAAGAGAAATTGTAAATTGTTGGTTTGTTCAGGGGGTTGGGGGTTTTTTTAGAATGCAAACAGTAAGAAAAGATGCATTCTATTCTTCAGAATGCTCAAGAAATTTCCAAAACTAGTTAGCATTCAGGATAAAAGCCTTGAAGTTTGCTTTCTTTTACATGATCAATGCTGCTAACAAGGCAAATATTCAGAAATAGGATTAAAGTGGATGAGTACTTATATTCCAGCTTTAATAGGCCTTACTTCCCAGGCCTGAAAAAGCAACCCTCTCAGTTTCTGGAAAATTAGAACTTGGCTTTTTAAATATGGTACTTAAGCAACTGCAGACAGAAGCACAACTAGACCATGTGAACCCTGTATGAATCCTGGAGGAAAACCACAGTAACATGAACTACCTACATAATAATAGAGTAAAGAGGAATAGACATTCTTTTAATGGCTGTAAAAGGAAGGGAGAATCGTAAAATACAGGTGATGCCAGAAACTTTTCCTCCATTTCTCTGTATGCTCCCAAGTGCATCTCTGTGCACTTGTAAACTTGTAAACAGTGACACACAGGACACAAACAGTACACACCTGGCAGCATCAATATTTTTGTGAGTGTGAGAAAAAGGATATGGAAATGAACACTATACTGCTGTATGCAGAACCACCTCTACAGGAAATTCCCTCCCCATTCCCCTAGGTGAAAATTTTAATGATTGAATCAAACTTCCAAAGAGAGCAAATGCAGTTAGTTAAATTTGTGAAAAATTACAAATAAGATAATTTGGCTGTTTGGAGGAAGCCTCCCCTCTTAATGTCTTCAGAACACACAGAGAGCAAATAACTAACTTAATTTAGGTTCCTTCTCCACTCCCCTTCTCTCTGCCCAGAAAAGAAAGTCCTTCAGGCTAAAAACGCAGTATCCCAATCCTTTAGAAAGCCCACACATTTTACTTCTATTATTTGGAAAGAGTGTTCATAAGGATAATGGAATCCTTTATGTTGAGGGATAAGAAGTTTTATCAGGATTTTTAGTACTTTCCTTTAACTACAATAATTTTGTGACAACTGCAACATCCACTATTTTTCTGATATAATATATATGATATAGTACTATAAAAAATGTACCCACAGATAAAAGCAAGACATTTTATATTAGAGAATTTTACTATTACAGACTCTCTGCATCTCTTTTAATATATTAATGGTAGTACACTTTAAAAAACAGAAGTATTTCCTTTTTGTTGCCTCAAAAGTTGTACAACATATCCTTTCATCAGTGATCTTACCTTTTTCTGAAGGACATTAATTTTTCTTTCTTTTACTTCCAACATGTCTTTCATATCTCTAATTTCTCCAGCAAGTGTTCCTTTCTCTTCTGTGAGGTCTTGAAGTTGTTTTGTTTTTTTATTCAGAAAGGTTTCTTTTTCTTCTAACCGTAACCGCAAGGCATCAACCTACAGTAAGTAAATCAAGCATATCAATAGAGATCATTAGCATATTTTTTTCCAATACTCTTTTATTCACACTTAAGAAATGTTTTATTTCTCTTCAATGTAATTTTCCAAACTGAACTCTAAGACATTGTTTTACTTGTTACACTTTTCTCCAGTGTTTATTTCAAAAGTCTCTTACCAAATGGGTCTGACTGCTTCTATGTAGCACAAGTCCCCATCAAACAAAGGGACATTATATATATTTTATATATATATATATATATATAAAAGAGACATTCAAAGATTTTCCTAAGCAAAATGCTCTGCATATATCACTGGTGGGTTTGTTTAAAAAACAAAAAAAAAACACGGAAACATCAGGAAAACACTGAAGAAGGCTTCAACCATCTGTAGCTCTTTATTGGTCTACAGCACAAACTTTTATACTCTTCATCCCACATGCATTGCACCTGTGTCCCCTCTGTTCCCTTTGGTGGTTGGTCAGTGTACCTGAGCCATGTACTTCATGGCTCATTGCTTTAAATGCTGTTCACCTGCTTCTCACAGCTGTACCCATTGGGGATGAGGCTGGGCCCAGCCCCATTCCCAATTAGAATCTGCGTACCTACAACACAAAAGAATTCCAACAGCCCAGAATGTGTAAGCACCCTTGATTTTCTTATTTCTTGCTGTGTAAACATTCAAGTATGCAAATTTGTTATTCTCTTAATGCAATTCAAACAGTAATAAAATAGCAGAGATCTCAAGTCATTAAAAAAAGATAATATGTTTGGCTTTAACCATCATTACTACAAGAATCACACTGGATGTGTATTGGTGCCTTCAGGAACACTTCCATTGTTTACATATTGTGGTCAAAAAAGCAGCTACAAATGAATTACTGAGCTGCTCTCAGCATAAAATACTGAAGGGTGGGAAATATTTGGGAGTAAAGAACAGATTTCATCATATATGAAGTTTTTGAAAACCAAGACTTTTTTTTCACTGTGAGCTTCATATTATTGAAAGCGTAAACAAAATAATGCAATAAAACATCTACCCACAAAATTCGGTCAGTGCTAACAAAAATCATGGAAAGTAGAGAACTAAGATAAAGGGAGTGCAATCATTTATTGTTACAGAGACAGGTTTCCTTGAACAAAAGTTTTTTCTGCACCTCTGAACCATGAGGTGTTCACATTAACTAGACTCACAGGCTTTCTTTGGCTGCAAGGTTCATCACTGGGAAGTCAAAGTTTGGATAGAAAATGTATGATGTGGCAATTTAGAATAATTCTCTATATACAAGAGAACTGCAGGCAGCCAGGCAAGTGAGAAATATTAGATTCACTAATCCAAATTTTAAACATACAAATTTTAGAAAATGAAGAACTAGAGTTTAAAGTTTGTACTTCCTAGAAATGCATAAGGTTATTTCATAATAAAAAGCTAGATGGAAGAAATAAATGGAGGCTTAGCATTTCTAAGTTCTGCACATGGAACAGTCAGAAAGGGTCTCCTCTATTAAGCAATTTGTTCTCTAGTTAATCAGAATACTATCAAAGTGCAAAACAATCATCAAATTGATATTTAAGTATATTCTGAGTTCTGCAACACTAAATTTATTCAAAGCAAAAGTATTTTCAATGCCACTTTAAAACTCGGTTTGGGACCAATTTAGATTATCTATTGGATCTCAAAATGCATGTTCTTCCTGCTTTTAAAATGGCTCATTGCCTTTCTATACACTAGAAAAAATATTTATATTCCACTAGATTTATTTTATTTTTAAGACTTTTTTTTACAATATTACAACATGATCTCTCCATTTGTAAGCAGCATGCAGTAAGGGATTCAAAGATGACTTTCTCAATTATAAAACAAGAAATAATAGTAGCAGCAAGCTTTCAGACCTCTTTTTATAAGCCTAAAAGACCTCATCTGAATCTCATTGCCACATCTTCTTTATACTTAATCACTTCTTTGCTTCATGTCTGAAAGCAATCCCTGAAGTCAAAACACAGAAATCTCTGTTGGGCCTCTCAGCTGCAGCTGAGGAGCTCGTCAGGACCTTGGAGCAGCTCTCCAAAAGCAGCTCTCCCTATCAGCCACTGCCAGGCTCATTTCCCAGCTGTCACCAGGCAGAAGCCTAAAGCTTCAAGTCAAGAGAGCTCTCTCTAAACTGGAGGTGATTAGATCCCCAGGCAAACAAAGCACTAACATCATTCCCCTGTGGCTGGGATAACACAGCAGCTTCCACAGGTCTGATGCAGCTTGTCCTGTTTGGCTGAACCCAGCAGTCTCAGTCAATAATCTTTTCTGCTCTGCCCATCCAGTCCCCACCCCAAGGGCTGAGGAGACAGTTCTCACTCTTCTTCACAAATTTCTTCCCATGTACCCTGTCAGCATGGCTCTCTAGATTCAACTGAGGAATGTGGGGGATTTTAGGCAATAAAACCTGGGAGCACAAGGAGGATAGAGAGGATGAGCAAATGGCTCTGCATGCCCAGTGACAATGTGTGTGGGAAATGGGAGCAGAGCTTCTCAGACTCAAATCCTGCTTTAGCTTCAAATACAGTCTTTAAAGCATAACCAAAGTGCAGCTTCAACTGCACTGAGAAACAGCCAAAGAGTTTCAATCCTATCAACTCAAATTCACACATGGACCGTGCAAGAGTTGTGAAGGAAAGAGCACAGCATGTCCACCACAGCCTTAGGTGGCAGAAAAAGATTTGCCAAATACGTATTTAGTTTCTTACGTCTCCTCATCTTGAGACTGATACAGCAGAGTACTTTAATTCAAAAATCCACCTGCACAATGAAGTATCTTGATGGAATAAGTATATAATCCCCAAACTAACATTCACAGCAAGGAGCCATTCTGAAAGTGGAGGCAGAACTCTGACCAGTGCCAGCCTGTGAGAGGGAATAGACAACTCATACTGTGTGTGGTCTTGGGTGTGTAGATGGATTTTCTATTCACATGAGTACCATGTGGAGGTTTAGGGGAACATCGGTTATGTCAGTCACTTTCTCCTTCCCTAAAGTCGTCTTTCTGCCTCTAGTAACCATGAGCCAAGACTTTTACATTTTTCATAATAGGAAACAAAACTACCTCAGCCTGAACTGCAGATGACCTTTCACTATCTGTTCAGAACTAAGCATGTATGACATCATCTCAAAAATCAAATAAGAACCTCCAGATGGCAGAAAACCAAAATGCTGTTAAATCAGGTCCTCATCTTGTGGACAACCTGAAGCAAAATATACTACTTCATTTTTGGCCAGGTTAAATTTGCCAACATAAGAAATTGTCTCTTCCCCGAAAATGGTACTGTGAAATCACATCTCCCAAAAATAACACAACAATGAAGTACACTAGATGGAGCATGGCAGTACACTAAGAGGAATGTCTGCCATTTTGTTACTTCCTCTTTTACAGCTAAGGCATTTTAAATATTATTTGAAAGGAAATTAAATTTGGGTCATTTTACTGCAACAGAAAGATATATATAGATATATAGATATTTTTGAAAGGATAAGGATTTCTCATACACAAAAGCCCTCTCTTTGGCTTTTCACTCAACACTATCTAATTTTAAGAGTCCTTCACTTATTTTTTCCAAGCTCTTGCAGTATATTTGCTAGTAAAACTTGGCAGTCTGAAGAAGACCATAATTTTCAAGAAAAATAAAGCAAAACCAGATCTGATAGCTAACACATTAAGTATTTCAAACACCTCTCTCCAAGAAAATTGCTTTTTAATTTTGTCTAACTTCTTTTTCCTCAGCAGATACTTATTTCTACTATTTAATACAATAAACTCTGTCACTTACTCTGAAAATATACAACACACTGTAAAAACTTTAGAATTGGATTATACTTTTGGAAAAAAAGACTTCATATAAGTGGCAAAAATCGCCAAATTCAAAGTCAAACTTTATTAATTTTCACTCTCTTTATTAATCTTCACTTCACTGTCATCACTCGCCACTCATGACCAGCTTCAGCAGTGATGTCTATTCCTTGAAGTTCCTTACTGTTAACTGTTTAACTTAGATGCCATATTACATATATAATTTATGAAAGTGGTTTAGTGCTAAGGAGCTCCACGGGGAAGTTAAACATGAAGCAGCACTACTGCGTTTCACTGTTAAGAATTATTTACTTTACTATCATAAATAGATACATTTAAAGCAAATGTTTGACTGTATTTTTTTAAACTAAACCTGAAGGTCCTGATGAAGTCCAAAGTGTCCTGCAGTCCCACAGCTGGGATAATGAGAAAAAACTGTAACCCAGCATTAATCCCCTCCTGAGCCAGCCCTGTTCCAGCACACACTGGATTAGCCAATATTCACCACTGTGCCCATGAGTCCTGCTCCTCCCCTTCTGTACCATCATTCTCCCCCTTCCTCATCATCACTACAGGCTCCACAGGCCTGTAGACATTTTCTGGGCTATTATTTGCTCTCTTGGTATATTATGCAGCCATTTTTTGAGGAAAATCTTCAATTAATAAAAAGTGTGAATTTCTATTAAAGATCTTAGTGCCTGTGTTTATGTATCCACATATATCTTGGAGAACTTCTAAGCTGTTATTCTGAAAACCAATTTAAACCAAGAATAAAAGAGCTGTCACTCCGATTTCCCATACAGAACTACTGAGTTATTAGTACAGACAGCATATTCGCACATGGGTCCTTTTGCAAATATGAGAACTGAACTACAAGTACAGAAAGGATATCATGTGTCCCAATTGTACTCTCCAGAGGCATTGAAAAAAAAGCCCAAAAGACCCCTATTCTAAAATAAGAAAATATAATGAAAACTGCCTCTTCATCATATTTGTCCCTCATTTTTTAGTCTGATTGGATAAAGATCATATTTTTCAAAGCAATAGTTGTACCTGGCATTATCTCAAACAACATTGTCACCCCTCTACTGCTCTAAGTTACTCTAGTTCACATTTTAATTCAGCTGATATTAGTACAGACAGGCTTTATACTCTTTAAAGCATTATCCAATTTACTGTTTTATTTCTACGACTTCAGTATTTAAGAACTGACACAAGAGGAGGACTTTGTAGTCCAGGGAAACAAGACAGGGAGCAACAGGAGATGTTTTGCTAACACAGGCCAGTGTTGGCTGCTCCCATCAGGAGAACAAACTCCTGCCATCCACCAGTCCAGATTATGCTGCTCTTTAAAAGAGAAAATTGGTAAATTGATGGGTCAAACTACACCAGAAAATGTTTCAGCTGAACCAGAGATTGCAAACAACATATTAATGCTTCCTTCAGGCAGTAGGAAGCTTGTCCTTGTGGAACATCATATGCCACAAGGAATTCTGATCAGTGTACCTTATCAGTGCAGCCAACTGCCTACCAGCTGGTTTATTCTAATTTATATCTTACATATTCTAACCACTAAAATTAATTGCTTTAAAGCAACTAGTCCAAAGTTCAGAATTTAATATTCAGTTTAGTTCCAGCAAATGTTGGAAAACACATGGGAACTATAACTCATGTGCTAATACTTACAGTTTTTGTTAATAAAACTTCCAGCACTAACCTTACCTGATTGAATTTACCTCACTGATTTTTTACTCTAACTATAACACTATATCTATCATAATACTTTTGAATTACTGCAAAAGGAAGTCAGTCATTCCAGATTCAATGTTATTTAGCAACATAATGATAGTTATAAATTCAGAATACTTAAAATCAATTTTAAAAACTATCAGTCTTGGAAGCTTTTAACTTTTGAAATTTCTGTCTTCAATAACATTTAAATGTTATTGTACTGTAACAGATTAATAGAAAGTTAACTAGAAAGCCATGGTGTTCAGTTTTAAAGTCAAGCCAATGTGTTTAACTGCTTCATGAAAAAAATGGGTAGAATTCCATGAAAGAATCATCAGTAAATGTCCATTAATTTTAAGTATGGTAAAAAATAGAGTTTTTACATGAACTGATTTTCTGTTTAACTTTTTTTACTAACAGGATTCAGTAATTAAAAATAATTGGCACAGCAATGAATGTGTGATTTTCAAAAAGCACATTTATGTTTGTAACCTACTCAGAACAAAGGAGGTGCCTGTAGCTTAAACCTCTGTCCAGCAAGCTAGAGAGCCTTTGCTATGGCTTCTAGGGATGAGCCATGTCCTTGACCTCTCTCTCAATTCCACATCTTTTGGGTGACACATCTCACAGAGGAGAATCGCATGATTCACCATGTTCTGAAACTGGAGCACCTGGCTGTGTCACCTACTTGATTATCAGACATTCCTACAGCAGCAGGTCCAGCTGGAATCAGCTCAACTACAGACTTATCTTCCAGAATCTACACCCAACTCACAGACAGAGTAACATAAAACAGGTTGGACATTACTTCTCATTTATTCATAAGAACATGGCAAACAGAGAAGAAGATTAAAATAATACACTAAACATACATTGCTTCTTTTAAATACAACACAGCATTTTCTCCATTAAACATGGCATTTTGACTCTTGTATCTCTCCTGCTCACATTCTTCCAGAAACCAGGTTACAGCCTTTTCTTTGAAAACTGCTGCATTTTTCACAAGAGGGAGCAAGTTTCATGTACCTGTAATCCCTCCAATTAAAAATTCACCTCTAAAAGTTTCCGAATACAACAGCTGAGAGTGAAGTCCTCTCTCTCTCTCAAGAGGACAGGCTCCATATTCTCCTGGGCAACAGGAAACATCAGCTGATTTGATAAGGACCTTGAGTACCAGGAAGAGTTACAGGTATGCTTCCCTCCATGACACGTCCTTAAGCCAAACCTTCAGTCCTCTGGGCCCTTCTAGAGCTCAGAACTTTCCCACTGGCTCTGGCTTTTGAGCCATGCAAGGCAAGGCAACCCTCTTGCTTATTTCCCCTGCATATGTGAGCAAAATGAAATTCAGGAATATTCTGAGCCCTTTAAGAAATTGCTTTGTGAAAAAATGTATCACATCTATTAATTTATTTATTAACATGGCAAGGCCTGATATTTTTTAATATGAAGCACCTCAACCAAAAAGCAGATTGTGCTCCTGAAACAAAAGTGCAACTGTTCTGGCTATCCTAGACACTGCAAAAATATTTCCTTCTTTATGCTGGAAACAGAATTCCAAACTAGTTTCCAGAGACTGTGCTGGCTTGTGATAAGAATTCCAGACAAGGAAAGGCTACTTAGATCATGAGAGGCTCCTGTCAAAAGACTACAAGGATTGTTTCAGATTCCAAACTGGTAACTCCTTACTTATCTCACCTTTGCAGTAAAAGTTTTTAGGTATTTTAGGTAGAACTGGAGAAGGCATTTTACTCTAAAGAACTTCAATAATCACAGGAATGATAGACCTTCACCTCATATTTTAAAAGTTTGAACAGTTTAAGGCAAGTATTGAGACCCAAACAATTCTGCAAAAAAAGTGCATGAGATTGGAACTAAGGAAATAAAAATAACAATTGCATTCTTTTCATAAATACAGTGATATTAATAGAGGTTAAATGGTAAATTAAAAATAAAAAGTTATGCAGGAATGAAATCAAACAAGTTTCAGTTGCAGGCTGCCTAACTTTCTAACAGAGATTATCTTGCCAAATATTTTTACTGAATCCAGTCTGCCAGGTCATCTAGCAGCAAGTCAGAGACATGACAAGATCTGATCTTGCATTTATTTATTATTCATCTGGAAGCTATAGGTTTACTAATTTACCACACTTATATTCCATCTGGGACTAAGTTCCTCTGGACAGAATAGCATCTGCATGACCAAGATAAAGCAAAACTGATAAGTGCTGCTTTCCTCACAGCCTTGACACTGAACAAGCCATGTAAAGTCAGATATGAAAACAATCCTTACCACAGAAATGGTCTTACACTGTCAAATATGTAAGGGATGCTTTCAGAAAAAGAATCAGCAGTAAAATAACTCTCAAAAACTACTTTCAGAGAAAGAGCCATGCAACCTCCAAGAACCAAGAGTGACAGCCAAGACATGGGGACTAAATGAAGAGAGTGTCCTCAACTGAGATGAACACAGGCCAACTCTGGCTCTTCACAACAGTCTTCAACCCACATCTCTCTAAACTAATTTCCAAGACTCTAAATCCTGCAGAGGCTTTTTTTTTTCATCTACTTCATTCAATGTACTATCTGCTAAAAGGAAAAATATGCTGGAGAAATAAAACTATTATTATATATCATAATGAAGAAACAGAAACAGAGGGGAAGTGAAGGAATTATTTAGTTAGAAGAAAACATTTTGTTAACACTTTTCAAATGTGTTTTTATGCAAGAAGTCAGAGGACCACCATGCCACAAAGGCACAAAAAAGTAAATAGTCTGATGAAGTGTATAAGCAGGAAACTTGAGCAATTTCTGGAAAGACCTTTAAGAGCAAGACCTCTTCCAGATATTGTCAAGGAAACATCCTTAGTCTTATAATGACAGTTGTCCCGCTGAAACTTGTGACGTATTTTCAAGATTTCTGATAAACACAAAAGAACTGCTATTATAATTTATAATAGCAGATTGGAAGGAAACCTGCAATATGATGTGCAGCATCTACAGAGCAGACCAACTTCTGGTAGTATTATAATAAAGATTATGCAAAAAAACTCATCAATGCCCCTAGGAAGTGCAGTGTACTCCTACTCAGGTAGCCTGTGAAAAGTTCCCACATTCACAAGCTTGAAGCAAAAGTTGAGCTGAGCAAAAAAAAAAAAAAAAAAAAGAAAAAAAAAGTTTAAAATGGACATTTCAAATAATTTATTTTAGAATGAAACCTTTCCTTCATTTTGTTTCCTCAAAAAAGTGCATGTGAGAAAAGCATGAAAAAATTCTCATGTAAGACAAACAGATTCCATTTTTTAAGGGGACAGGAGAAAGAAACCTCTACATATTTTTGAGCACAAAACAAACTCAAATTGTTGAAACGCCAGAGGATGACATCTAAATTATACTAAATTGTCATATAACATTTAAATTACAAGATGCTGAGTATAAACTGACAATTCTACCTTAGTAAAAAACAAGATGGGTTTTTTTTAAGTATTTTAGAGTCCAGTTAGATTACCTCATGTAAACAATCAAAGTTGTTTAAAAACTTGTTCATCCTTAAATTGGAAATTACTATTCCTTAGCCAATATATCATAGCTGAAAGAAAGAAGAATGCTACCAGTTCACAATAGTGATAAGCAAAATGAATTGGCTGCAATGATTCCTGCAAATAAAACCACAATGCAATGATAGATTTGAGCATTTGTGGCATCATAAGAATAATAAGATTATTTTATTTTCCTGATAATCCGTCCCCCTAACCTTCCTCTTCTTCTCTACTGAAGAGAAGATGAATCTGAAATTCATCTTTCTTGAAGCTGGATGACTGCATTCCAGATGAGATCTCACAGAGTATATAAAAATATTCCCCAATTTCCACAACAAATCTCTCTCCTGATACATTCTAGTATCAGATTTTCTACAGCCACATTTTATTGGTGACTAATAGCAATCCTCTAACACACTTATTATTACCTTTATTACCTTCCTCTAACACACGTATTATTACCTTTACCTAAACCTTCATACTAAAAAGTTCTGGCCAATATTTCACCACTTCTACCACTCTTGGACTGAAGCATGTCCCACTTTAAACACCTGAATATGGTACAGCATGGAAAGCCCTCCTAAGATTCAGCTAAATTAGGCATTATGTATATTTATTGTTTAAAGATTAGCAGACTTACAAAAAAAAAAAAATTATTGCTGTAGCCTAATTTAGCCAAATTCTTAACCAAAATGGATGCACAGTGGTTCTCTAAAACTGAAAAGGTTTTTTTCTACACCAGAGAAATAATCTTTTATAGCAAATCCAAAGGGGAATAATCAGAATATGTTTTCACTTTAGACATAAATGGATTTTTACTCTTTGTTCAAGCTTGTTATCCTGTTTGGGAATGGGAGTGGTAAAATTCAGTTCTAAATCCTGTGTCACCAATGAAGTTGCAAACTTTGGATTTTGTTCCAAAAGTATCACCAGATTTCCTGCTTTTTCAATTGGTTGCGTTCAAAAGACTTCTGTTGAAAGTTCCTGGATTTGAAAATGTGTCTATTAAATACTTCTAGGATTGAATCTTCTAGGATTTCAACCCTTTCAACAAAGGTTGTCCTTAAGTATAAAGATACAAACAATGGTGGAAATTATTTGCCTAATGTGCTACAGAAAATACGGAAGAAAAATTCATTTTTAAAAAAATTTACTATTTAATCATTCATAACATTCTTTTTTGTGAATATAGTATATACATTTTGAGTTTATTCTTTTTAGCCTATGTATAAATAGTACTTCTATGTATACGTATATATTCATGTAGATGCATATTCATGTATAAACAAATATTACTGCTAAAAAAATCAGGGTATAAATAATTTAACACAGAAGGAGAGGCTAGATGAAATCAGATTTACTAGTCATAGGAATGAAACCTGAGTATGAAAATTCATTCCCCAATCTCTGACAGCTGACATTAACATGGAGCCTTATAAATCTGCCCTTTAAGAAAATTCTAAAAGTAAATAAATAAATAAAGTACTATTCCTCATCTGTCTTTCTTTTCCTGGAAAGCATTCTGAAAGTAATCTTTTTCCCAGACATGGATAATTCTGCACATGGGTGAAATTCTGCTCCTTTTTTCAATCTTCTCAAAAGACGAGAAAAATAAAGATACATTTCAAGAAACAGGACAATGCCAGGACACAAAAGGAATCTTAACGTAAAGTTTAGCGTATGTTAACTACATAGGATCCTGCACTGCACTATGCAAAGTTAATTGTATTTATCAACATATAAGAGTATCGCAATACCATCTCTCAAGTGGAAGCAAAGCAAAAAATCAAAACCAAAACCAGCCCCCCAGAAAAACCTCACTTTTCAAACCAGTAAGTTATAAAAGACATGTGAAAGAAGTTCTAATACTTCTTTCTGCAGCTGCCAAGCTGTCTTAAATAATTTCATTTCTAAGTACCCCTTAAGTAAAGATGTTTTCTAAGAAGTAAAGAGCAGATGGCAGGCAAATAACAGCAACTATGTAAAATCTAATGAATTTATTAAATTTACATCTACTTAACACTGCATTATAAAAACATATTTTTGAATACATAGGTGTATTAGCCTCTTTGATTTCTACTGCTATAAAAAACAGGGGAGTTTATACCTATCATTCCTGAAAATTAAGTTCAGGACAGCACAAAGTCAGCCTTTATTCTTCCTGTGTTGTACACCCAGTGTATATACCTCACCAGGCTGGCTGTAAACTTGTGCAGATGCAATTAAGTGCCTCTGTAACTGAAACTTTCTAAACCTTTGTATTATTTATGCAAGAAGAAATATAACCTTCTACCCTCATTCATCTCTGTACTGGACTGCAAGACCTAACAGAGGACTGAAAAAATTATTTAGTGAATTATATATAGATATGATTTTGAATATCAGCCAAGTATGAAATTGATAGCATAGGGATAAAATAAAGCAGTCTCCACACTTTCTTGTGAGTTCTTTACATATACATACAAATTTGTAAATTCTATATACACATATGTATAAATATTTAATTTCTTCAGCCAGTGAAATTATACCATTAAGTATGCTCTTAACTGGATGGTTTTCCATTTTCTACATCTTAATTTGAAGTACCTGTCTAAAGATCTAAATTAGCATCATTATCCTAGGAACATAAAAGACTAAATGATTATAGGAATAATAAAATGCATTAACCTTAACAGGCCTCCTGTACCAAAAACATTTAAAAGCGTACAAAAGACTGGCTTCAGGTAATCTCACTCTTTGCCATAATCTATTATTTCACATATGAATAAGGGATCTTTTTCAGCACAATTGCTGGTTGCAATTCATAATAGTAAATTATGCAAGTTTCATATATTCATATTTCTTCTGTGAGTTACACAACATTAAGCATCCAAGGAACAAAAAGATGCATTTAATTAGCCCAGAGGTCACATGCTATAAAAATCATTAAGCCACTGAAAAAGAGGCAACTTTAAAACAAAAGCAAGATCATAAGTTTGCAGGTACAGTTCTACAAAAAGGAAAATGTACATCATATATCAAACCTCACTGTACAGAATACAGTCTTTAAATAACAGCAGTAACCTTTCCCTGGTCAAGTTTTCAACACTGGGTTGCAACACTCAACACAGGTCTAAAACTTTCCTGTCTTATTTAGAAAGAAATTTATTCAGGATTTCTCTCAACCATGATACTGGTTGAGAGAGCAACTCAGACAACTGTACATCACACAAAAGTTCCAGTCTTTTCTCTTTTAGTTTTTAATGGCAGGTGCCTGATTATGACACTACAACAAATATCTTTGAAGTGTTTAACTTACTAACACAGTTAAAGGAAAAGGAAAAAAAAAGTCCTAAATACGCAGTTCGTAAAGCAGTGTATTTTCCTTAATTAATTTTCTCAACATTTACAATATATTTACTGATTCTCTGTAACTGGATATCTGGACATTCTGAATCCATTCTCAGAGAATCTGTGTAGAATAAACATTTGAAACAGCTTAAAGACTAACTAAAACCATCTTTCTACTACACTGCAAGGCAAATGATTTTTGGATGTTTTGCATTTTTATGCTAAATAGTGCAGCTGCAATTGATAAAAAACAATCAAGCTAATTTAAGTCAATCACATCCAGGAGGTTCTCATCACTTGTGTAAAAATGCTCTCACATTCACTCAAAGGCTTTACCACAGCAAGTACCTCCCCCACACTCAAATTTTGATACCTTAAAGTCCTCTCTGCATCTTATGCAACAAAGAAAAGAAAATACAATTCTTATGGAAAAAGCTTATTTATAGTTTTACACTACCAATCGAACTTTTATGTTTCATTTGAATACAAACTTAGATTGTTAGTACCACTTGAGCACAAATATGACTCACTCCATTGCAGCACCAATGTACCTTTAGTGCACATCAAGGCACCGGGTCAAAGACAAAGTAAACTTCTAGCACTGAAAATGCTGTTAACATTAGAGGGTAACAACTGTTACCCTCTAATAAATAATCTGGATCACATTACTGAGATCATGTGGTTTGAATTTATTTTTCTGATTTATCAATATGGCACATCACAGCTGCCATCCTGAGTTCTCTCTCAGCTGCTGCATTTGACGTTTTAAATGATGATAGTTTGTATTTTTAAATTTTGCAATATCGCCACTACATTTTAAACCTAGGAAACTATAACAACCATGCAAGAACTCTTTCCTAGATGGGCAAAATCCAACATTACAGATCTGAAATCTGTATTTGATTATTACCCATTTGGCCAACCCCCATCTGCATGTGACTGCAGACACTTTTCAGCCAGCTCAAAAACAATGAAATAAATAGAGGCCCTGAACTTCAAGTATGCCATGTCCTTATTCCTGTTCCTTTGAGATGATGATATGTTTCAGTGCAGTAACTGGAGATGGAAGCAGAGAATCATATCAGCCTGCCCTGGATCTCTTTCTGCTCCAGGAAGAGGTGAAACCAGGTGACAGCAGATGCTAACAGATTGACATAAACTGCTGCCGTGGCTTCTTTGCATGTTATTTTTGAGAAGCTGCTCACCAAAACCATTTGTTCACTTTTCCAACAGAAGCAAACAAGGAAAATACAACAAAATCAAGAAAATCCATCTACCAGTAATCCTGCAACTGACCAAGATGGGGCTTGAAAAGCACACCCTCATCTTCAAATCATAAAAACTACATCTATCTTTGTGGAGAAACAGAAGATAATTTCCCAATTATATTTGTCCTACAGTTCTCACAAGGATTTGTGTTGGATAGGAAAGGTTCTTTTTTATTGACTGACTACCATGTTTTGTTTTTTTTTAATACACTGAACTGTTAAATACCACATCAAATATTAAGATAAGCTTTTCATCAAACTCTTTATCTTAGAACAGTAAGTGGATAATAGTTCTTGGATTTATGTATCACTAATAATAACTATATGAATGAATAACACATTACCACTCCAAACTCATGTTCTAGAAATGCTTCTTTTGGTTATGCATCAGAACACAAAATGCTTCACAACAATAGCTAAGCCAGCAGGAAACAAAGCCAGCTAATTGGAACAGGCAGCACATGCCTTGGGGATGTGGAGCCAGCCTCTGGAACACACTCAGAGCTCAGCTTAGACTTGGTGTATTTCTAGATGAAGGTCCCAACTGACACACAGAATGTACCTGCAGAGGCTGAGCATCAGGTCTGTACACTCTGACAAAAAAGCCACAGCAAGATCTCAGTGCTGTCTGCAATTATTACTGAGTAAACGGGCATGAGAAGGCAGGGCCAGACTCTTCTCAAGGGAGCACTAGGCAGGGATGAGACAAGTAGAACATAAAAATTCCACCTTGACATAGGGAAAACATATTTTTGGTTTGGTTTTTGCTAATTTTTTACTACAAACTTGGTCAACTACTGAAGCAGGTGTCTAAATAGGTTATGGAAAATCCACCCCAGAGGTATCCAAAACTTGGCTGCATGCCATCCTGAGCAACCTGCAGTAACTAAAATCTACTTAGATCAGAAGCTTGGGCTAGACAACCTCTAACCAGGTCTGACATCACCCTGTGAAGCACCCAAAGCCTAATCCTCCCTGAGGATTTCCCCATGGGCACACAGCAGCTAGGCGGATTGAGTATGAAATGCACACAGAAGAGAGAGTTAGAAGGTCCCAGAATTCCAGCTACCCTGTAATTTTGTTCATAAGGTAAGTGGTGAGAATTTATTAAGTATTTGAGCTTTTACCATCCTTTACACAATGAAGTTGAATAAAGGCAATCTCTCAAGGCTTCTACTTGCCTAAAAACTATTAGAAGCACCACAGAAAGGATTACTGGAAAAGAGAGTTTGCCAGTAACTGCAAAAGATGAATACTATAATAAAAAATACTTAAGAATTATCCAATGAACATAAACACAGGGAAACAAATTTCAAATCAAACTATCAGCAACCCATCAAAAATACAGATTTTCTTGGGGAGAATTTACCCAGAAATTCATAAATCCACACCAGTTACTATAAATCACCTTCTTGTCTGTCATGTATCTGTAAATGGCTTCCATGATTATTCCTTCTTCATTATGACCTTTCCAGGGATCAATGTAATCAATGTAGTTCCCTGGATTCTCCTTCTTGCCTTTTGTAAGACATTGGCTTTCTCCCAGTTCTCAGAAACCTCTCCCAGTTCCCACCACTTTCCAAGGGTAAATGACACAATGTCATCAGCCCTTACAGGTGCATTTCAGCAAGGCCAAGGGACTTGCATGTGTCTGGTTTCTTTAAATATTCCCTGATCTGATCCTCCTCCATCAAGTTTACCTGGCACTGGACTTCTGTAGTGGTTTCAGAGACCTGGGATTGCTGAAGGTTGGTCTTTCCAGTAGTGATGAAGGTGAACAAAGCACTCAGTGCACCTGGACTGTCTCCATCTCCTTTAGGATCAGATCTCCCCTCCCATTCATCAGTGACCCCATATTTTCCTTAGTCTTCTGCTATTGCTGTGCCTATAGAAACCTTTCTTGTCCTTTCTATCTCTTGTTACATTCAAGTCCAAATGAGCTTTGTCTTTTTTAACCCTAAACCTGATTCTCAGAGAGGGTCTCCCTGTTTCTCCCAGACACTTGTGCTTGCTCCCACCCCCCTTGTCACTCATTTTCATTTAGCTTCATAATTAGAGAAGAACAAAAGCTGATTTTGATTATGCAAAATTGATCATTTATAAAAATGCATGGTAGCAAAACATTCTCCTCTATTTTGAACAATTCCTGAAAGCATTCTTTGTCCAGGAAAAACATACATCATTTAAGCTTATCCTCTCACTAGGTATGTGACAGCACGCTTCAAACTTTACGACAGAAGAAGACACAAAGTAGAGTGGAGCCTGCTACCAGACTGCTGGAATACAGAATCACCCTGGAAGAGAAAAAGGTAACAGAGGCCACTGACACCTCAGTGCAGAAAGGCCTGGACTTGTGTTTGGCTCAGAAGCCAACTCAGCTGCAGGGCTGGGCATGGCCATGAACCACCAATGCACACGAGTCTAGGTCAAGTCTGGCAAAGATTTCCTGCCTTATTTAAAATTAGTTTATTTGGTCCAATGGCACTTTTCCTAGGAATCGAGGGCAGGTTGACCACACATGTGCCTGTCTTTATTTGTGGCCTGACACTTGGCTGGATAAACGTCATTATGTTTTTGGTTATGCTTAGAAAAGTACTGTCAATTGTTTCCAGTCTGTTGCAAACATGAACCTCCAAGCTATATTAAATATGTACTATTGTATTTACCACAATGTTATGAAATCATGCATAAAATCCTAAAATGGGATAAAATAAAGGGAACGTGTCTTCCCCTCCTCCCCTTCCCCCCAACTTCTGGCAACATGTCAAAATAAACAAGGAACCAAACCAATGCTTCTATTGAAAGATCAACCAGCACTTGAGTCAAGGGAAGATAAAACTAGCCTAAAACAAAAATAAACATATTATTTATTAAGAGGAAACCAATTTTCTCTTATATCACATATACAGAAAGATTAAACAGCTCCACAATGAAATATCTTAGTAATTACCTGGGCCTATTAAGCAAGAAAATGGAATTATTTTGGCTGAAAGAGTGAAATGAAATTTAAACTTGACTAGAAAATTAAATCAATAGTAAAAGAAAATATTACTTTATCGTAACTCAAATAATGTGGAACTGACTAGGTATTGAGGAGAATCAAGATTTCCATCTTCTATTCCCACACACTGTCATCTCAGGAACCTTATCGCTCATGACAAAAAGTAGAGAAATTTAGCTATAGATACTCAAAGACAGAAAAGAATGTGGAACCATGACACAAAAATACATGTTCTGTTTGAGATTCAGTGTAGCAGGGAGTCCATTAACAACTGTGCACTATGTTATGTTTCAGAGTTCCAAAACACATAAAGGTTAAGTGAAGTGCAATCTGGAGCTCAAATATACCTGAGCTCACTTTCCTCTACAGTTTCCTGCCTTGCCCAGTAAGGACTCTGCTTATTTTTACATGATTTTGTTATTTATCTAAATTTAAAGGTGAAAGATGAGTCTCCAGTACAAATCTTTCCAGCAGTAATCCATCTTCCATGCAAGTCCCTGACCAAATAATTACTTCTGTTACACTGGATTTGGCACACAGGCATCATTAACACTTCTTGTAGAAATCAAAGAAAAAAGAATCTTAGCAATTCCTATTGCTCTTGGTAGTAATTGCTCCTGACAATTTTCTTATTTTATTTCTTTATTTCTCCTAAATTTTAAGGAAAAATTTGTGTCCTCCATGCAGAGTATTTCAATGATAATGTTCCTCCAAATTTACTACTGAAAAACACTAAATATTTTGGAATAGAAAGTCACTTTCTCTGCTCTTGATACAAAAATGTTTTAATTTCAACCACAAACAGTACCTATATTTGGAAAACAGAAAAATATTATTTATGCAAAAGATGAGGAATCTATAGAAATAGGCAGATATAATAGATACTGATTTTAATTTCAATTAGGTATTATAGGAAAACTCTACAGTATTTATAAATACTATAATCTTTTCCAGAAACCAAATTAGTGTTGCTCCAACAACATTCAGAACACTGAGTAAGTGATAAAGCATAAAAGTAATTAACTAATGAAAAGTATTTTAAGTATTTTCTTGGAACTTCAACAGTTTAAACAGTTGAAAGGGGAAAACAAGCATGTAGTGAATGTGAGCTTGAACTAGTTTTATTTACACACTCCTCGGTCTTTCCCATCCTGTACTGATCTTGTGCCTGATCTCACAGCACAGGGCAGCTGAAAGAAAGCAGTCTTTATAGATAAGAAACAGCTGTTATGCTTGTTTGACCTGAGGAAGAATTTAAAAAACAAAAGTAAAAGGACTTGAGAATGAAATGAGTCCTCATAAAAGTAATACTTGCAGAATTGTTCCAGCTATCCCTGCTAACAGCATCTGACACACACTTTGCTTGTATCAAACTTACTTCCACTGAAAGACAGAAGAAAAAGGGGATTGAGCAAAGGCAATAGTGGTTCACAAGCCCTTTATGAATATCTACAAAATCAACCTTTTTTAAAGGAACATTATTACTCTGTGGGGGGAGGAGTGTTGTAGTGTGTTTTTATTCGTTGTAATGGTTTTGTCTTTGTATCCCCTTATTTTCTCCAAATAGCTTACCCCAGATTGTATCCCCTCCCTCTAAACCATTCCCAAATCTCTGCCCTGGCTCTCTGTCAATCACTCGACATCCCATCCCCTCTATCTAGAATGTTTGGTCCAGGTTGTCGAGTGATTAGTCGGAGGCCAGGGGTCAACTCCCCAAGTGTTACCCCATACACTATCCCAAATGTCCATACCCTCATATTCTATCCCATAAGTGTCCTTATTGGTTAGTGAATGTTATCTACTTTCAGTGTTCACCTCCCTTTAAATGTTACCTTGGCACCTCTGCCAGGGCTTTCAGCAGAAGGGCCCTCAAGGTTGCAGGGGCTCCCAGAAGCTCCTGAATAAAACCTTGAACTAGCCCTTGCTAAGAGTCGGCCTCTTTTCCCCCACCTATGTGACCAGCATCTTCTCTGTTGCAAGGCGATTAGCCTGGCTGCCTTCCATATCCCGGGGCACTAGAGAGGGCCCCCCACGTCCGCCATGTCGGGTCTGGCCGGGGTTCCTGAGTGGCACTCAGAGAGACAGGGATGGGTAACAGAGGAGGAACTAACAACACACAGTACAAAATGTGAGAATTAAGATTTGCCTCTACAAATACAGTCTGACCTCTTCTGTTAAAACAAACAGCCAGATGAACTCTACAGTAACATAAATCAAAGCATCTTTATCCATTTTATTCCATCTTCTGATCTACTTCTCAATCCAACATGACGCAAGTACCAACATTTTCAAAACTCTAAATAATTGACTTGTAAATCCCTGATTTTATCTTGTTAGATTTTAGTTTTACAATACTTAGACACATTTCTAACACAAATTGTAGCAGAACTCCACTGATTCAGACAATGTTTAAGCAGCTCTGTACATGAGCACAGATGTTCCTGTCCCAGTGCTCTTATATAACATCATCTTCTACAACCCCCCTCCAAAATTTCATGCTCTTTTTTCACTCATTTCCTACTGATTTTGTAAAATGCCTCTTTTTCTTCTTTAGATTTATTCTTAATGCTTGACAAAAATGTCCTTGTTTCCTTCTTTTGTAACTTACTTCTTCAAATGTATCAGAAATATTTGTTTGCATTTTTAAGCCAATTTTTTTCCACTTTTGTAAACTTCCATTTTTCTAGCTTACACAGTTTCTTCTGTAAAACTAGAAACATTCCCAGTTATTAGGAACAAGCACTTCAAAAACAGAGACAGATCTGTGGCAAAGAGTTTATAGGGGAAATTCATCAGGATGCATTTGCAGCCTTTAACCAGCTACAGCTGGTAGGATGAGCACAGGTAGGAAAAGTATGATCATAAAAGAGCAAGAAAACCCCCATATATCCATATATGATGTCCATAATGACATCAGCAAACTTTGGTACTGTCATCCCTTTTTATATCACTCAACTCCTTCTCAAAAATACAGAAATTAATATTGAAAATCACAGGAGTAACAATCTTCTGTGTGACAGAGAGCACAGCACATTCAAGGGAGAAGCACAGAGGAAGCAAGTCAAAGCTTTTCTTCTTTATAGTTCACAGAACAGATAATAACTAAAGGTAATTAAGCAGATTCAAGTTATTTAATGTCACTTAATGCTATTATTTCTTTTAAAGACATTACTGTATTACGAATTTTATTGCACAGAAATAATTTAATGTCAGCAAGGACAAAGTGTGTGCTCCTGTAGGAAAGGCAAAAGTGAAGGATTTTTTTTAAGAGCTAAGTTATAATGCCATATTTTTAAAAAAATCACAGGAAAGAATCAAACAAACAGAGAACTGTGGCACAGTTATCTAACTGAAAAGTTTACTAACACCATTAACCGCTTCCATGATTTAAGATATAAAAAGAACACTTTTCAAAGGAGGCAGATGATTTCATATCTTTGTTACAAGCACTTTTTCTTAGCCAAGTCTAGCCTATGTTAATTAGCACCCTGCATTTGAGACCACTTGGTGTTTTAATTTAATTCAATTCAGAGCTATTTTAATAATTACATATCTTTAAACACTTTTGCTCCAAGAACATTAATATCCTTTTAAACAAGGGGCTACCATGTACAGTAGTTGTTTAGCCCAGCTCCTCTTTAAGTGTCAGGCCACTGTTTTCATCGCTCTGTGTGCACAACTGCAATTCCTCCCTGCAACAACTTGAAACCAAGATGATTGTTCCCACATCTCTGCTAGCCTCAAGGACTGGCATTTACTCAAGGACTTTCATTTACTAAAGCTTTACTGTCATGACTTACTATGGCAGAGTTGAGAAGTACCAAATCTACTTCAGCAAGACAGCTTTTGCCACACTTGTGTTATCCTTTGCTTGTCTAAATGAATTAGTGCATTTCTGTCTGGGTTTCTAGTTCCTCAAATTCATAAAATTAAAAAGCAGCTTAGACTTTAACAGAAAACAAAAATGGAAGTCAGAAAACTGGAATTCCATTAAGTTTATCACATCAGCTAGTTGAAAATATACCAAGTAATGACTGAAATAAACTATTCAGGAGGAAATGCAGGGAATAACTTTCCCCTTTTGCAGGGAATAATTTGTAAATACTTTTTAGCTACAACAATGACAAATCTTTCAAAAATTTTCACAGACTGCACTACTTGATTGTAAGTGTGGAAAGAACTAGAGAAATGTAAGGTATTATGCAATTATATCATGTTATCACTTGGGATATGAAGGGTATAAGTTCTGTTTGCCTGGGCTGGTCTTATTTGAACACTTCTCTAAATATTAGCAGGTTACTCTGAAAGCACTAATCTTTCAGAAGCTAAGAACCTTATACTTTCACTGTCCACTGTGATATCAAGAACTAGAAAATTCTTTCCTTCTATAAGTTAAACAAGGGGGAAAGGAAGACAACAAACAACCCACATCACATAGGCAGAAAGGAAAATATTATTCAGAATCCTACCAAGAAAATAATCAAAAAGCCATATGAGGTCTACTGTCAGTATAAGCATCTCTAAAGATTTCTGGATGACCACAGCTGCAGAAGCTTTTTCATTCCAAACAGACCATACTCCTATTTAAACTCTGCTTCTGTTGTGAACATATTTTTTTCCTCAGCAGAGACACAGGAAGGCTGAGAATCTATCTTTACATCTCCTACCCTTTGAGTGTTTACGTTAAGAGCAATTGTGAGTTAAGGACTGTTATCTGTGTTAGGAAAAGGACATCCTAAAAAAGGAAATCACAAATTTAAGAAGTTGAAGTGTCTCTAGCCTTTTCTCCCCAGTCATCTCTTAAGCAGAAAACCCAAAAATTATGCAAAAGTACTTCAATAACTTCTCCATGCACTTCATCACTACAGCAATAAGTGCAAATCATTAACTGTTTCAGACTGGTTATTGTTACATCTACTGGTTATTCTGCTAATTACAACATTTTTGTGTTCCCCTGGTGACATTTCAGTGCTGCTTTGAAGTGTATTTTTCTTTGCATTTCTTGTATATGGTGCCACTACACCAGGATCATAACTAGGCCCCTTTAGATCAATCCAATTAAAGCAGTAGTAAGGGTATACAAAGAATCATTTTTGAAGCAACCCTACACAAGTTCCTCTTCAAACATCTCCAGTTAGAGCAAAGCATTTAAATTAGTAGCTAACAGTACTAATATTTTGCTAATCATTTCCATCCACTAGTGACTTATCAGAGTAAATTTTGCTCAGTTATAAAAGCCATTAAAGCTGTCTAACTGAATATTGTTTTCAATGGCAGCAAGGTAATTTTCTATAAAACTAAAAACTGGGGTGGTGAGCAGGAGGGAACTATGTTTTAATTTTCTCTTTAATTCAGTAAAATAGATGAAAATGAGAAGTGTTTTGAAAGCAAGATAAACCTAACATTCATCAAACTACTTGTCCCAAATAACTTGCATAAAGTCTTTACACACCAAATATACAGCCCATTCTTTCTACTTTCTCATTTTCAACTTTGTTTTTCTTGCATCTGGGCACTACTTTCTACAGGCCCTGCAAATGGAACTCTCTGCTCTTTCAGTACCTTGCTCACAGGAAATTCTGTTTCGATTTTTTTGAAATGAAAATAATAGTGTCCCCATAAGAAAGAAAGAATATTCAAAGCAATAATGAAGAATGGATTCAGTCCAGGGGTATGGGGCTGTGTGTATAAGACATATCAGGTATTTGAGAGAGCTTCATTTGTAATACCATGAAGTCACTGGAATGGGTCTCAGGAGGTCACAAGTGCAACCTCCGGCTCAAAGCACAGAGGTGCCTGAAATCAGACCAGGCCATTTGATGTGCCTCTGGACAGTCTTTAAATTGGAATCCAATAGGCAGAGAGACACCAAAAGAAAAAACAACAAATGAAAAACCTCCAGACTGCTTCACAGTTTACTTCTGTTTAGATATAGCATTTTGCTAACCTATGTGTTCTTTCAGCTTAACTCTGAATTTAATGCTCTTCCTCTGTGCTCCTCTCTCCTGTTCTGAGCAGTCACAGGGTATACAAAATGTGAGTGCTGCACAGAAACTGAAATGTCTGACTCATTCCACCTGAGACAAAGTTGCACTTGAAATGTAGAACCCTTTGTCAAGAGAGCAGTGGACAGCTGCAGAGTGACAGAGAGCAAATGGTAGCCTGGTATCCAGAACAGTGCTTTGTGCCATGGGTGATCCTCCCTTTGCACGCACAGCACATCCACCAGAACAATGCCCTGGCAGCACAGCAAAGAGACCACACTGAAAGATCTGACCCAGCCTGATTTGAAACAAGAAAAATCACAAAACAATAGAAAAACACAATTTCAAAGTAAAACTCTAACTGAGAAAAACAAAAATGTGAGAGTGAAATAACCGTAGTTATACCATTATTGTTGTAAAATTAAAAGCAGATTTACATCAAGAAACATCAAAAATCAACATTGTAGTAGAAAGAAAAATAAAGCTTTTTTATTCTTGTTCCAAGTATTTTGTGCTGTCTGCTTTTATTTGCTCTTTATGCAAACTAAGAACTGCCAAAAAGTCTATCATTTCACAACCCTTCTTTATAAACAGATTTGTTTAAACAAAATAAGCAGATTGTAATAAATAACTACTATAATCACCCTTCCTCTCCTTTTTTATTAGGATTTCTATATTAATATATGTATGCTGAACACATCAGTTATTCAGTTACAGTACAGAATTTACCTATTTTTCTAATCCATTTCCTCCATTGACAGGACTGTGCTCATAATTCACAAAACTTCTTTGTAGACATTTACTTATTTCACAGTTCATTAACCTTCAAACAGCACACCTGCCAGTTTGCAGGTGTTTTATCTAAAGCAATGATAGACTAAGTGCTAAAGTATGTTTGCGTCAGAAATGCTTATGAAACGAATGTTTTTCCTCTACTGAGCTACCCAGCTGAGTTGAATTTATTTGTATCAATGTATAAGAAGTTTTTTCCTGATGGCAAGTGCAGTAGTTGCCAGTCACTGCAAATATGCACAAAAAGGAATCAAACTGTACTGTTTATCACTTTTTAAAATATACAAGTGGCCGTGTTTAATCTTCTTTAAATAATTGAAAAGGGTCATTCACTCTTTAACTTCTTTCCTTCTGCATTAACACTACAAGGCTTCATTTAAAAATTAACATCTTTTAACAGCTTTTTGACTCAGCAGGGAAAACCTCATCAAGTGTTGTATTCTTCCTTTTAACAATTCTCTGTGGAGCACAGTGACATTTTCAGTTTTCTGTAGCTGGACAAGCCTTACATTGGCTCAGTTTCATCTGACCACAGGGTTTTCACATCATTAATAAAGAGATAATCAAAACAAAGAGTATATACATTAGGGTAGGAAAATTTTGTATAGTTTGGCACTATTATCATATATGACCTTAAAAATGGAACAAAATGAAATGCACGTAGCAGAGGTGGTGAATCTTCTAAGGACTGCTTCCAAACATTTTTCCTACTGGCAGCAAACCATTTTCAGACCTCCCAACTCTGGCCACCGTGATAGTTACTGCTGTATGGGGTTTATTTCTTTTTGTTTCAGTTGTCAAAAGAAACTTCAAGTGATAGCTTTTTAAGTCAACTAAACATATTGAAATCAAAACAAAACATCACTGGGAAAACAGAAACACCACTCAAAAAGAACATTGTGTTTAGATTCTAGACTTGTTTACCAATGGTTTTAGCTTCTTTCACATTATGCCACCAAGTGCCATTGCACCTGAAACCTGATCAAAAGCTCATAAAAAAAAAATTCAAGTGCCCTCTTATTTCTGATGATCTGGTATAACAAATGCAAACCAACTAAATCTGCTAGTCATGCCTCAATAGTCAGTATTCCTCAGGATGAAGCTCATCATAACTCTGCTTACACTTCATTTCTTACTGTTGAAACCAACTGTGCAAGATAGAGCTCAAACTTAAACTACACTTTTAAAGCAGTAATGTTTTCTGAGCTAATTTTGCTAAGACATCATTTAAATTCCAAACATGAAATTATACCCCAAAAGAATCCATTCTACTGAATAACAAACACTGATAGAATTTGCCAACAAAGAGAGGGAAAACAATGAATTTCCAGGGATACATGAACTATTAAAAAACTGTTACAACAGCACCTTACTTCTAAGCCTCATGCCCTACCAGACCTGGCTTGTAAGAACCATGTGGGTAGGTGGAGGGCTGGCTATCAAGCGGAATCAGGACACTCCAGCAGAACCAGTACTGCATCCCAGGTGTTAATACTGCATCCAGTCCTGTTCCATGTCTTTATTAATGATCTGGGCAATGGGGTAGGGTGCAGCCTTAGCAAGTGTGCTGGTGGAAAAAACATGGAAAGGGCAACTGATACACCAGAGGGTCGTGCTACTGTTCAGAGGGATTTTCACAAGCTGGAGAAATATGCTGACATGAACCTCATGGAGTTCAGGGAAAGGAAATGTTAAGTCCTGAACCAGGAGAGAAACAATGGCAAGCACCTGCATGTGCTGGAGTTCACTCAGCTGGAAAACAGCTTTACAGAAAAGGACCTTGGGGTCCTGGTGGTCATGATGGTGAACAGCAGTAATGTGGCCCTGCAGGAACACACCAGCAGCATCCTGGGCTCATTAGGGGGTTAGGGAGGTGATCCTTCTCCTCTATCAGTCACTGCTCAGGCCATACCTGAGATATCATGTCCAACTTGGGGCATAATGAAGACAGCCCAGTGAAAGGCCATAAAGAAACTAAAGGATTAATTAAGGGCTTTATTAAAGCATTGGAGCATCTCTTGTGGGATTCAAATTCTCTGAACCTGGGAGAAGCAAGGAGAGAAGCAGAGAACAGAATGATCAAAACAATTCTTATCTCATTTGCTGTTCCTGTGTTGTGCCAAAGTAGAATGTAAGATGGAGATTGTTTACCCAAAGGATGGTGTTTTGTTTCCTTGGCCTATCAGGGCCAAGCACGTGTCCAGACTGCCAGTCAGCAGACAGTCATGAGTTTTTGTTCAGTTAGAGTCTAGTTCTAGTTCTTGTTCAGTTAAGATGTAGTGTAATATAGTATAGAATAATATAGTATAATAAAGTGATTAATTAGCCTTCTGATATCCTCGAGATGCTCATCATTTCTCCCACATGTTGGGGCGACCTGATAAAACTATAATCTCTCATATGACAAAAGCCTGAGTGAGCTGAGCTGTTTAGCCTAGAAAAGTGAATGGGGCATCTTATCACTGTATATAAATATATGAAGGAAGGCTGTAAAGATGGAGCCAGACTCTTCATTGGTGCCCAGTGAGAGGACAAGATGCAATGGGCACAAACTGAAACCCAGGCAGTTCCCTCTTAACATTGGAAACACTCGCACTGACCCATGTGGCCCAAAGAGGTTGCAGAGTTTCGTGCCTTGAGATATTCAAGAGACATCTGGATATGGTCCTGGACAGCTGGCTCTAGATTGCCCTGCTTGAGCAGGGGGGGTTGGATCAGATGAGCTCCAGAACTCCCTTTTAACCTCAACCATGACATGATTCTGTGACTCACATCCCGTTGCATCATATGATGCTGCTTCAGCAAAACCTGAAGATAACCTGCAGAGTACCATTAAGCTAAATAATAATAAAAAGCTTCTTATGAAATAACTGAGAGCCTGTGGAGGGTTTCTTTTATTACACAATTTACTATGCTGATTTAACTACAACAAGGTGATTACAAAATAATCCTATTTAGGCAGGAAGTTGACACTGCAACTCTGAACCCCTTACTCAACACAGGATTAGAACTGCCTTTTGGTGGTTACTTTCACCTCCAGAAAGAAGCACCTCAGGGCAAGCTATGAACATGTTTTAGGACACAAGATTGTACAAAAACTGTTCTACAAATAGACAGTGTAAACACGCAAGAAGAAAGGTGTGTGGCTTAATGCAGACCAAAATGTTATTAGCTTTCCTCATCTGGGAACAACCAACAACAATAGCTTGTACAGTACAAAATTTCTTCCCTAATGACTTCCACCTGCTGAAGGGCTGCCATTTACCCTGCATCTCCCTGCAGCTGCTTTCCCATCTGCTGCTGGAAGCCATTGCCCTCCCTTTAGATAAGACCTGAGGCCTGGATGGATGATACAGTTGCTCTAAGCAACCAAAATCTTCTCCCAACTCCCAGAGAACGAGACCTGCTGTGTCTAGAAGCATTGTTGGATTGCTACCACAGCACAGTCTAGGCCTGATCAAGTAAAAGGTTCAAGCTCAACAGCCTTGTGCAGAAACTGAGAAGAGGCATTAGATATCTGTCAGAAGCCAATTGTTTCTCCACCAGGATTGCAGAATCCCAACAGCCCCTCATCAAGAACACTGTAATTCAGTTCTTTGTACCACTGCCCATCAGCCACCCAGTTTGTAACACACTGAATACAAACCAGTGTGGTAAGAGATTAGGAAGTCTAATCAGTGGAGAACCAATGGAATTCATCACCATCCTCAGCAGCACAACAGGTCATACAAGACTTGCAAAACACATTTGCCCAGCCCAGGATGTAAAATACTCAATTTTTCCTACTCAAATGCTAGATTGAGATCATTGAAATTGCTGAAGTCTTTATCCTTGTTCTGTTATGATTACTTTGTACTATACACATATGATGGTTGGCTCATAAAACACAAGCTGGAAATGCCAAATTTCATCTGTATCTTCTTAGCATGCAGAGCTCAAGACATAGAGCAAAAAGGGATAATCAAAATCTTAGAAATATTTACTTCTTGTTTCCACAAGAAGAATGAGGTTAAGTCATTTTTTTTCCTAGAGTTTTGCTAGCCAGACATTTGAAACATTCTATAACATTCCTGTATACCTTAAATAATATAATTCTCGGAATAGAAACTATTTGCTCAGTATGACTAAATTCCACAGGTATTTCTTTCCTGAAAGAAGCAAACACATTAAAAATAAAATCATGAAGTTTTAATAGCAATCAATATAATCAGCATAATGTGCTCCAAGCCTATGAAGTTTTTTAAAACACCAGGAAAATAGTTAATGGACATTTTAAACACTGGATTTACATATTCCATTAAATGTGACAACCATCTCAAATAGGTATTCTATTTTTATCCATATTTTTATGGTCTGATTTTGTAGATACATAAATAATACAGTGGTCAGAATGAAATTACTCATATTTTAAAATAAATGTTGACTGAACTTGAAAAAAATAAGTAGATATGAATAATATGCACCTTTCAACAGATTCCTCAAAAATACATCAATAGCTTCATCCTTAAGAACAGAAATACACAGAAGTAAGGGAGCAGCAACCAGAGCAACCAAAAGAGAAACTCAGTCACCTAACAGATGAGGAATCAGGTCATGATATCACAACAACCAAATCGTTAAGGTTCACCTCCCCCCACTGAAGCCAATGAGAATTAGACACAAACATTTTCTTTAAAGGCAATCATAAGCACTTCTAAGTAAGTTCTAGAATGAGAGCTGGTGTACTACCAAAATTATATATACACCAAATACATTGGCATTTAAATTGTTTTAAATTATTCATTTCTCTTTAACAACTTTCCTGCCACATAGACTTGAATCAAACACATCAAAACCTTGATACTGGCCATGAATTCAATATTTCTATTGGATTTCATGATTAGAAAACACAATACCTCTGTCTGAAGTATGGCAGCTCTCTGTTCTTTGGCAGTAAGGGACTCTTTAAGCACTTCAATGTGTTGCTTGCAATCTGAATTTTGATTGCTAAGGGTTTCAAGCTTAGTTTGTAAGGCAAGAAGTTCTGATTCTTTCTTTGAGAGTTCTTGTTTCAATTGATCAATCTGCAGAGGGGGGAAAAAAGTTAGGTCATTAATTTTGTCTCATATAAATTCAATCTTTGAAACAGCATAATTACCATGACTTATCATTGGCCAGAATGAACCAGGAATTTTTTAGAAGTCTGATAAAGAAAAATCTGGACTTTTAACCTTACTCCTCTTCTTGCAAATTTGTTGCTACCCACCATCCCCACCTCCTATTTTTCTCCCTGGCAGTTCACATGGAATTCTCAGGCAGTAGAAAAGCCAAGCCAAGAAGACTAACTTAAGAGAAGTCTGGGGAAAACATTATACAAAATTCCACACAATGAAAGGGCTCTGAGATTATAAAAGCTTATCCCAGAGGAAACAGCAGAAACACAATACTAAGACAGGGCTTCTGAATTTAAGTAAATTTAAGGTTCATCAGTAAATGTCATGGAATTGTGATTACTCTCCTCTTTCCACAACGATAAATGGGAAGAATAGCCACAGAACAAAAAAAATTGTGGTGGATTTTGAATATATGAATCAGAGCAAAGCACTGTACTATATACAGAATCATGTGTATAGGTGAAAGGATGTTGAATTAGGTGGTATGTAACTACTCCTAAATTCCTGTGGTATAACACTGGTCACCAGCTGAATCCAGATACATCACCTTGTAAGGATTATTTGAAATAAAATGCCTCACTGCATCTGCATAACTCAGAGAAATCACTTCCTTTATATGAAAAGATCTTTTCCATGTCCAAACAGACACTTAGGATGCAAGAAATCTAGAAGTGGTAGATGGAAGATGATTCAAAAATCCCCAGGGGAAAAAAAAAAAAAAAAAAGAATATCCATGGGTTGATTCTACTCAACCACATTCCAAAGAGCCACATACTAAAAAATTTCACAAATTCAGTGTTGCATGGTACTGGAAATATTCACTGCTGATCAAAATGCTTCTCTTTTGTTTTACATTGCAAGTGCATATTTAAAAATTAAATTTAAAAACAATTATTCTTCCAACTACAATCCCTATGCATGTCTTAACGTATTTATTCCGTATTTCTTTTTATAAATCCCAATATGTTTGCATCGTTGCTTAAGGTGCTCAGATAGTCACCCATGAGCTACTGTGTAGAATCAAGACTCTACCCTGGCACTAACAAAAATCACCTTTAAAGTCTGAAAACATGAAAATAAGAAAAGAAGCATACAAAAACCAGACACAAGGAAAGAATACAATTAAAAGCCGCTGGAGAAAGCCTTCTCTGGAAAGCAAACAACCTTCCTCCATCCCTTGCCAGAGTATGTAAGCAAGTATGGCAACCAAGAGAAAAAGGATAGAAAATGAACAATGGATAGATACAAGATACAAAGACAAAAAGCGGATCTGCAGCCAATCTGAATTACATCACAGGCTTTATATGAGATGCATGTGAACATAACAGATGCTTAATCTCTTCTAGAAACTCTTCCCCCTTCTCTCCATGACACAACCCACACCCTAAGAAATAATCCAAAAAAAAATTTTAAAAGGCTTTGCTTTCATTGCAGGTGTGTTCTTTGTGTTTTAGAAACAGAATCTGTTTAATGTAAAGTTCTGGCTACAAGATCTACAAATTGTCAGGAGTTTAAAAATGTGTTAAAGCTCTCAAATACAAAAAAATTAGAGTTAAAACACAAACCAAACACAGATTGTTGAATACATATGCTGATGTCTTTTTAAAATAAAGTATCATGGTGAAAAGGTAGATTTCATTTTAAAAATTGTCACAAAAATAAAGAGGTATAATAAAAAACTATAAAACTCATCTTAAGAAACTTTAGGCATGGGTATATTCACTTTTTTAAAGTTCTGCAGTATCTCAGTGTGTAAAAAAACTAATTAAACAGGACATGAAACAGATTGTTGCCTCGAGCAGATATGCAAACATTTTTTTGCTGTATCTAAAGTTATGTGGAAGACCAACTGTCATGATTCAATGAAACCTCATGATCTCATATAATACAACAAAAACATTTTTATACTTTATAAGAACTAAAATGAGGATAACCTACAAGTCTGGATGTAAGTGCTGTAGCATCAAAAAACTCCAAGTTTGTCCTCTGACCCTGATCTTCCCACTATCTCACATATTTCATGTGTGTAATTTGCCTGTCACCACTTTTTCAACATCGCCCAATATGATCTTGCTTCACCTCCTTTCCTGAAACCTTAATTCTTTTTCTTCCTTTTCAATTTACGATTCTGTCACCTCCCATAATTTCAGTTCTTTAGAACCCATTAATTTTCCATTTCCAGAAAACCATTATGGGTGTTCTTCTGTTATTTTTACACACCAAATTCTTATGTGACATTATGCAGAGTAACCAGAAAACAAAGGGAAAAAATATCAGAGCTTTTCTTCTGAATATTGCACATTAAAATTAATGGGCTAAATCTTTAAGTAAATAATTCCATTAAATGAAACTATGATGATTAATGCACCATAGGATTTGGTCTGATGCAACAAATGACAACTGCTTTTTGAAGTGAAGGATTTAAGAAAAGGAGGAGCAATGCAAATAATGTGCCTGCACACAGCAGACCCTACAAGTCTATCAGTAGATTCCACAGGTTATGACAGTAAAGGTCTTGTTTTAAACTGATTGCTAAATTTCCAGGCCTGCCCCCACAAAAATAAAACTCTGTAGCTCTTTCCCTGTTTTGCTTTTTTGGTTTTATTTGGTTTGGTTTGTTTTTTTTCCTAGGGGATCTCCTAGAACTTGCATGCTTCCTTCATTCAGTATGGAAAGTTGTTACATGCAGCATTAATCACAGAGCACTTATTACTGCTTTATCAATACTTAAACCTCATCTTACTGGTAATTTGCTGAAATTGTATCAATCCACTAGATTTTCATACCTATTCCAGCGAAAAGCATGAGAGTTCTAATACTCAAAGGACTACTTAAATGTCAAGCGCAAACTCACACCCGGAAAAAAAAAAAACATCTGTGTTCATTTAAATATGTAGCTGACAGCCAAAAGATGAACCCTAGTAAGGGAAGAAGGTCTTCCAGAGCAGAAATTATTATTAAAAGTACATATCATCCTATATGTTTTATTTATATTCTCAATTAAGATATTTGAAGGTGCAGATCTCTAGGTCATATGAACTTTAGGACCTGTTTTGACAATTTCTGTATTACGTGAATAATGACAAGTTTTCTCCCTTCAAAAACTGAGTAAGGAGAGGCCTTATCAAGTGGGCAACAAAAAGAAATTCAAGCAAGTTTTCTTTGTCATTTTTACAACTTTTTTTAACTGCAAGTCACAATTAAAGCCTATATATTTGGAAGGAATGATTACTAAGAAATAATTAAGAAAACAAACACTTCCAAACATTCTCTGCCACTCATGTAAATAAATGATGTTCAGTATTTGCCTTCATTTGATACCTTCCCATTTATTTAAATCAAGAACAGATTGAAAACAGGTTATATTTCAAGAATAAATGAAAAGTATTAAGAGCTTCAAGCACCTCAGAAGAGTTTTGTATTGTTCTTTGCCATCAATCCTGTTCATCAGAATTAATCAACAATCTCAGGTTTAACAGATCAGGTACAGCAAGATCTGTTTGCAGACAGCTCCATAAATACTTTTCCACCTTGAAAGGTTCTCAGATGAGTAATAAAAATAACATCTTCTACTGCAAATCTTAATTTTAAGTGGAAGAAAAAGACTAGTGAAAGAAAACAGACAAAGCTTCGTCAGAACATGGCATTTATCAAAGATCAGAAGGCTGTGACAAAACAATGCGTATTTAATACTCTTCGCATTCATCTGCTTTCTGTGCTACAGAAATATACTTAAGCTTTTCCTCACAAAAACATCAGGAGACTGTTAAGGTTCTAGGCTTTGTACCTTATTTTTGTATCAAGAGGTTTGCTGACATGCATTGGGAGTTTTTGCTGTAAGTCAATAAAACTGAATTGTTTTTAAATTAATAATGCTTAGGTTAGCAAAATAATTTTCATGATACAATGCTACTTTAGGAGCTTTAGTTATTTTTCAGTAGCTTAAGAGCTACTTTTGTCCAACAGAATAGATATGTTCTTTAATTGTTATTTTTTCTTAATGAATCTGGATTAATTCCACATGGACACTAACACTTTCATTTCTTCTGCAGTAAAAACCCCCAAACAATGAACAAGCAATAACGTTTTGTGAGTTTGAAACCAGAAAATGTGTCACATCACTACATATTTACTACCTGCCTGTGGTCAGCTCCTAATAGTCTATGTACAGTAATTTGAAATTGAAGGAACAAAGGCATTAAATTGCTAGTCTTGAAAATACGAGCAGAGTACAATTTGGTATCACCTATGAAACAAAAGTCCTTACTGCAAAACAACATCAAAAGCTAAAATCAAATCATCTTCATTCATCCAAAATGCTTCACTTCTTCATGTCTACTGATTATTATATAGTAGAGATTTACCAAAAGGAGACATGCAGCTTCCTACATTGGAAATGCAAATTAAAACATTTCTTTCCATTATTTAAACAGTCTTAATTTCTTTTATAAATAGATCCTACCTTATTTTTCATGAACTTTGAGTGACTCTTGTAAACTTCTATTTGCTTGATTTCTTCTTCTCGGTCCTCTGTATTCAGAACTCCATTTGTCTTCAACATCTGTATTTCATCTTCAAGATCTCTTATATTGCGCTCAAGTGAAGCTATTTTTGTATCCTAAGTTACAAAAAAAGAAAGTATTGAAAATTATATGAGACATATATTAAAGAGCAACAGAAGCATATCTGTACTTTTGTGAATATCAAATAATGAGACAGCAAAAATAGATGGTACAAATAGAGAATGCACATAAACCAGGAATAATCTATCAGTCTTATCTTAAACAAATGCAGAATTCAGACCAGATCTCTTTCACCATAGTTGCACAGTCTGTAGAGAATTTTCTGGTCAAAATTCCATTTAATTCCTTCAACCTTAATAGGGATGAAGGGAGAACAGCAGATGCCCAATTTTTCTACATATGTATGATAACAAACCTTGTTATCATTAGTAACCTGGCTACTCTTCCAAGCTCTTAAATACCAAGTTGAGCCTGGAGACCAGCCCATGTCTCTGCAGGGCAAAGGCCACTCCATTGTGTGGCTCAGCCTGAGGCTCAGCATCCCAGTTTCTCTGGAGTTCTGCCTGCTCTCAAGAGGGAGAAAGGTTGTGTCTTCACATATTTCTCCTTGACCAATCTATCCACATCACTAAGAGAGGATTTAGCACTTTTTATTGTGAGTCCCAAGATAAACAAAACTACAACCACTAAAATTTCTACATCCCAGCCAACAGCTGCCATATGGGCCAGCACCACACTGGAAAACAGTGAAATTTTTTTGTTATTTCCAGTCATTTGGGAATTGGCTAAGTCCCTTTTGTGAGAGTTAGAAAGATTACAAAAGTGATTACACAAACTTGTCACAAATTTCTGTTTGAAAGCACATTGCAGAATTACTCGTTAGGAAATCTGTTCAACAAAATAAAGGATCAACCACCCATAAAATATTAGAGACTGGATTAAGTTCTTATACCATTGAGATCGATATCAAAATAAAATTTTAAAATAAAATTAAATTTAAATTTAAATTTAAAAAATAGAAAAAACACCACACAAAACCCAACCTGATTCACTAAGAACAGGTTATTAAGTTAGAAAGCTAATTTGGGGAAAAAATACAAATGGAATTGATCCTTCAACAGGGACAAGCTAAGCTTGAATCACTGCAACTTTGTTTCTGTTGCTTTCTTTAGATTGCCTAAAAACAAGCAAAAACCCCCAACTCCTGTAATAACTTCTTTCATAACAAAGCTAGGCAAATGTAGCAATTTAAGATATAGGAGAGTCTGGATGATGTCCCAAAAAACATCTGAATTTTTGGTACTGAAGTGAAAAAGAATCTCAGATTATTTTTGAAGCCCAAAAGTAATTTACATTAATAATAATATATATAAAATATACTTACGTTACAAATCCATATAGCATGATAGCTAAGGACTGAGCAATGTCATTTAGATGGCCCACTGTCACTCCTCTAACATTTTTGCTTTTATCTTTACAGTCAACAATAAATCTCAAACAGAGAGTTTTCTTTTATTATTTTCTTATTCCAACAAAAATTAATTTTAAAATTAATTTCAATTCTAAAACAAGGAAGTAAAATATTGAAATTGAATGAAAAATGGGAGGAATTCTCGTTGAATCTTATTATTTAAAGTTGCACAAGAGGCCAAATACTGCAAGAAAAGATACAGAAGTATTTAAAAGCTCTCCAGACTTAAACACAACACAAAAATAATTGTAGATCTCACAAATATTATAAATAATTCAGCCTGCTCCATTAGACTTCATTTCAGAAATATTTTCATCCTATTTTTGAAGATAAAAACAAAACCTAAGCTTCAGTACACGTTGGAATGATTTTGCAATGAAATACATTAATACTTACATGACCTGCTATGACATGACATCTGGGAATAGTCTTCATCAATCTGCCCAGCTAAGTCTATAAGAGTCTGCCTTTTTGTACTGCCTTAGTATTTTACGTGTTTGCAAATACAATATGGCAGAAACAATTGTAGCACAGCCTACTACACTCTTTAGAAGGTTTATACATCACAGAATAACATTTAAACTTTATGAGAAATACCTAAAAGAACGTGTGGAAGCATTTTCTGTACTTCTGCTTCATCATAAAATTAAAATCTCTGAGAAAAAGTGTATTTTTAATTAATCTTTGCCTACTGGGATTAGGGATGTGTAAAAGCTATTTTCCTATGTCTTGAAAAATTGTCACTAAGTTCTACATTAGCTTTTTATTGAAACAGAAGCCATAAATGTCACAAGTTTTGTGAAACTCAAAGGTGCTGTTCCCTACTGCATGCTGGCTTGCCCAGGAAACTTTCCAGGTTTCTAGCCTGGACAACTGCTGGAAAGTGAAGAACCTGGTAGGTCAAAGATAACACAGAGAGCCCAGAGCTCCCAGTGGTACTGCCACAAGGGAGCTGGGCTGGCTTACAGGATGCATAGGAAGTTAGGTAGTTTTGCATTTGCCAGAAGTTCTGACACATTCCCATAAAAATCTCTTGATTCAGCTGAATCAGCATTTTCCCACAGAAAATTACAAGTGGAAAACTTTCAACCAGTCGTGCTGGGCACAAGCTTTCAGAAACTGAAATGGAACAGATGCAATACTTCCTTCAAACCACTAAGACTTATCCCCATTAGCAACATTCTAAAAAACTACTTGAATCACAACAAAGATTCCTTTGCAATATTAAGGAAGCAGCTTAGTATTAAATGGTACTAATAACATCTTCTGAGTTCTAAAACAATACAGCATTTGTTCAGATTTTTTCAGTCAGGCCCTCTAAATCTGTTAAAAGACGTAAGATTATGTAGCAGGATTTGTGACAGAGATCAAGGCACTCACCCTAATCTATCCCCTCCTTCCAGCAGTAACCAATACTTCTTCCTTATCTCCTTTATTAGAATATGTTGCAGATATTCTTTGAGAGGTTAGGGCAATTTAGGTTTCTGTTGGCTGGATCTAGCAGAAATCCACCTCTTTTGGAATGTGAAAAAAATTAGTACGTGTCCTGATGCTGAAGAAAACAATGTTTCACAATGGAAAAAGTCTAACAACTGAGTTTCCACAATGATTTTTCATTAAATCATATCAGTCCTTACAAGACTCCTATAGTACATTTCCTGAAAACTGAGGGGCAGGAAAAGGGCAAAACATTTGTAAATAATCACAGAATCACATAATATTCTGAGTTGGAAGGGACCCACAAGGATCATCCAGTCCAACCCTATATAATACAGCATTCCAGGCTGTCATACCCTGAATGGAAAAGTAAGGAAATGCTACTGCTTATCATTTGAGATACATGATAAATTTAAATTACGTCTGCAAAATTTTGCTTGTAGGGCATTCAACAAGCAATAAGAAGGAAATATTTGAAATTTCACATTTAATAATGCTTGAATTTAAACACACTTATGTGCATGGACTGTCAACAGACCATACATAATTAACCTTACTGTATGAATTTTTACCTTGCCAATTTAATGCAGAGAATACTCCGGTTTATCCTTGAAGATAAGGGAAGTGAAAGTCCATGCAATCTTAACAATAGAGTATGTTGAACTGCAAACACACACACACACACACACACTTCTCTAGAACCAAACCCATACCTGAAATATCACAGCTGGATCAATACATAAAGATGTCTCTTTCTGCAAGTAAGGTAAACCACAAATATTTTCATTTACTTTACAGCTTACATTTTTAAAGACTTTATAGTTGCTACACTCCTCATAAGTTTCAATATCCTATCCTTAAGATGAGTTCTAGGCCGTATTTTAGGCAATTTCTGATTTTCTCTCTCAAGTACTATCACTGATTTAGTGATGATAGAATTAGACCTTAGCAACATGTAATGGCTGGGTTGGAAGCAGCATTTAAAGGTCATCTAATCCAACTCCCTGCCATGGGCAGGGACACCTTCCACTATCCCAGGTTGCTCCAAGCCCCATCCAACCTAGTCAGGAACACCTTCAGGGAAGGGACATCCACAGCTTCTCTGGGCAACCTGTGCCAGGGCCTCACCACACTCATCATAAAATTCTTTTTCTTCCTATAGCCAATCTAAATTTATCCTATTTCAGTTTAAAACTGTTGTTCCTTGTCTTATCACAACAGGCCCTATTGTCTGTTCAGTCTGTCCCAATCTTTCTTATATGTCCAATTCCAGTACTGAAAGGCTAAAAGGCCACTGAGAGCTTTCTCTTCTCCAGGCTGGCCAACCCCAATTGTGCCAGCCTGTCTGCACAGGAGAGCTGCTCCAGCCCTTGGATCATTGCTGTGGCTGTCCTCTGGACTTGTTCCAACAGGTCCACATCTTTTTTTTTTGTCCTGTGGAGCTCAGAACAGAAGGCAGCACTCCAGGTAGGGCCTCATGAGAGATGAGCAAGTTTTGACCTGATTCATGTGCTCAGGAGTACTTACCATAAAATCAAGTGAAAAGAATGTTTCTTTTTAATCTTTTTTTAAATTATATTAATAGGTGTTAATCAACATTGACTATCACTGATATTCAGGATACATTCAAAGATATCAGTCATCTGGCATTTGTCAGCACACAATATGTAAAGAAGCATGCATAGGTGCAATTGCAAATAAAGGAAAGGATTTCCATGTACCAGTATTATTTTATACTTTAATAGACTAAGATTTAGGCATGAGGGAAAAAATGCAGTTTAATCACATATATCCACAGTCACAAAGTCAAGAGCAACCACTGCATAAAAACTAGACTATAATAATAGGCAATAATAGGAGCACGTGGGAGAAGGAAGCATCCTGCCCTCCCTTAGTTTTGTGACTCTGCTTTCTAGAAGAAAAAAGGACTTCTGGAGAATAAGGTCAGCTGCAGAAAAGAGAATGGAGTAAGGAGTGTAGAGAGAAGCAATAGAACAAAAAATGGGACATCTGGCAGCAAATGTGTCCATGAAGCAAAACCAGAAAGTTAGGAAAGAACAGCCCGTGCAATGTATCTGACAAGATAACAGATATCTCGAAAGGAATAAATAAAGCAAGAAAAACAAGAGCCAAGGCATAGAATGTGAATTTTCCATCTTTTTTTGTCTGCCCTTTTTTTATTTTGCATGAACATACAGGAGATAAACACAGGTCAACAAGACAGCAGTTATGCAGAAAATGCAATTGCTGTAAGAATAAGCAACTACCTGCAAAGCTTTAGAGAGAAATTAAGATGACAGGACAGGATACGTAGTGCAGAAGATGTCTAGGACAAATAAACACAAGAGAGGATAGGTAGGAGAAATGCGTATCCTTGATTGGATGAAAGGGAATACAGACTAGAAAAAGGGACAGAAAGAATTCAGCAGTGGCAAGGGACAGAAGAAAACCACAGAGAGAATAGAAGGATTTATGAAGGAGGAAAAGTTGGGAAAGAGCCTGGGGGAGCCATGGAAGGAACTCAGACAAAAGCTTAAGTGGTGAGGGGCTGGAAGGGACTGGGTGTGGTGAAGAGAAATGTAAACTGCTTGGAGTCTCTGCATAGGGGAGTGGATGGCTTGAGACTGCCATATTACAGCTAATCCTCTCCCTCCTTCTACCCTCAACATTGTAGGGAAAGAATTCCTTCAATGCTTGATCATTCAAAACAAATGTTCCGCATTTTTTTCAAAACAAATGCTGTCTGGATTAAGACAATTTAAATTTACTTGAAAACATTCCAAATCTGGAACTTGTAATGAAAACTGCTGTTTAATCATGTGGATTTCAACATCTTACATTTGTCCCCTTTTCTTTTCAGTATTAGGCCTACTTTAGACAGGGGCAACCCCAAAGGGGTGTGTGTTCATAGGGACAGAAGGAACTGTGTGCCTCAGAGGCAAAAAGCAACTTTGCATCAGGACTCCAGCAACAGGACTGCAGCCTCACTCACAAGAAACGAAAGCCTTCACTATAAAGATCTGATTTTTAAAAAGTGGAATATTGCACCACACCCACCTCTCCTGGGAATCAAACAGAAAACAAGTTAGTGTCCTCAAGGACAGACACTGTCAGGAGCAGTGACAGTCATCACATGTGTCCTGTACCCCTGTTCTTTTCAAAGACTTTTGGTACAGGAAGAGGAATTGAAAATTACCTTCAACATGTCTTTTACACTGGTATGTAACCCACATGAAAGATTATACATGTTTCTAACACATTGCTTTTGTATCCCAGAACTTTTAAATTTATAATTCTGAATATTAATAGAAAAACCAAGTTTCTCAGCCAGTATCTTACTTTCCCATTTACTTAGGGTAGTGAGTTACTGCAAAAACATAGATTTCATACAAAGACTTCTGAACTAATGTCCAAAGCAAATATACATCCAAAAATGGAATTCTGTAATCAAAGTATCTTCTTTGTTACTCATTAAATCCAAACTAATTATTATCTATTAAAAGACAGATACTGTATTGATAAAGTCCTGCTGTTGTTTTAACTGTGTGTTTACCACAGTGTTCAGACATGCTGAACTCATTTGCTCATAACAGAAGTCACTGACAAAATGAGGCCTTTAATTTGCACTTCCTTTTAGGAATGAAATGAAAGACCATCATTAATGAATTTCAGGCAGCATTGCCAACTCACAAATTATCTCAAGTCTCATGGTATTTCTCTTAAAGATGAACAATCCAGACTCACAGAATTATGCAAAAATATGAGTTTTCATTTTTTAAATTACTGTTGTATTGCACTGGATAGTTATTTAACACTATTGCACTGGGTGTTTTGATAGTTTTGCACCATTCCCATGTGTCCCCCTTTTCCCCCCCTAAGCCTCAGTGGGTGGTTTCTCCCTTGGTTACTTCCCCCCCTAGACCCTCCTCACTTGTTTCCCATTGGCTATGGTCCATTTCCTGTATTTCCCCTTAAAAACCCCCTTGGGAGGGGGCATCGGTCTCTTCTTTACCCGGACGGCACCTGGACAGTGGTGTCTCCTACCCATGTAATAAACTAGGACAAGGCGTCCAAGAAGGAAGAGCATCTCTCCATCTTTTACTCCTGACCATGCGGGATTGATCCAGGGGCAAGGGGAAGGAGCTAGCTGGGTCTGGACCCCGCTAGCTAAAAAAAAACCCCGGACTAATTACTGCAAATTACTATTTTTATTCCTTGTTATTGTGGAGGGAAAAGCCACAACACTTTAGTAATATTATATATCAAAAAGAGTAAACTGTAGTCAGGACTAAGAGAGCTGTTTCATTACATTTTGTCAAACCTGCAGATACAACTAATGTTTTCCTTAGGTTGGCTGTAAAATTACGGCCTGATAACCACCAACAGAAGAACTGCTTTTAAGGTTTGAGGAAAACATTTTACATTAGCCAGTTTATTCCATGTACTTTGGATCTCCTACACACACCCCTAGTCTTTTTAAAAAGCAATATTCTGTTCTCATTTTTCAGCAATGCTACACTTGATTTTTTTAATCAATTTTATCTAGAAAACAGACCAGGAGAAATAAGTACTAATCACTCCTAGCTACATAACTAGGTAAGATAAGATGGTTTGAATTTGTCCCTCATCTATCTCACGATCATTGCAAGACCAGAGATTGGTACCACCACCGAGGACCTTGACCAGGACTCTGGCCTGCTTGAGGTGAATGCACGCCAAGATCATGAGAACTCTGAGCAGAGTTTTGGTCTGCCAAGTGATTGTTTGCAGGTGTATTTGCAAAATCATGGAACACTGCTTCAGAGAAGGGGCAATGTGCCCTTTTCATGCTTACAATAGCTCATTAATTTTCCCCACCTCTTGGCCAAATGAACTTGCGAGAGCAATCCTGGTGGTCCCGCACAGAAAACCCTTCATCTGCTTCACGACCACCATGATGGACGGAGATTGATGCCACCCTTCTAAGGACTGAGACTGAGACTCTAGTACTGGATTCTGGTAAGGACTGAGACTGAGACTCTTGTACTGGATTCTGGTAAGGACTGAGACTGAGATCCTTGTACTGAATTCTGCTAAGGACTGAGACCCCTATGATTCTGGCACAGGGGCATGGATCAATTGCCTGCAGGTGAGTTTGCTGGACCAAGAAGACAATGAGCCTCGCTCACTGCTAAGAATATGGACTATCTGTACCTGTTCCCCTTTTATGGCCTATTCTTCATGGTCACCCTCCAGCAATTTCAAGAGACTCAATTCTTTATTGTTTTACCTATTCCCCCCACGTGCTGAGAGCTATATCAGACCCCTAAGTTAACCTGGGCTTTTGAGATCTCCCCAACGTGACAGACAAACCTCATCGACTGGACCTCACAGGAGCGGACACCAACTGCGAGGACTTCATCTCCATGTTTGGTAGCTATATCCCGTCTTTCTCTCCCTCTCTTTCTCTCTTTCTATCTTTTCTCTTTTTCCAATCCCCCTATCGCATTTGTTGTGGTTATTCAATACAGGTGCATTTGTTTTTGAGCAATACTGAAATCCCCTCCGTGTTGTGTTTTGCACTCTGAGATCATTTAAACAAACCATCACGACCCTCGCTCGTAGGAGCGGATCGTGACAATAATAAAATAAATTGACATGGTAAAGGAAGCATTCAATAACTAATGAGTAAATGTCATAAATCAACACTTGCCAGGCAGCTGTCACAGCTGCTTGTTCACTCCCCCTCAGTGGGACGGGCAAGAGAACCAGAGAGCAGAAGTGGGAAAACCGATTGTTTGAGATAAAGGTGGTGTAATATGTAAGGCAAAGCTGTGCATGCAAGCAAAGCAACTCATGGAATTCATGCACCACTTCCCATGGGCAGGTAGATGCCTGGCTGTTTTCAGGAGAGCAGGGCTCTATCAGGCACAAGAGTTATTTGCGAACACAAATGCCGTGACTCTGACGGTCCTCCCTTCAGTTTGTGGAGGCTGAGCATGACACGACAGTATGGATTATCCCTGTGGTGAATTTAGGTCAGCTGTCCTCACTGTGCTCCCTCTCAGCCTCTTGTCCACCCCCACCCTACTTGCAGGGTAGGAGCAGAGTGAGAAACTGGGAAAGCTTTGACTCTGTGTAAGCCCTGCTGGACAATACCTAAAGCACCAGCATGTTATCAACACTGTTTTCAGTCTGAAATTCAAAACACAGCACCAGACAGGCTGCTATGGGGAAAATTAACTCCATCCCAGCCATACCCAGTACATGACTTCATGCTGTAGAAATAACATACAGGCAAACGTGCAAAGACCATACCTTCATCTCGATGACTGTTTGCAGAGCCTTAGTCTTTGCTGGCTCAGGCTGAAGTTGGGTTCTTCTATGCAATTCCTGTGGAGGGACACGATAGAAATAAGCTTGACGACTCATCTTTCCATTATTTTAATGGCTCACATGAACTCATTGCAACAAAATAAAAGTCTGATGACAAGAAGCAGGTAACTCCAAGTGCTATAGGTGCTTCCCTGGCTTTATCCCCTCTGCCACCACAGCACTCCCTATCTTGTGTTACAGCCAACTCTGACAGCACATGCGCTATTTCTGAAACCCCTTATCAATAATTAACGGCAGGCGTGACAACCCAGCAAGGAATTTCTTAGTCCAGATACAATGCTGCTGTTGTTAAAACAAAACTTTATTCAATTCTGTAACTAATTCAAACACTGGTAAGTGTTAAATCTTTTACTTCAGTTTCTGCTTAACTTTTCCTCTAGTGTCTGAAATAAGCAATTTAAACACATTATATTCAAATTTGACATTTTAAGGATATTAATTATGTAGTGGGCTGATGCAGCACATGCTACAGTAGCATTAACATTTCAGTTTTCACATTTTCATACTGTTTTTATGCATCTTAATCCACAGGCAAAAGAAAAATGGATTGCATTGGTTAAGACAAAGTTAACAGTACCAATACATACTGGTCTTTATAAAAGCAATAATTTTAAAAAAACCACAAGAGTATGAAGACAGCAGCACTCAGTCTCATGAAACCAGAGTCATATCTTGGTATGACATATCCCAATAAAAAACTCACATAACTACCTGGAAAAAATGTAGTAAAGGTGTGACAAAACACTTTCATTTGAGAATTTGGTAATGCTCATTCCCTCCCCATACACCATCTGAGAAGTTTATTAATAAAAAAAACCTGAAAGAGGACAGATATTGTCCCATTTCTACTCCTTTGGAGTCTTTCTGCTCTAAAAGATAGGAGTGCTATCCTTGATGTCTTTATGTTCCAGTTCTTTCTAGTGCAGTGCTCCACACAGACTCCTGAACTAACTTTGTAGCCATGAGCAAGATGTTTATGCTTGAGGCCAAGGAGCCAAGGTTTCGCCTCCCTTATAACCCACAAGTTTAAATTTCATTTTTTGTATCACAAACTGTCAATCAATTTCTTCTGTGTAGCAACAAATATATTGCTTATCCATGACTGTGAGAAACAACTGTTCTCAAAGATTAATTACTGTGTTATTAAACTGAAGTCTACTGCTAATAAACATCTTTATAAAATAGATTTAAAAATGTGCAGCCTAATGTACTAAAATAACTGAAAGAGACATATTGTTGTACTTAACACTAAGTCTGAACAGATTTTTATTAGATTAAATATACTGCAGGTACATATACATATATTTAAACTACTGTTAACAGATAACAGTGAACTTATAATTTTGCTTTTATGCATTTTTCAAATGCTTTGGCATTTATGAATTTTTTTCTGCATTTATGAAATAGTATATCTGATTGGACCTTTTTCCTTGTGTTTTTTTTTTAATTTAAATACAACTCTCCATATTATAAAAAGAAAGAAATCTTTGTAAATCACCTATGCAAGGAATTACTCAGTCACCACCAGCTGTTTTTCTTAGATGAAATAAGTACCTTCACTGCACAAATGTTTTAAAAAATAAGAATATGTAATGAATTTGTCATACAGCCACACAAAAGAATAGTTGGCCAGTCATACCACTATCAGATCAGCAAAAATTACAGCTAATTCTAAGACCAGACTTTACTCCCCAGGGCCATATAAACTGAGCTGGAATATAAACAGGATTCCACACATTGCCCAGGGAGACAAACCAGAGTTTCCATCCCCTTAGCCAAAGATGTATAGACTGCCAAAGATGCGTATTCCGAGATGTCTATCATAGCATGAAGTCTTGCCTCATAATGCTTTTCCTGTTTGCTTTATGAATCAATTTGATGCTGGCTGACTTAAAAGCTTTTCTTCTCTATCCCTGATGGTAAAATGAAGCAGACTTTAGGATTCTGGAGAAGATCAGAAAATTACTCCCACTTTATTATTTTGTGTGGGTTTTCTTCCAATCAGTTGCAAATGTTTGGAGACTCCCACATGGCTCAGTTCTTGAATTTATGTTGTTCTATGTATGTGCTTTTTCATTTGGGGTACCTGATTCAGGGATAGAATTTTGGGGTACTAATTTAAAGATACACTTTATGTGCATGATACCTTACCCTGATTGTTTTACTGTCTGAGGTCATCTGGAGGCTTTCAAATTTGCCTGAAGAGCTAAGTAAGAGATATTCTAGAGATTTCAAAAAGTCTTCCGAGCCTAAGGAAACCAGATTTTTATCCATTACATCATTTCTGGAATGATGTCTATGTCTTGTTTTCAATTTCTTTTAAAAAAAGCCCAGGGAGACAAATAAGAAAATGTGGGGGGAAAAAATCAAAAACTTACCAGGGATAATTTCTTTTAACCTAAACTGTATTGAAGGGAACTCTTTATTCTTAAATCCATGAAAAAATTCTTGTGTCATCATCTCTGTAACAATTAAAACCTATACTAAAAAAATCTCTCAGAGATGCAATCATTTATAAAATTAATTTTCTTTATATCACTCTACATGACACCAGTAGTCAAATAGTAGTAATTCTGAGTAACCACTTTGCACATGCAAATTAGTTATAATGCTGTGTAACCAAATGCCCACACCTTGTATTTCCTGATGATGCTTAGTTGTCAAGGTAATTAACACACCCACACAAAAGTAGAAGGTAATCAGATCTTCTTCACATTAAATTTACTTCAATAGTCTTTGCTTTTAGACTAAAATGAGCTTCAATCCAAACCTGATCATTACTTTCTCCTTCCACAATATTAGGTTAGCATCTTTTATTGGCCTCAGAAGTAATTTTAACACACAATCTTAACACTAACTTAAACACCAAAAAAAATACAAAGAGGAGACAGATTATATTTATAATAGTAAAATACTGGTGTGAGATGAATTCTACCCTTTTATCCAGAAACTGATAAGAAGATATTGCAAGATTTTGTCATTATTCACTGGTGCTGAAAATCCCCACTACATAGCATAATCTGAACCTAATACTAATTACCCAAATAAAACCATGGTTTTATCCCAGCTTTATTAATTGACACTTCGTCCCTTGGCTGCAGGAAAGTCAGGGTGCTGCAAACTGATCCTTCTTTACTCTGTTTCTGAAATATTTTAATAATGTTCCCAAGACATCTGTGACTGTGTTGTTCTCATTCAATGATACCAACACTGTCCATTTAGTTCAAGGTTTTACCTTTATTTATACAAAACTGCCTAAAAATAATGACACAAGGTGCTAGAAAGGAAATTTTAAAAAATAGAAAAATAGGCAATTTAGATATGGTGTGAAACTGTGAGTGTCTGCATTGGAAGAAGAAACAAAAATTATTAAAGAAGGCAGTATAAAAACTGGCATGAGTAACCATTGTACCAGTAAATGTAGCTTTTTGCCTTCACAGACAAAGTGTACAAATCTGCAAATCACAGCAGGCAATGGCAAAGGAGCTGCTAGCTCTCCCAAACACATCAAAGCACACTGGTTCCATTCCTCTAGAAAAGAAAGCCTTGATAGTTCTTCTACAGGATCAGCGTGTCTGAACTTTAAAATTTAGATCAGCAGTATTTCAATATTTCGATCAATCATTTAAGTAAAAGCACAGCACTTACCTAAAGTGTCTCAACAGTAGTGTTTCTTTAGCCAAAAATACCATTAGAATCATCAGATCAAATTCAATTTAACCAGAATACTAGAAGAATGTAACATACAGGAATTGATTCATTCTTAACATGCAGACTTATCTGCTGTTTTCTAACTCTTCACATCTACCCCCAGCCAAAACAGTCTCACAGTAATTAAAATGAAAGTAGATTTAAGAAATTCTGATCAAACTCTTTGTCTTTCTAGAAACCATAAACTGACTACAAAATTCCCATGTCTGTCTCCAGTGTGCAGGAAAAAGGAGCCCTTTGATAAGAAAGGATTCTAAAAATCATGTCACCATGAATTTTCTTTTAAAAATTCACCATTATAGGCATTTGAACTCTGGGAAAACCTTTTAAAGAAATTTTTGTCAAATTCCAACTAATATTATAGCTTGAAGAAATGAAAATGTGTATATAAGAACATGAAATGAAAAATTAGAGGAAATGTGAAGAGCGGATAGCTACAAAAGTTCTGCAGAGATTTTCTTTGTAAATTAGGGGTATTAAAATTTGTTAAGTTCTCAGAGTTAAGCAAAATACTCAGATGCATGCCTAATTCTCTCTCCATTTGTCATTTTAAATGAACAGATATGAATTTTGATGAATATGAAAGAAATTGCATTAATCAGGAGCCACCACCAAACTATAAAACAAGGGTCACTAGTTCATCATGACAGACAAGTCCAGCAATAATCTCAATGGCCTCAGTACTACTCTTGAACAATGAGTCTAACACCATCCCTGACCTACATTAAAAAACTTGGAGATGTAAAGAAGAGTAATGAGGGAGAAAGGAAGAGTTTTTACACCAGTTGAAAACAATCACATTGAATCATGAGCCAAAGTACTTCGTTGCAATGATCAGACTTCCACTTGTTCCTGAATTCATGCATATAAGAGGGGCTTATGAAGTTGTATTAACATATCTAAAGACAGACTATGAGGAAAAATAATCTTAGCTTTAAGAAACTCAGCTTTTCTTTGACCTGTATGTCAAAAACACCTTAAGCAACTACATGCATTGTCATACTGGAAGTTTGTCCTCTGGCAAGAGACCACATACAAAAAGTTTCAAGTGAAAACAAGATTTGTATATGGAGTTTAAAATGCATGTGAGACAATTTAGTTTGTAATTGAAAGCACACAGAGTGTTTTCTGAAAGGAGCTACTGAAATTCCACTTTTACCAGAATTCTTGAAAATTTATTTCTTTTCTTTGTAGAAGGAATAAAACTCCTAGAGGATCATTTCTGTTTTGCACAGTATCATTCATCTCTTTTCCTCTTACCAAAATTACATCTCCAAATTTAGAAAGAGTTATTGCTTCACACATATTTTCAACTGTTTGATGATAAACAGTTTTTTCTCCCTTTTCACCGTTTTCTTTAAGAATGCATACAGAAATGCTTGAGTGTCTGCAGTAAATAAAGTCCATATATTTGTTTTCAGGTGTAGTCAATTAGAATCAGTAAACAGAAGTTCCAACTGCTGCTTACACTTCTGCAAAACAAATATACTCTTGAAACATCTTGGCTAAAAATCTTTCTCTTTTCAGTGCTTATAAAGCTTTATAACTGCATGGGAAAATATACCCTTTTTTAAAGCTAAATGTTTAAATAGTCATTTATTAGCAACTCACGTGCACTAAAAAGAGTCATTAAATTTCCAGTAGGACACATAATTTGGGAGTTATAAACCAGGATTTTTAGCTATTTGGTTTTGGGTTTGGGGATCTTTTTTTTAGAAGACAATGTTTTATTAAAATCACATCTTCAAATTCTTAAAATGCAAAATCCTTATTGTTACAAATCCTTTGTGTAATCCATAGTGTTTAAAAAATCCTTATCCAACAAATCCGTTCTTTTTAAGACTTATTTCCACTACTTCCCTTCCATTTAAAAGCTTTAGCACACAAAGAACCTTTTAATAAGGCTGAAGAAGAAAGCAATATCCCATCAGTTTTAGAAGAAGTGTAACACTAACCATGGAGTAATAATGGAATTCCACCTTAGGGTGTAACTAAGAATAGACTTCTCTTGCTCCTGCCATCAAAAACATACAGGCAACACTTAAAAGGGTAAAATCACAGCAAAGATTACCAAATATAATACCAAGATCCAGAACACACAGAAGAGATGCTGCTGTGTGCCAGCTCCACTCCTCATAAATAATAAAAAAAAAACCATATAAACATGGACAGTACTGTGAGATAGGTTGTTACCAGCAGTGCCAACACACAGTGCTTGTGGTATTTCTAAAGGCCAGTTCATCTAAATAGAGGAAAGCAGTTCTCCAATAGTTCTTTTCATACTCACATAGCTAATGTCCTGATAGCTTTTTTAAACAAGCTGAAACCTGAGAGCTCTGTCCTAGAAAAACAAAAAGACAAAGAGTGATATCCTGTTTAGTGCTTTCCCCACCTTCCAACCTATGCACACACCCAGCAATACTTGTTTAATTTCTGCTCTGCACCAGTGCTCCTCTTCAGCCTGATTGCAGATGCAAAACCAATTTAAATTATTAAATTAAGAACTTAGTTCTCAAATGGCAGCAAAATAGCCCTGCCAAAACCAGACTCACACTCAACAACTCAAAGCCAGAAGTATTACATATTTCACACACTTGCTGCACAGAGCTCTTAAGATTACTGCAGAATGTGTTAGCTGGTTTTAACATGCACAGAACTTCAAACGTGTTCACTTTTCTGGTAGAAATCCTTTTATAAACTTTACATTGAGAAAACATCAATCACTGTAAACAGCCTGAGCCAACCCAGGGAAGTGCTGGCCCACCCCCATGTTGCAGTAATACTTCAAATTGATTAGTAAAGGATGTTTCAATTTTGAAAAGCATAGATGTATCTACTAATGTCCAGACTTATTAATTGATATACTCTTTTGTTATTACTTTTTCTAGCCTATGTTTTCATGTCTCTTTTCCCTTCATGTGGACTTGGTGAAATCACTAGCTAAAATAATTTAAGGGTTTGATTTTCAGTTCCCTAATTCTCCAGGAAGTGCTCTTCTAAATACAGGTGGGCTTTACTTACATGCATTTAAAATTACTGCTGGCTTAGGCTATTTAGTATTTAAACTTAATCAGCAGAGCCAGAAAACATCAGAGTTAATAAGACTTCAAATGTGTAAATTCATTGGCTCTGTGGTATATCAAGTTTTTTTAAAAATGCAAATAAAGTTTTGTGACAATATTTGTGGAGTCCAGGGGCCCATATTAGGACAAATACTATCCAATACCTCAATCAATGGGATTGAGCACAGCCTCAGCAAGATTGCAGATGACACCAGGCTGAGCAGTGCTGTTGGTTGGGTAGGGATGGGTGAGAGGGACAGTGACAGGCTGGAGGAATGTGCTCCTGGGAACCCTCAAGAGCCAGGTCCTTCACCTGGATGGGGGCAATGCCCAGTATCAGAACAGGCTGGGTGATGAGCAAGTGCACGGAGAGCAGTACTGCAGAAAAGGAATGGAGATAGTGGTAGATGAAAAATTATATATTATTCTCTAACAAGATTACAGTCATCAGATCATCGTGTAACAGAATGTCAAAGCTCTCAGTTAAAAACATTATCTCCCCTAGATATTCAGGGAAATGTCATCCCTACATTCCCAAGTGTTCTATATAGCTGTTAGATTATGCAAATGTATGGCAGAGAGAGACATGAGAGCAGTACCCTAAAGAGATAACACACAGACAATTTTTCACACAATTTGAGTGACAGGCGTGCTTTGGCAGGTGGGCATTTTGGTTTGGTTTTTTTAAAAAAAAATACTCGTAATAGCATGCTTTTTGACCTAAAGCCAAAATTTTATGCTTGTCAAAAGAACTCATCACAGCGCAATCTCACTAAAAAAAGAAAGGAAGAAATTAGTTTGCATTGACTTTAAAAAAAAAAAAAAAAAAATCCTGTTTTTAGATCTGCCAGAAACTGAATTTAAGGCACCCACCAATTCAATGCAGCTCTGTCTATCAGTTGAGATTTGCCAACCAAGTCAGTCTTTCCCAAGGGGAAGAGGTGGGAGTAATGTCTGCATTTGAGAATGCAGAACACTTATTTCACTCTGAAATTACAGGAACACATTAAAATCATAAAAATAGAGTTGATTGTATATGAGAATATTGGAGTGAAGCAAACAACACCAATGTCCTCTACAACAGCCTTGCTGCACAAACTGTGTTCTACCACAACTACAGAAAGGAACTGTTCAATTCATATAGGAAGCAATCTGTGCAGGTAGTTAATTGAATATTTATCATTCTGTGAAGTTTGTCAAGAGTCTGTTAAAGTGAAGCTCATACATCAGCTCACAATAATTTAAAAAAAAAAAAGAAAAAGGAATAAAATCCACTTAGCACCTGCTCCGATTTTTTTTCTATTGCCTGGGAAACTAAATGTTGCTTGGTAACTCAAATCCATCTGTTCAAATTTCCTCTTCCAGTCTTCCATTTTCATCAGAACAGAAAAACCCACACATGAACTGAAAATATAATCAGGAAAAAAAAAAAAAAAACCCAACAAAAAAACATATTTTATCACTGCATAAAAGATACAACAGTTCCATATCTGTTTTTAAATTATGGCAGAGTGAAAAGTATCTGATTTTGTCTCTTAGAAACAACATTTCATATCACAGATAACTTTTAAGAATGGGAAAATAAATTCTTTATTTTATTCCTTTTCCATACCTCAGGGCAACACAAGCAGCAAGACCACCACCTCATCACAGTTCAGAGTTCATCTTTCCTGTATCTATATGTTGACATGAATACCTATAAACCAGGGGCTGAGGGACAGTTTAAAAACTACTTCCCTGTACATCAGTAGTCAAAATAAATGCTGAATGCAGAGATACTATAAATATATCCAAATGCTTTGTTTTCTCCAGAGATGTAAATCAAAAGAATCTCGACCAAAATTACTGCTATTATCTATTGTGATTAAAAACAGATCCTAAAGGAGAATTTTCAAAACTTTGTGAATCCATGTAATGATGTTTGCATAGGTTAAGACTGGAAAACTGGAAATTAGAGAAAAACTGCATGTTGACATAGGATATTAAATTCTGTAAAGAAGACATGATTACGTGTATTTAAAAAACTCCACTATGTTCCAAATAGAAGTGGCAGCAATAGTTATCTATGCTTTCCATGTTTTACATTTTTTTAGGCACAAAACTTACCTCAGTATAGGTATGGGGTTTGGTTTGTTTTGATAACTTTTGGAGTCACTATTACAGAAGGCCTGAATACAGTAGTACTGTTTCAACAAATAAAACTGACTTAATATACTGAGAAAAAAAAATTACATGCTACGTTCTATCTGATTTCTATATCTTTTTAAACTCAAAAACTTGGAATTACTGCTATTATAAACATCTTTTGTCATATTTGTTTCAAAAGAGAGGAAGAGACCGCTCAAGACTTTTCAGAGTAATACTTTGTTCCAGGAGAACTTTATAAAGAAGAAGGTTTAATGTTTTCTTCTCTTAACCAGACTGTCCTTCTTCTAAAGAACACATTATCTCCTTCATGGGGAGCATAGAACAATGTAATGCTCATGACCAGCCCAGAGGTACTGCAGGGACCTCAATTCATGCCCAAGAATGAGCTTTCTCTTTTTTACCATTTCTCCTTTCTCTTGTACATAGAAATTAGAGCTTAACTCAGTTTAAGGCAAGTATGGATCCATGGACAAGACACCATCAACAGTTTCAAGCTCTGCTTCATACACTGAAGAATATATAAAAAGCAGAGGGGTTACAGCAGCCAAAAGTTTCAACTTAAGTATTTTTGAACCTCCAGAATAAAAAAAGTCTATACATTAATTCCTCCCCCCCTTTGCAGGATTTCCACATATTGATCAGTAGCATTTTTAAACAGACATCTGCATGGACCTTTATGTACCTGTATACATTTCATACAATGTTAGGTATAGATATCACAGTATCAGTTGCTATTCCACAAAATGGTCATTTTTAATCATCGAAGTGGTGAACTTCCCACTCTCTGTGGGAAACCAGAACAATTTAGTCAGACCACAGCCTCTTCCTTTCTGCTCACTGGACAGTTTTGCCAGGCTGCACACCACTACCATTTTAATTAAAAACTTGCAACTCATCACTAATCAAAACACCAAAAGCACATTCATTTTATGTGTAAAAATGCAGACATTTCATCCATAAGCAGACACATCCTGTCACCAAGTCATTCCAACAGCATTTTGATTATCCATTAAATCTACATCTCATTTTAAGGTGGGAAGGAAGGTCAGAACACACACTCAGTGTTTCATGCAGAGCTATCTCATCATCCACTCTAATGATTGCACAACCCCAGCAGTCCCACTCAAGAACTGTTTCCTCATCAGGACAGTGAAAGACAATTCATGGGAGTTGTCTGCACTTATGTGCCAGAAGTAATCAGGATCCACCATTTTAGGAATCCACAGTGGTGCTGTGGATCCTTCCAGGATCAGGAAAGCACACGCAGTGCTCCCCTTCAGCTGAACAGCCTTGAGAAGCACAGGGATACACTGCACTGCTTCCCAGGGGAGTACTAATGGCAATAGATTCCTTTTATCTATATGAGTTGGATTAACAAGTCTAACTCGTTATTTATGAAAATACTTCTGAACTAGAGAAATTATTTTGATGCCATTTTGATTCAATTAGCTTGTGATCCCCACAACAGGCAAAAGTCAGTTATCTCATTGGTGAGCAGAGACATGTAGAATAGAAACAGAATTCTCAACATGCTAAAAGACTCTTGTTAAAGTCATTTCAGTCAATAAGCCATTTCTTCAAGGTTTGTCTTACATTAAACATGTTATGTAGTAGAACTACAAGCTAGCATTCCACTTCAGAACACTTTTTGCCCCCCACAAATGCCAAAAACATAAAATACCAGCAATGTAAATGAGAAAGGATATACAGTAATATAAGCAAAATTACCAATAAAAGTGTTGGTCTATTTCTCCATTCTAACTACATGAAAAAGACTGGTTTTATACAACTGTGAAACTACCTTCAGTTTGACAAGGAAATTTGCAACAGCACAGGTTGGCAGAAGTACCTAGTGATAGTATGGAGATTTGATTTGTAGAGTTTCACTTCTAAAGAACAATTCTCTTTGGAAAACACAGTATGTTGCTAAAGAATCCTTAGCCATACTGAGAAAAGCAAATCTGAAAAATTCTTCATCTCTATTTAGCGCTTAATAAGTGCATTAACACTTCACAGTCTGTTGACAAAATTAGCATAATGAAAACTTGCAGGTAAATGTATATCAAATGAATTATTTTCAGAATATTCTATGACCTAAAACTAATAATAGAAAACAGAGAAAACTTTAGTCTGTGTGCTGACACATTGTGATATGCATAACAAAGGAGAACCAACCTTTTCCTGAATTTTAGTTACAATTAAGTTTCAAAAAACATTTCACAGACATATTAATAATGTAGTTCTGAAATAGCTGAGCAAAAAGTGCTAAATAATGAAAACTACAAAATTTCACTCAATAGTTTCTTGCCAAGTCTCCAACTTAAAGACTACTATATTATTTTAGGGGATTAAATAATTTTCTTTTGTCATTTAGTCTTAAGCCCAGTTATTAGAACATAAATATTAATGCTGTTAACTCACTGATTATCAAGTTAACAGAGAATTTCTGTGCACTGAGGCTGCAATGAGCTATTGCTACTCACTTAAATGTATTTATGGTTCAACCACCAATCAATTCTACACTTTTGTTCTTAGGAGTTAGGCATCTGTTAATGTTGACTCTTCTCTTCAGGGATTCTGTAACTCATACTGACTATTCTTTTCTTTCTACTCTCCCTTCACACTACAGAGTAACAACTCCTAACCTCAATACCATCTGAAATGTTTGATTTCATATTTATTTCATATTTCTTTCTTAAAGTTTTTATAGCCTTAGACAAGGTCAGTCCTAAAAATTCTTTCAAATGTGGCAGTTTGTTTTCTATGCCTTCCTAAACATCCCTGTGAGGAATTTGTTCTAGGCCTTCTGTAAATCACTAGGGAGCTTGAATCCAACACTGGTTTAAGCACACAGGACTCACTGAACATGCCAAATCTTCAGTCTAGATATAAATGCCATTCATACACGTTGCATAGTTTCAATTCACTGGTTAAGCTACATTTAGAAGCTCTGAACAAGTACCAATGTACCAAATTGTTACTAAATGACAAAAAAAATATGCTAAATTACCCAGTAAGTCTATGAATTGGCAGATTTTCCTTAATTTAAATATAGCAGTAGGCTGATAATAACCATTATCCAATCTCAACTGACATCAGATAACACAGCTTATTAAAAAAGACATTTTGGCACAAGATAATTCAAAACAAAGAGTTCCAGATAATTTAAGGGTTAAAAACTATAAGAGGTAGGTTGACCTCCTCTGTAGGTTGTACAGAGAAAAGAGAAACTGAGTGGAATAAGAACAGAAACCTAGAGAGCATAAAAAGTTAGCTGGTGGAAAATTGCCAGTTACATAACCCTGTTGACATATTACAGAAACAATTTATTCCATGGTTTACTTACTGCATTACTTCTTGGTTAAATACTATCTGGTTATTTACAGCTCTCTATGGACTCTTACAATAGAGTCAGGCAGATTTTCTAGGCCCCTATATCTTACCACACAGCCTCCATTTTCAAAATCACTTCTTCACATATCCTGCCAATTGATGGACTTATCCCATAAACGTCAAAAATTCTTGGCATCAACTCCTACCTAACAGCAATATCTTCAGGAACAGGTCCACAGCCAGTACCTCAGCATGCTAAAGGCTCCCTTTACAGGCATTATTCATTTTCTATCTGGATATTGCTCTGTGCCTTTTTTCAGAAGGCTGGGTTTCAGGGCTGAACTTTGGCTCTCAGCAGATCTCTGTGAACCAAGGGTTTGACTCTTTCCTTATTTACATCAGCACAAGTGTCATTCTAGTCAGTGACATCACTGCAGCAAAGTCATTGCAGATTAAATCATGTGCAAGTCTGTTAAGTATAACCATGAATATGAGGATCTTACTGTATTTAGAGGCAACAAAAAGGAAATTATGTAACATTTTCGTATGGTAGCAAACATGCCAACAATAAAGCATCATTTTATGTTAGATCTCTTACTTGTACTTGTTTCTTTCACTGCTCAAATCCTCCATACTCCATATTTCTGTAAACACAGTTTTGCAAGTGTATTATTCCACGGAAAAACGAATGCCAAAGTTTCCTTACAATTTTAATAAAAACATACTTAAAATAACTATATTTTATATACTTTTATTGTAAGTTCTTTCTCTTTTTGCATTTGGATGACAGCAATTTTTTGAGAACAGTTTACAACATAAGGACATTTTTGTAAAAAAATGAGTGCAATCTAATCCTTCTTTTCACAGGCTTCTTCTGATCCTCTCATTGTTCGTGTTTTCCGTGAGGAAAATGATGGTACACAGGGTGAGCTCATCACAGGGTGATCTAAGAGAAAGAATGGTACAATGATGGTTTAATTTATTTTATTTTACAGAGCAATTAGCTAAAATTATTCTGTACTTCATTAATACCTATCATGTAGCATTCTAAGAAGCAGCTACTATATAGGCTTCATATCAAATGAGCAGAATTAAAAGCCAAGGAATTGCATCATTACCTGCTTCCATTTAGTCTTTCAAGTTGGGATCATCAATTCTTTTTTCTGACCTTCCTCCTATGCAATGCATTTCCTACCAGATGTTAAAAATCTGGAAGACAAGGAAAGGGAAAAAGAATCCTAAATTGATCTGTAGCTCATATCATTATCCAACCCCTTAAAATAAAACAAAGTAAACCAAGAAATTAAAAAATAATGAAAAAGTAAATTTAATTGAATAATTAGAAAATAAAAATATTCCCAGATACATACACAAATTGTTAGCTCTGTGATCACAAACATAAATAAGAGTGTGACTGACAAATAATTCATTCACTGGAGCAAACTTACCACAGAAAGGCTGGTAGGACTTCTGTGGTTCATCGGGAAGAATGGGCCACCCTGAGGGCCTCCCTTTAGTTCTTCTGCTATACCCTGACGTTCTCCTCATCTGCAAATGTATGCATACAGAACAATCCCTATATACAGAATAAGGACCATTTTATGGGTTTCTTCTGAATTAATCAATGACTAGTTCACAAAATGAGAAATGGTCAAGTTAATGAGGGTTTTCTTGCTCAGGAACCAGACCTGAATATGGTTCAAAATTTCACTTGTTTGTTCTCTTACCTATCTATAGGAAGAGGAACTAAATCTCAGTATCTTTCTCTCTTTTCTTAAGCATATTAATGATACCAAATTTCTGTTAGCATAGCTTTTAAAAACAGTTCTTGGAAATTCAACTCAATTATCACAACTTATATGGTTGTAAACAATTAGTCTGCAATTATTTATTCACAATAAACAATACTTTAGAGGTTAGAATTAAAGAATTTTTCACACTTGGCTCTTTTGCTTATGCATTTCTCAGGGGATTGACTGTTGTGTTAGTTTGGGATGGGTTTTTTTCAATAATTAAGACTCATATGAATTATTTTTACCTTAGATCACTCAACAGCCTTACTTATGAGGTAGATCTTTCCTGATAGTCATATGGGTTTCCAACACTAGCAAACCAGATATTCTAGACACAGTGTTTAAACATGGTCATGCTCAATTACCAACATCTGAATACAGATGTTTATATCCATATTTGGCTGTTAATCATTATTTACCTATACCCTTCTGAATTGTCAAAGTTTACTTTATTGGCAAATACCAGGAGAACAAAAAGTGGACTCTGTACTTCTATTATTAGATTAGCTCAATAAGGTCATTAAATTTGAGGTGACAGCAGACCAGGACTTTCAAGCCTGAGAGAGAAGAGACTTTGCCTCAGGGTAAGGCCTAAAGAACACAGCAAGAACTACTCAGACACAGCAGCAATAGCTGGAGAGAGGGCAAATTGTTTTCTAGATAACACAACTTATACAATTAACCTCATGGGTTTCCCTTACTATTCAAAGACCTCTGACTTCAGAATCTGAGAAACTCAAATCTAAACCAAACGATCGGAATAGTCTCATGGCTGGAAGGTGGGATATCTTAAAAGTAAGTCTCAGAGATTTAATTGCAATTTTTAAGTATAGGTAGTCAGGATAAAATATTTACATTAAAACTTCCTTGCAACAGTGGAAGGAACTGCAGGTGTCCATCACTTCCTTTCTAAATGTGCTCAGAAGTGTCTCTAATACTGCCAGCACTAAGATACAAAGTGTTTGCTCAAAATTGAAATGTATCTGAGTTGCAGAACATTCTTTGTCTTCCTCTTGGAACTCAGTTTAATGAGGATGTTCAGAGTGTGTTCTGTCCTTCCATTCTCAAGTAGCTCAGCTCAGTACACTTGTACTGACTACCTTTACTAGGGCAGGACATCCTCAAATATCTACCTGGGAAACACAAGATTGCCATGAATACAGAACTTCTGTCAAACTGCTGGAAAGATTCTGATTTTACGTTCCAGTAGTTCTGAAAAAACCCCACTTACTATGGAAAAAACATTTACCATTTTAGTAGAGTTTGAGGATTAGAAGTCTCATGGTATATTAAACTATCACAAAGAGCACACTCCCCTCAGTTTTTTGCAGACTGTAAGAGTTTTGCACATTTTTTAAGCACAAATGCTATATTTTCACATGAATACATATAAAGCTCAAAGGTTCAGGGCCTGAACACATCTTCTGCAGTCTTTATTTTCTAAAATTTTGTTTCCCAAATTTTGCTCTGTGTCCTTCAACTATAAAGAAATTGAGATCATATCCTATTAAATTCCAAATATCCTAAAATACCAGCAAAGCCTATTCAAAGAAGCAAAATCTGGAAAAGGTAAATCTCACTTCTACTTCTCAGACTACTTCTCTGGTGATATTACATGAAAACAAAGCATCTTAAATATTCTAAGCTATGGAATTAGATTTTGTCAAGACTTTGAACAAAATCATAAAAACAGTATTGTTCAAAGGATTTGCTTCCATCAGA
>VZRH01003036.1:426660-437983 GCA_013397555.1 Urocynchramus pylzowi | reverse complement strand
AAAAAAAAAAACCTGCTGAGATTTTAATGTCAGTAATTTCCAATAGAAAACATGTAACAAAAAGCAGTCTGGGCACTGCTCAGGTTACAAGTGAATGTATTTTATACTTAAGCTTTTGCATTACCATAACACATTATCTCATATAATTAGATTTTTCCAAAACCTCTAGAAAATGAACTTTCCACATGCTCTGGATTTTTGTTTATTGCCTAAACATGGTATGCATGAACTAAACAATGCATTGTGGTAATAGGAATTATGAAAGAGCAACACTACAGCCTAATGGCCGATAGAAACACCATCATTAGCACAATATGTCTTAAACATATCACAGACTTTTAGTTTTGATCTTTATATCAAAAAGAGCAGAGATGAAAGAAACCCACCTAATATAAATCCTCCAAAATATCCCCAGTACTAACTCCTTAGCTCCAGAGCTATTCTTCTGCTGCTATGATAATGTACATGCAGTCTAAAAGTCAGTGAAGAACTTTTGTTTTTCACATGCCACCCACCAAGATGTATAAGACTTTTCTCAGTTGTTTTCTGATATTTTTGCCTTTCCTGTTTTCTTGCTATTTAGCAATGAACAGATGGTCCACTAAAAAAATAAATAAATAAATCACAGCCCATACTGTAACAGTCCATGAGCTACTAAAAAAAAAATCATTTAAAACTAACTTTTAATTCAGTGTTATTTTATCTTAACACTTAAAGCAAGACAGACTTCCACTAAAAAGTCAAATAATTGCTTGCTCATTTAACCCCAACCAAGAAAATAAACAAAAAAGTTAGATTCGATTTCTCAGTGCATTAAATTAGGCAAGATTAACAGATTCATATATAAGCACACTGTATTTTGGCTTAGCTGTTATGGTACAATGACATCTAAAACAGATTTTGACATGTGCTTTCAAGACAAAGCAATATATTGCTTCCAGTTATCACCTGTAGTGTTGACAATTATGAAAAATTAATGACACCACATTATTTTCACTCCTTCCTCCACAATCAATCATTACCTCAGTTCTTTTCAAGAAATCCCCAACCAGTCCCTGAAAAATCCCAAAGAACTTTGTTCCTAACAGGTCATTTCCTGCTTTTTTATCTTGCTGGTTTCCAGGTTAGGTGAGACTCTGTCTCAGTGTGACAACATCTAAAATCTCATGTCCTTTAGGAACTTGACAGCAACAAGAAATAGAAGTGTAATGTCATAATGACTTCCAGTTCTGTCATCACATTGAACAATCCCAATATAAATTACTTTGTTCGGGTACCAGGGTGCATAAATCCACTCTTAATAAACTGGTTTAACACAGCTGAGAATACAATGAAACCTTTTAAAGATATTTCCTTCTCCTAGCAAGCTTTTGATAGGCTGTTCACTCAAGAAAGCATCAGAAAAACTATTTTCTGAAGTACATCTCCACAACTGCCAGGTGTTCTGTAAGACTCCACAGTTACAACATACTCTGTGTATGCATTGCCTCTCCTTCATAGGAAGTGTTATTTTTTAAAATTTATTTTAACAACAAGAATCACGATGTGTCATGCTTCAAATCTTAAATGCTGGAAGGTACAGTTTAGACATCCAGATCTCTGAAGGCATGCAAAAGACAGAATTAGTACAAAATACAGACAGTTCAATTTTATTTTTGAAAACAAAATAGGTGTTCTATAGAGAATTACATTCCTACACTCAAAACCTTGCCATTTTCTTCTTTCTAACATTTATATAAATTCTATTGTGAAGTTACTTTTGCATTTGGAAACATTCATGACAGAACCATTGGTCTTATCACTGTCTTAGAAATATTAGAAAACACTTATGGATGCAGTAAACAAGTTTGAATTTACAGTGAAGAAAAAAACAAAATACTTGTCTAAAAGATCTTTAAAAGAGCATTTGCCTGTCTTCAGAATCCATCTTTTTCATGAGACATTTCACCTGGTACTCCTATCATGCAAGAGAACTAATATAAATCACCCCCCAAAACATTTTTACAGATCCATTAATACCACAAATATCATTTTATGTAAGATGCTATATATTACTTACTTAGATGCTATGTATTAGTTACATAGAATACTATATTCCTGTAGACAGGAAATGCAGTTGGAAAAGAAGGATTCAGAGTCTGTGCATTGACATGGATTTTGTGTATGCTGTTTGTATTTATCTAGATGAAGCCGTCATTCCCAAATAATTGGTTTTTGAGGAGGCTGGGAAATCACTGAAGTCCAAGCTGTGCAGCCAGGCAGGTATGAGAGCCAGGCAGCCACACAAAGTCATTGCTGTGCTGCACACACCTGGAACAGAGCTGGGAAAACAGCTGCCACTACTCTGCACCTGCACCAGGGCTACACTCCCACCACGAGAGAGGGAAGAACAAGGCATGACTGCTGCCTATCTTTGTGCCCCAAGTACAGATGAGAGTGGAGGAGGGTGTGAAGTTGAATACAGAAAGGGTCAAAACATCTAAAAGAAATCCAGAGGACAGACAAGCTGGTAAACTACTTCTTCCAAGTTGCTTGTCCTGGTGTTTCCCTCTCAGTGAATCCCAAGCACTATGCAACACTTCAGGAAGGAAAATTTCTGAATATATTCAGAGACAGAGTCTTAAAAGCAATTCAGAGGGTACTCACAGAGACAGTAACATTTCTAAGCTGTCCTTAGGACTAACAGTTCAGAGAAGAAGGGCTCCAAACCTCCAAATAAAAAGGCTTTCCTGATATCTAAGAGTGCCAAGTAGTTTTCTCATTATTTCAATGTGTCTCAAAAGGAATACAGGTTAGCATATAACCTGATTAAATTTGTAATTCTGAAACTTGTCTTGGGTAAAAATTTTGAGTATGGCTTCATCACAACCACCTGATGATGAGACACAGTAAACACCAAAGTGAGTCAGAAGTCTCACAGAAAAGTCTCAATTGTTTCAGCCTGATACTGGCTGATACTGTTATTTCTGAATTCCTCCCTCAAAGTGAAATGGAAAAGGGATGGTAGACAAAACTTCAAAACATTAGATCTGGAATATTTAACTCAGCTCTGGAAAAGAAGGGGAGGACGTTCTCATGTAAAGAGAATTCTTGCAGGTCTTTCATAAAGCTGTGAGTCGCTGCAACCTCAACTTGCAGCAGTCCAGGGAAAGACCAAGAACACCAATGACTGCCAAGTTTACAACACCTAATTGTGACCTGGGCAGAACAAAGTCAAATTTTGCTGTCATAATGGCAAATGCAGTTATTCAAATCATGTATAAAACCTATTTCAATCTGACAAAACGCTTTCTTCATAAATTCCTTCATGCTGTAAATTGCCTAAATTTTACTTTCCTGCAGTAAATATCTATCCAAAAAAAAGTGCATAACTCCTACAGCTGGCAAACTAAATATGTTAAGCCAGCTCTTTTGTTCCTCTTCCCAGGAGAGCTTCTGCTCAAAGTTTCAGCATTTTGTAAATAACTAGTAAGCATTTCACAAATATTATGATGGATGTACCAGTTCCAAACCCTGTTTGGCAGCATTTGTAATTGCACAGCCTACACTTCCCCTTATTTATGGAGTTCATCACTGTCATTCTGCCCAATGATTCTAGCAGGAAGGGATCATAGGCCAATATTCAAACACATCTGACATTAGAACTAAAGCTCCATAAAACTGAATGAAAGATTCTTGTGAAGTTTGGTACCTCACACCAAGAGCAAAACCATAAATTCACTAGGAATATAATAATCATAAATATACTAGGAATATTCAGCCTGCTAATAATATACTCATAATTTGTTTCCAAAGAAATAAAAGGGAAGTTTTTATGAAACTTTCTAATTCTACTTTTTTTCTATCAGACACAAAAAACACACAGGTTTTCTGGATGTTTAAACCAGTTTTTTAGACTTTGCTGGAAAGCAAGCCATTCAGAAAAAAAATGGTTAATAAATTAAAGAAAAATTTTGCATGAGGCACCTGGCTTCCAGATACATGTGATAAAGACAAGAAACCCCTCCTGCTGAAGGACACAGCAGAAACAAAGGATCAAAGTAGCCCCAATTTGGAATCCTTTCAGAAGCTCCATCTTACCATCCTGAAGCCCAATATTGTTTTGATAAATTCAGTTGGTGTTAAAATGAACTTTTTTCCTGGGAGCCTATGCTTGTCTGTCCCCAACCTTTTGGTAAGGATTCCTTTTTCTGGTCAATCATGCTGTGCCTTAATGGTGCAGATGGGGAGTAAGCACTGCCAAGACCTCTATAAACATGCACAATACTGTTGAGAGGCTGAAAGGTAACATTATTTTGATAATGGTTTCTAAAACTTGTTAGCAGCAGAAAATCTTTTCTCTGCCACATGTCCTCCTATGTGAAAATATGCCATTTGCAAGTTGAGAGCTGAAAATTACTGTCTCCAGGCAGATCAGGAACAAGTGAGAACAAACTGATTGCTCTGACTGAAACATGCAGGTGTTCAGTCCACCAAGGCTCTGAAACAGACCAACGTTTTTGTTGGGATAACAATGCATCTGCAATAAAAATCCTTCCTCCTGTGCTACATTTTTAAATAGAATATGTATTCTACTTCCTTTATGAGAAAGCTCTACAAGGGGAAAAAGTTAGTCGTGGCATGTATGTGTAAAGGCACTACAAAATCAGAAAAATTGTCCACCACGTACTTATTTGTTCATAATTATGTTGCTCAAGCTATGGAAACCTGCACAATAATCTTTCATTTGAGGTACAAAAAATTTTTTAAATTTTAAAGTATTTTTTTAAGAGACAGAGAATGAATGCTACATCTTGTAATAGATATTAGAATAAATTCGTGCTTATTAAGTTATATAGAAATCATATAGAAAACAAATAAGAGTGTGTTTTAAAAGGTAGCAACAAAGATTAGAAATCCCACATGGGATCCGAGGGAAGGGCGGTTTGGCCAAACTGGAAATACCAGGTGTTCCGTGAATAGAAGTTGAAATTTACAAGTGAAGAGAGCAGCTGCTATGGAAATGTTGGGCGAGGAACACCCAAGCCATCAGTGGCCGATAATGGCTCCGAGATCAAGATAACAGAACCCACACCTCAATAGCTGGTTCCGGAACCTGGAACCTGCTGCATCTTAATGTCGGGTTTCCAGTAACTTCAAATTAATATCTATCTTTCCCTGGGCACTGCTTTTTGTCCTTCCAAGGATGGCTTTGTCCACTCAGAAACAGGTTTCTTCCTGCACCTAGAGGAGCTTTTCTCCAACATAAGACGGAGAAAGAAACTCCATGAATATGTGGAAAGAGCAGAAAGGAACAAAGAAAACTTTTGCTCCGGGCAAGAAAAAAACGTATAAACCCTGGACTCTCCCGAATGGACTTTGTGAACTTGGGGGATTCAATGCGGTAGAGGTCGAATCTACGTTCACCCAGCGCTGAGACCCGGGCTCAACGCTGTCCCTTTCAAATGTGACTATCTAAGATTGTATTTTGATTCGCGAAATAAAATCTATTTTGCTTTTAATTACTATTTGGCTTCCTCAATTAACAATTCAGCCATTATCGGGGGTTTTACCCATAACAATTTTATGGAATTGTGAGAGTGGCAATTCCCCAAGGATACTGTAACTCTTCATCAAAACAGATGTTTAATAGAAGACAGCAAAGACAATTGAGCAGATAGTATATTGGATCTTCTCATCTATTTGACACCTGCACAATCACTTATGAAACAGCAAATAGCAACAAGCTTAATTACTCATAACTGGGACAGAAAACTTCATCAGCAATGACATTGCCTATGATTCTTAAGATGTAGCAGAGAAATGTGCTTTCTCCATGAAAATACTGTTCTTTTGAATGGCAGCTTCTTCCTCCAGATATTGAAACAAGGAATGCTGGAGCCATGGGAGTGCCCAGTGTCTCACAGGTGCCCCAGGCTGAGAGAGGCAGTGGTTTAATTCAGCACTGCTAAAAACTTGCTAACACCTGAAATGAGCACTGCTGGTTCGCCAATGTGCTTTCAGATGTGTTGCAGTAGCAGTATCAGAGCAGATATAGTGAAACTTCAACCCATTCAAAGAGGAAAATGACCCCTTAGTTTGCTCTTTAACTTTTGTAAATCAAATTACAATCCTTGACTAAAACAGTGGGACCAAACTCCACTAATCCCTTCAGACTGCATTCCTGATTTTCTGTAGAAAACTGCAGCACCCTTTTCAGTCCCCTTGCTTTGGTTCTCAGACTTAGCTGTTCTAAACTGCACTCAGATCACAGACTCAAATAAAATCTGTGTGGAATTGTCTTTGCATTGATTACCACTCCAAAATGAGTGATGAAAAATGACAAATAGGGTGAGATTATCTGTGAAAACAAGGCTGAAACACAGTCCTCATTCAAGAGAGCCATCTAGTGCCTTCATGCTCTACGTGAAGGATGCAAATCTTCAAGTTAGCTACTGGCTGAGTTTTAGGAATTATTTAGGGCCTCATATTTTTTCCGCATACTTTCAAATACCTAGTAACCAAAGCACTGTTTCTTGCCCAGCATCTGAAGACCACTGCTCTAATTAATAAACCTTGTAAAAATTCAGCAGATAATGAAAAAGTAGAAATTTAATTAAGTCAGTATTTGCAGGAACTTGCTGAAAGCATCTCATAAACTGAGAAATTCCTGAAGTTCTCCTTCTAAAAATTATGCATTAGAGAAATATTTTTCCAATGTTTAGTTTTGAGTCAAATAATGAGCTAAAGAAAATAAAACCACATATTTTAGCAGGTGTTCATTGTTATAAATCTAAAACCTAAGGCCTATGTACTTTTATAAATAAATTTATATTCAGGGAAATTAAATGTGTAAGAGTCAAAGCCAATTAAAGCAGTTTACTATAGAAAATAGATAACTAGATGTTAATTATCTATCTGCAAATGAAACTAATGCATTCTCCACATGCATACTTTTAAGAGAAAGGTGTGTGAAGCTCATTCCCTTTAATAAATGGCCCTTTATTAGCCCCATTTGGAAGTTTTTCCCAAAAAATACTGGTCTGAATGCAGTTAGGAATGAGACAACATTGCAGAGCAATGGCAGCATAAGAACTTTGTTAATGGAGCATACAGCAGCCAGTGAAACACCACTAAGAACCTGTTAGCAGTTACCAAGTACAGCCTAATCAGCTAAGCATTTCTCTGACAATTATTATATTATTTTTCTTTTTTTTTCATAATGTCAGTGGAACTTGGACTACGTAAAAAATCTTCTGTTATCGCAGGTGTCTAGGAGTGAACACAAAGTGTGTATTTAGAAAGAATACATTCACATAAATTGCATAAAAAGCAGGGCAATGAAGAACATACAGAACCAGTAACTATCCTAAATACACTCATTAAACTTAAATGGCTCTAAAACATGTGGGTTGTTTTGTTTTTTAAAGGATTATGTTTCAGGGAGAAGATGATGTGCTAATATATGGAAATAAACCAAGCAGGTGAAGACATTGGCTCCACCTACAGAAAAGCTACAGCAAACTATTTCCTTCCAACAGTGTAGCCTACCAGTAAACAAGTCTGGATTCATTTATTCTCTCAAATCTAATCCTAGTCCACTTAAATCAGTCAATCCCACTGACCTCATTTGACTCAAAAAAAAAACCCAACAGAATTTTGTCCTCAGTGCTTTCAAACATATCCACATTTTTGGTGGATATATCTTTCAGAGAATTATTGGGGTTATTCACCAACATTTCAGCCAAATATTTACAGGGAGATGAAATATGTTTATAGCCATTATCAAATTTTGTATTTGTGCACAAATATATTGAGAGCCTTATAATCATGTTGGATTACCAGCCTCAAACTGTTAACAACCAAAAAAAATTTCCTATTATCAGGATTGCCTCACAAGCCAATAACTACATCTACAAAATTAGGATATGATCATCTATTCACTAAATCAGAAATATTGTTTTGTTAAACAGTTTAATCTAACGTTACACTTTTCCTTCATTAAGCTGAGTTTTAGGTGAAACTTTAGAAAGGGTTAACATTATTAGCTGTGTTCTACTACCTACAATAAAACTTCCACTTTTATTACTAAAATAAGCCAGCACATACCAAGGCAAAACTCATTTTCTTACACAGAGTTTAAGACTTGTACAAGGAAAAAATTTAGCAAATGAAAAACTGTTTCAGCAGACTGGGGGTTAGAAGAGGGAGGAGGTTGTTTTTAAAGATGAAAAAATATTTTCTTCTTTTGAGTCTTTGCATCCTTGCAAGGGAAAAAGTGTGCTCATACATATATATGTATATATACAGATATAGACTCTGGCAGGAGATTGGCCTGTTGCAGTTTCCTGCAACTCCAGCTCGTGTGACTATACATGGATTTCCAGTCCAGGTAAAAGGCTGAATGTTTCCTAAGACAAAGGAATTTCAACTCAGCTAAAAGAGAGAGGGTCTAAATCAAAGAAGTGTACACTGGAATTCGAGGGTGGCCAACTCTCCCCTTCCCTGGAAATTCAGTTCTGATTCTGAGAAAATACATTAACAATATATAAATATAGAGCTGTGAGTTACCTCCATGAGCTATAGTCATTCATACAAAAAAGGACAGGAAGATGGAGCTAGAGAAAGTTAATTACATTATAGAAAAATTAAGTTATTGGCACAGAAATGAGTAGCAGCACATTTACAGAACAGGGAATATGAAAGAAACCAAAATTGATAATTTTTCTCTATTTCATTGTGGCTTGTCTCCAAAATCTTGTCATGCAATCAGAAAGTATGAAATGTGTGAACTGAGCAAAGAGCCTTGCAAAGACAGTGTTATGAATGAGGTCCTATATGTCTAATTTAATAAACCACAAGATTAAAATTTAGCAGCAATTTTAATTGATCAGCAATTTTATATAAAATAATACAATCAAATATAATCAAGTAGTTACAAAAAGAAATTTGGCAGTGGTTCGGATAAAGCATAAGCAAAACCGATTGATTGGGGTACAGGGTGGGCTTCCCACCTTGCCTCACAGACAAAAGGCAAAAGGATCCAAAGACAACTTATATACTGTATGCTAATACATATTCATCAATATTTTCCCGTAAATCTCCTCCTATTTTCGATTCTTGAAATCTATGTCACTATAGTGCATGGCGCATGCTCCCGTTGTTGCTAAGGGGTCTTCTTCCCTTTTGGTGGTCTCTTCAGAGGAAGGCTCACAGTTTTCCTCGCCACCCTATGAATAACCTGGCAGGTTGTGCATGCACATTAAGCTTTGTGTTATGTAAGGGAGCACTATGTTCTAATTAAGCCTTATTATTTCATAGATAAGACCACTATTTTAGATTCTCTATCTGGAATTGTCCCAGCTTTATTCATCTCAAGGCCGATCCTGACTTGGGAGTAGTCTTAATTTCGTTCGTCCTAATGCCAATTCCACCTTGGGAGTTTTCCTAACTTTGTTCATCCCAAGGCCAATTCTGTGTTAGGATATTGCTTATCTCAATACTCCATCCTGTATCCTATTCTCTCATGAACATCTGAAAGCATGTTTTGTGTCATTATTACATATCCTTTTCCTCTGTTACTTTTTAACAATATTTTCTAAAATGTCAATATAGTTACAATTGTTAGCATGAATCATATTCATTTATCACAATGGTGATTTATCTCTGGGGACAACACTTGAATTACAGCAATTTAAGCCAGTCTCCAGATTGCCTTCTAAAGGATGCACTTTCCAGGAATGCTGGCAGGATCAATACTGATCACCTCCACACATGGAAAGGTACAGAAATCCAGCTTATTTAAGGATCTGGTTTTACCCTCTTCCAAAAATATTTTTTTTAGTTGTTGGGAGTTGAACCATGGCAGTTTCAAACTGACAGCTTTCTCATATATGAGATTCCAAGCTACTGGTGGTGGTGTCATGGAGGTCAATCCTGCTTTTAAAGAAAGTGATTTCTAAATGAACAAAGTTTTCCAATCCTTCATGGACTTATAAAAACTATTACAACCAAACACCCTGGCAAGAATATTACAGGGCATAGCAAAATCTGAATGGGCTATGTTAGAAGTAACAACTGTTCTCTAGAGCATAATCTCATGTCTCCAGCAACTGCCAACACTGCAGAGTCCTTCCATATACTTAAGGGGTCACCTTAAAAACACATATCACTATTGATATTTTGATAAAAAGCAATTGTCTTTATAGCAAATGATAAGATTAATATTTTGAGTTGAGGCAGGAGAAATAAAAGCAAAGAGGTACTAATGAACCTAATAAAAAAGCTCAGTCTAGAATGGTTGTTAATCTGTGCAACCAACTTCAGGGAAGAAACGTTGGGTGTCGATAAAACATTTCCTTAGTAAATTACTACTGGCTCCAGTGTAAGACATTTACAGTAAACACCAAAAGTCTGCAAGGCATCTGTTCTATTCACAGTGGAAGAAGGAACTTTGCTCCATTAATAACTTTAAAAACATGCAATAACTAATTCACGGTGGCAGTTCAAATCCCATCAGCAGCCTTTGTTATTTAACCAAGCTGAGTTCAAAGATAGAGCAAAGTTTTAAAAAGCCCATTGAAAGTTTAGAAGTACACTTTAAATTATTATAAAGATGTGTTGTTCTTCTTTCTACTAAATACAAAAAAGCTGTAACTTTAAACTATGAGCAACAACATTATTTTAACAATACATGCAAGATAAGAGTTAAAATGTGTATATAAAATCCTATATGATCTCAGAATTTGTTTTAGTGAAATTGTATGTTGTACAGAGAGGGCATGTGTAATATACGTGTATGTATATATAATAAAATACTTGCTGGAATTTTAACATTTGACTTCACTAGAGACTTAGTGGGACTGTGCCTTAAGCAAGTTTTTAATAGCAATAATAAAAAAATACTTAATGGTACTTAGGGTAAATAATGTGTGGTCACTATGTTTAAAAAAAAGTAATACCAAACATCTGTGCTAAATTTCCACATGATAAAATCCCCATGTTACCTACAGTTCTCCCAAAGTTATGGAGAAACAAATGTTTATTTAAAATTCTAGAAGAGACATGTGATAACCCATTTAAGAACTTTAAGGCAGGCATCTTCTGTTTTCTGACATGAATGTGTATTTAGTGATCTTCATGATATTTAATTCTGAACTCAATGATATTTAATTATGAAGAAAGCCATAGTGTGACATTATGGCTTCAAGACAGATTTTCAACCACTAACAGACCACAAATGTCCTTCTTCTCAAGTCTACTTGCAAAGACCACTTTGTTTCCCGCAGGATACATTTATTTTCTTATCAAACCAAAAGCTATTCTTTTTTTTTTTTTTTTTTTT
>VZRH01003036.1:396471-426581 GCA_013397555.1 Urocynchramus pylzowi | reverse complement strand
TTCTTTTTTTTTTTTTTTTTTTTCAGAAAACAACAATAAATTTCATCTACCTTTGTAAAACACTAACAAAAATACTTGAGGGAATTTAGTTAGCTAAAGACATAGGATTCAGTCTAACAGTGATGGAAAACCAAGTGCAATCTGGGCAGAAATCCTCAGAAAGCATGAAACAGAGCTCAACATTCTCTTAAGAGACTCCAAGGCTCCATCTCTCAAACTGAAGCAGAAACACATGCTCACTCTGTTACTCAGAGCTACATTTGTTCTCTCTTGCTTTGTGAATCAGGAACTAAGGAAACCTTTGCTATAAGGTTTCTCTCCAAGCTGGGAATTCTGCTATCTCTGTGAAAGCTTATTGCCTAGATTTTAAATTCCTTGATAAAGGAAAGAAATCTAACCCCATTTTTTACACAGCTCATTTCCCAACATTTTAGTGAACCTTGCTGACATTGAGATTCTTTGCTATTCCTGTAAAAGAACAGGATTCCAATTTCAGCTTTATTCTCCTTCTCCTGGTCTATAATGTGCCTCACATCTGCCATTTCTAAGGCCCTGAAACACATAGCTTGAGTAAAACTGTCATCATAAGTTTGCTTCTGTGAAACAAAGTTTAAAGATGCATGGATTGCACACTGCAGAAAGGTACAACCTTTGAGGGCCACCAAGTCAACACCTCACAGTTAGCCTGTATCTCCTAAAAGAATATGAAAGCAAATGAAGAAAAAAAAAAAATTGTTTTATTTTCTGGAGTTATTTCTCTGCCTGTAGTACACCAGCAAATTCCATTACCCTCGCCTGTACTTTCTCTAAGAAATACCATCTATAGCCTGGAGAACTTCCAGATCTTTGAAGGCAGCTATAATTATCAAATTCTGCTGAGGCTATTCAAGGGGGTGGGTGGGGGAAGGGCAAGAAGCAATCAATGGCTTAAAAGCAAGAAATTTCTGCATGATTCTTGGATAACCAGCCAATTAGAACAGTAGGATATTTACTTCTGATAATGTGCATTCTAGTGTGAAATTGCCAGAAAATTAATAATTGACAAGGTGGTAGAGTCTGACAGACAACAAGAAGTTATTTCTCTCTACCTAGTTAAGTGAAAAAGTTACCAGCTAGACAAAAGCAGCTGTGGAGTAACAAAGAACACCTCCCTTACTATTCAATTCCTTGCAGGATCAGTGCTCAGGGGGTACAGGTCATGGAGCGAGAACTAATATTCCTTTGAGATACAGGTATATTGAAGAGATTGTCCTTGATTCTCAATGTTTCAAGACCACTTGCTTCAGTTTCTCTCACAACACAGTAGTTTAATTCTCTGGTTTGGTCAAACTATCACCCACCAGTGATTATTAATAGCTTTCTACACCACCATGTTGAATTATTAAAAAGATTAACAAAATGAGTGAAAAGAAGAAATTCCAGCTTTGCACTGTTTTAAAGCACTAAGAAATGAACTGCATAAGAGAGAAAATTATGGTTGCATCAGGGGAAAACATGGTCAAAAGCTCAACATGTAAGACTTGACCTTCTTCTAGCTAGGCTGGTACACAATTAGATCTCATGAAGTGAAAAATTCAGATCGAAAGTAATTTTAAATTTGGTTTAAATACCAACAGCAAAGGGTTTATGAGAAGTTCATGTCCACTTTACATTTTAATGTAGTGTTAAGGCTGTATAAAATAAGCTGTCTTCAGTTAATTTTTTCCATATTCAACTTCATTTGTACTATGCTAACTTTTTTCCACAGACAGCACTCTTTCTGCTGGAAACTACAGCAGAATCTATCATTGTAAAGGTAAACTGACACAAACAAGCCCTATTTGTTGAGTTAATTCATATGATGCTATACAGAATTTTATCATCCTTGTTTCACAGAATCACCAAGTCATTAAGGTTGGAAAAGACATCCAAGACCATCAAGTCCAAAGACTTTGAAAAGCTCCACCTTGTCAATCAGACCATGGCACGGAGTGTCAAACCCAGTCATTTCTTGAACACCTTCAGGGATGGTGACCCCATCAATTCCCCAAGTTGTTCACTCCAGCATTTAACAACCCTCTCCATGAAGGAATTCCCCCTGAATCTCCCCTGGCACAGACCATTTCAAGTGCAGCAGCAGAAATAAAATAGCAAAACTAATTAAAGAGAAGAAACAGCCATCCAGGATTTGATCAAACAGAACATTACACATGACCCAATACGAATTTCTCAGAAATACACTCAACACTTGAGCTATACTCGAACCTGTAAAAATAAAGAAAGCAGAATATTTTAGATTATGTTCTAAAATGCCAAATATTTTGTTAAGGGTATAGAAAGATTAACACAATTTGAGTGAATTCTAAATAATTAATGAACAAAAGTCATTAAGAATGTATCCAAGTTCTTAGCTTACTTTTAAAGCATTCTCAGGAGGAAAAAAAATGTTCAGTAACTGACTGGTGATTTACACAGTTAGGATGAAAAACTACAAACACTAGTTACAGGGAAAAAAAAATCAATCCATTCGGCAGGCTGCTGCAGAAGATTCAACCCAGTAACCTCTGTTTTATCATACTGAGAACCTGTATTGTGCAGGATGAAGACTAAAACCAGAGACAGAAATTCAAATGAGCACTGCAGAACAAGGATTTACCAAGCTACACATAAAGATCAAAGGTTGATCTATTTGGACTTTTACCAAATACATAATATTTTTAAACTATTATATAATGTCTGATGTTACTTCAAAGCACACAGACAACTTTCCATAACAAGAAAGCAAAAGAAAAAATTTGAACCTCAGTACATTTTCCGAGAGTCCACCAGAACAATAAAATCCAGAGTCCTGGATAAACAAACAGGCACCTACTAAACCATTTTGTTTCTAAAGAGTTCCTACAGCCTACACATCATACTTCCAAGCTCCCTACAACTTCAAATATGCAGAAACTTTAAAAATAAATAAAAATCAAACCTTTAAATACTATGTGCAACAGAAAGAGAACTGGAGAGAAAGACTGCACTCAAAGCCTTGAATTCTTATAAAAACAATTAAATCGTGAGCCAAAATGTCCAAAACGTTAGACAGCTCCTGCCAATCTGGCTTGGACAGATTCCAGGAAACAAATCCAGTAAAATTTTAAACCTTGATCAATTACCAAGGTATATCAACATGTCATAAGCAGTAAATCCCATTCTAGACCTGCAGCACTCCAGACAAAAGACAACCTCTATATTCTCATATAAACTGAGGGAGAAACAACTTTTTCCCTGCCCCTGAGAACAACTGGGGGGGACTATCAATTCAGTATAAACACAGGAGAAACATGCAGTCTATAGGTAGCAATAATATCTCCTCTCAGCATGTCTTGGACTAATCAGTAAACTGGACGCCAATTGGACTTGACTTGGAAGCTTACCAAGCTTTGAGCTCAATTTAGTTCTATTTCTCACTGTCCTTGATAACCATTCTCATTGCAAACTTTCTTCAAACTTCCTCATGTCCCATATATAGCCAAATTAGGGTTCACAAACTTAATTGACACTGATACAACAGATGAAATACAATCACACAATCACCCATCTTTGAAAACAGAGTGTATGCAGACCTAAATTCAGAAACTTGTCTGCTAGTTTATAGAACTTATTCCACAACCCTTCTTCATCACAAATTCAGTATCATTAGCTCCTTATGCAATTCCTTTCAGAATCCATTAATGCATTACATCAGTTTTAATTAAAATTCTGCCTGTGAAAAGATTCAGGATCCACATCTTCACAAGAAAACTTTACTGAAGTGTATAGTGAAATCTTCCACTTTCTAAGCTTCAAATGGGCAGCAGAAACTACTGAGTCCTCAGTGCATATCCTAGGTTAGAGAAGAACATAAGCTAAATATAAAATAATTTGTCTATAGCAAAGAAAATATTTTGCCAACGGTCTCTAGAAGTAAATAGCTGTTCCTTATCTCAAGCTTAATTCTTAAGCTCTTGCACTAATTTTATTTGTGCTTTGAGCTGTCAGGCAAATTGGTGTTTTCAGTGACCACACTGCAGCAGTTTCTAAGTGAACAGATGTGTTTCTCCTGATTTCCCTTGCTGTGTGTAGCTGTCCACAACCTCCCTGCAAATTTTCACCCTCCTTAGCAGGGTCTTTGTGAGGAAGACTGGCCTATGTGTAGCTGTCCACAACCTCCCTGCAAATTTTCACCCTCCTTAGCAGGGTCTTTGTGAGGAAGACTGGCCCTGCCTTGTTTGCCTGACAGAGTCACATGAGAACACTGCTGGGATCTAAAGGGGCAGATGGGATTGACATCAGGCTGGATTTTCTTTCAATTGTACTAATCAAATCATCCCAAATCCAGTCCCAAAAATGCATTTACAAGTGATGTAGGCAGCTGGTGCAGGTGGGCTTGGGATCAAATTTAGGTTTTCTCAAAGTAGAGCACAGCCAGCAGCACAGTGTTTTTATGTGACATTACAGTATATTTATGTAAAAAGTTAGAGCATCCCCACATGACAATACATTAGAAATACACATAGGTAGAAGCCTCTGTTTATATGGAAGGAAAATTATTTTAAAACACTCTTTTCAAACACCAGAGGCATAAAAATCCAACACAAAGGTAGCATGCACTCATGACTCCTTAGTTAGAGCAGCAGCAGGTGTCACTTCCCTCTTCAGTAGGTCAAGTCTTCACTTGCCAGGTATCACTTCATCAAAATGAAAGGATAAACTTTGCAAAGCAACATTTCAGAAACAATAAGCCCAAATATACCTACTTCCACATTTTCTTATTCTTGCTTTCAAATATCATACAGTCCTGCTGCATACTTATTACAGATGTAAAGCAAATGCATGCTATCCTTTCCATCAAAAAATTAAAGCACAAAAAGAAAACACTTCAATACTCTAATTATATTTCTAAAACTGCAACAAGTTCCATGACTATTTTTAACAAAAATATGTATTTTAAACAAAGAAATGAGTTTTTCATTACCTCTCTAAGATGCATGTTTTCCTTTTCTTTCTGGTCTAAAATTACTTCTAAATGATTAACCTGAGATTCAGCCTCTGCCATCCTTCGAGTTCTCTCATTGTCATCTTCCATTCCTTTAGAAGGCAAACCTTTGCTTTGCAACATCTCTAGAAGTTTTTTTATTGATTCATCTCTGGCATTTAGTGTTTGCTTTTGTGTTTCAATCCTAAGCTCCATTTCTTCTAGAGTTTTTCTCAACAGGAAGAGCTCTTTAGCTTGTCTATCGTGTTCTGCCTGAAGTCTTCGAAAATTCTCCTCCGTGAGCTCAATGGTAAAATGCTCAGCTCCTCGGTTCCCACTTTCTTGCTGGAGAAGATGGTTAAGATCTCTCTGGGTTCTAAGCTCATCTTGAAGTGCCTGGATTGTCATTTGCAGATGCTGCAATAAAGAAGATGAAATAGAAAAAATTAGCTTAGGATCTGAATGTAGAATTAGTATTTGATTAAAGTTTTGCTGTATGCTGTTACAAAAAGTCATTAGAATTAGTAATGAAAGTATACCAAATGACCGTATAAAATATCAAATGCAGGTTACAATATTTGTAATGATATCTTTCAAGTGCTTCTAGAAAGAAAAAAGAAGACAACATACACAGACACAAAATAATGTCAGCTACAGATAAAATTAATAGCGACAAATGCAAACACTAGGTAGTGACACATCCATTAAAACAATCAATGTGTACCTACAAAGCTCAAAGACTCAGTATTCCATGTTTTCTAAATTACCTCATAGACTAAAGATAAATCTGCTCTTCATGGTGCTAAACAGTACTGCTGTTTATAAAGTCAATCAAAGCCCTCACTACAATTAAAGGGGACTTAGGGGAGGGGCTGAGTTGGGGCTGTTTGGCTTCATTTTTTCATTTTGGAAGCTAAAGCTATGAAAAGTTTAGTAAACAGGATTACTGTATCTCTAAAAAGCAAACAAAAAAAAAACCCACAATAAGCGATACTGAAGTTTGAAAAATAAATTTACTGCAAATAGTGGACAAACCTTTGTTCTTCTGGCATCCAAAAACTGAACAGCATGGTAAACAAAAAAAATGAAGCAAAATCAACATAAATAACGGTCAGATGCAAGCAAAGGAGATTCAACAGAAAAAACTGAATTCAACAAAAACTATCTTCAACAGAAAAAAAAATTATTGAGTTAAACAGAAAGGCAACAACAAATTCACGGTACTCAAATATATAAACTTAGAGGTGACAAAGAAAAACATATTTTAAATAATCAGTGTCATGATAAATTACAACATTCCTATTGGACACTGCTGTTCTTTTACACTTTTAGGTTTTTCAGAACACTGTAATTTGTCCTAAAATATTTATACTACATCTGAGTACAGGGATCTGTCTCTGTTCCAGAGGTATGTCTTGCACTCCTTACTCAATCAAAATGGATTTTGCCCATGTGAAGGTTGGAGTACAGATAATTAGCCTAAATTGCTACAGTTTATGACATTCATTTCAGATTATATCCTCATCTGACAATTTGTTTTTCTTCTTATTTTTTCCCTCGATTCATTGCCTACACAGCATACTGAGCTTTTAGAAATATGAATTCCTGAACAGGCTCACAGTTATAAAAATGTAGGGCGCCTCAGTTACAGGAATGATTAGTATTAGACTCTAAGGTTGATGGAATGCTGAACACTCACTTTATTAAAGCTATACTATATTACATTACAACTACATTAAAGAGAGATACTATATTATACTATATTATATTTACTTACTAACTTCTAACTGAAAAAACTCATGACTGTCTGTAGACTAGACAGTTGACACAGCTTGGATTTGACAGGTTAATTAACATAAACAATGTCTACTAGAATCTAATTAAGAACTGACTTCAGGTAAACAACCTCTTAAAACATTCCACAGGTGTAAAACACCAGGAACAGCAAGCAGAGATAAAAATTGTTTTCCCTTCTGTGCTTCTCCAGGAAAAAAATCATGAGAGAGAGAATTATGTCTCTCTCTGTTCAGAGAATGTGAATGCCACACACAATCTGTACTGAAAGACATTCAACTAAAGGAATTAGGGGACTTAAATGCATGTCATATACCTCTTCGGTTTAATTTGTGCTCTGCAACTCCACATTCTAAAAAACAAAACAACAACAGAAACCACACCAAATAAAACCTAAAACAGCAACAACACAGACACCAAACTAACAACAAATCTTCATTTCATTTGATACTACCTTTATGTTTTACACAAGTACACGTAAATCTGTTGAGTTTTAGCAATGATTTAAACTAAATGAAAAATTCTAAACCTTAAGAAACCAACCTTTTGAAATAATGCCTTTTATCAGTTTTTTCAAATGAAAAAGAAGTATTGCCAGTGATAGAATTCAGTAAGACACTTTGAATCTGTTCTGTCATTAAATAAGCACTACTTTAATGTAGGTCCAGATCTTAATTCTCTTAGTATCTGCATCTTACTAGGCACCCACTCAGAGAACATACACATGTAGGCCACTCATTTACAGCCCTGCTTTTATTTAATGGCAACTCTTTATCTTTTCTTAATCTCACCATCTTTTAATTAGCTGTAATAAGCTTAAAAACTCCAGTAAACTTTAAAATCCTTTAGATTTAGAAACTCACTTTGAATCTACTAATGTGCCAACTGTTTGTGACCCCAAGACTAACTACAGCTTCTGTCCTACTTCTCACACCTGACCAAGAACCTTCTCTGTACTACTATCCTACAACTAAACAACAGCAATATTCAGTAACTACCAGCACCCCAGAAATAGTCAAAATTATTTCCCTGATCTGAATAATGATTTAAGATACATCCTCCTAATGCTAAATCAGACAATATTTATTACTTCATGCTACAACCTATTTACAAATGAATGTTTTTCCAAAGTCAAGTAGTCCCTATATATCAATTGTCTATATATTGATATGTGTATAAAAATTTAGCTGAGCAAAAGAAAACTAACTCTAAAATACCATGTTCTAACCCACAAATAAAAGTAAACTTGACATACACATTGCTAACACACAAACCTTCTGAATGTAAGCTCTAAAAACCAAAAATTGTTGGATCAACACAAAAATAATTAGAAATCACAACTCAAACAACAATTCTGGTTAAGATAAATGAAACAAGTTCCTTTTCTGCTACCAGCAGCCTGTGCATGCTGCCCTTAGACTCCACCCAGACCCGGTTTGTCACTAAGCATGACAGTAGTTCTGGCTGCTTCTCTGTAATTATCTTAAAACTAACAGCCTCAACTGTGGCAGACTACTGCTACTTTGACCTAAAAGAATCCATTTTTGTACAACTTCAAGACTTAGAACATGGTGGACCAGATTTAGACTTCTGCTGGCACAGATTTTTATATCTGCAGCTTGCTAAGGAAAGGAAAGAACAAATGTTGTTGAGGGTGGAAAGAAATTGCATAAGTAACTGCAGGGGAAGGAATGTAGGAGTGCTGTGAATGTCTGTCACATGGCTGTCATTACAGACACAGAACTTTACAGGATTAAAAAAAAAAATGAAACGTAAAATCTATCACATTTTTTATAATTTCTATTAAAAATGGACCAGTTGACCAGAAATATTTCCATGGCAATTTCTTGACAATATATAAATAGTTCTCTCAGAACTTTTTCAATCCTCCACAGCCCAGCTCTAAGAAGCAATCCATGGAACTGTGAATTGCCCCATAAACTGAAACAAAACTATAAAAGGAAGATTAACTAATGGCTCTTCCCAGACTTCAATTCATATTCTACATAAGGAAGTTCCTCTAGTCTATGCCAACTAACTACACCCATAAGAATTGCCTGCTGAGAACTCTCCTGCCACAGTATGCTTTGGGTCACATAAACACTTCCAGAGTATCCCAAAGCCACAGATGTGGTGAACAGCAGAGGGGAATGAATTCACAAGGAGACTCACTGATTTAAAAGTGTTGGTCCACCTACAGAAGCAGACAGCTTCTTGTGCTTTGCACCATCACACTGCCACCAAAAGCAAAGAACACATTCAAGAACCCAGTTCACTGGATTTTAGCTCCTGATTCTCCTGTTTCTTTCCCACCCCAGTAAATAGAGAATTGGCAGGGCTGAATCAGCTGACATAGTCTAGTCTCTTGGCAGTGGCAAATATAAAATGATACAGAAGATTATGCAAAAAAATCATCCGGTGTAATTGTATGCTATAGAAAGCTACAGCTATACCTGAAGAATACACCTCGACAAATATAACAGCAAATTATCCTGTCAGCCATACTCTCCTTCTCTAAAATCAAGCTTCCTTATTTATTCCATAATCTATTACTGTTCTATTTTAATTCTCCACAGTATGAGGCTCTATCATCGAAAGGAAACTGACTACTTAAAGCTTTCTTATGAACTGCATCTAAATCACTTTGTACGTTAAATTTAGTTGTGCTACTGAATAAGTACAAACATTACACTTGCAAATATTTGTAACTAAGTATTATTAAAGAAAAACATGCAAATCCTAATTTTCTTCTTTAAAGAAAAAGAGAAAGGGAATTAGAGACATTTTCTTCATTATCATAAATTAAGAAATTAATTCTCTCATGCATTTCCTCATCTGCCTATTACAATTCATAAATCTGGTATCCAAAAAACCCCACTGAAAATCAGTTGACTAGAATTTTGCCTGAGTAAGACAGGACTGACAGAAAGAGTTGGAAGGAGAAGACAGATCTAATTTGGGAGGAATAGCAAGAGATTCTGACCACACATGATGAATCTTCAGCATTAAAAATTCTGAGCGTGAGATGTGAGAGAGCTTTTGCATAATACTCTTTGCTGATATAACTATTATAAACAAAACTTTCACAAGCCAATTAAAAATTTTAAAAATTATTATTTATTATCAATTCTTTACAAATCAGATAGCCAACCGACCGAGGGACAGCCTCGAGCCCAGGCTCAGTGCTGGGTGAACCAAAAAGCCTGGCCTCTCTCGCACCAAGCCAACCCCATTCACGATTGTGGCATGTTGGAGCAGAGTTTTATACTCTGTTTCTGCCCTCAGGCTTAGTTCTTTGTCCCCCTACAGGTGTCCTTCCATATTCACGTAGGTTTCTTCCAGTTTCTTTTTGCATTCATGTTGGACCCCTTTCGGCAGCGTTCCTCGTTGTAAAAAAGGTTCTTCCGAGAAGCGATGGATGGTATCTTCCAGGTTACAGGAACCCGGCATTCAGCTTGAATTATCTGCAGGATATATCTTGATCGCCCATCCGTACCAGGCGTTCCCTGGGCAGATCGGCGGTGATGGGCGTTCTCCTGTGTCGGGCTGATTTCTTGTAAAAATGTTAATGTGTGTCCTTCCACCCATTTCACCGGTTTCTGTTACACTACATTCTAGTCTGGCCCTGAGTGTTCAAATGTTAATAACACCTCCTCCACCCATGGCTGCTTCTTCATTGTATGTGCTGCAGCAGCCTGATAACATGTTAATTTGTCCTCCCAGCTGCAGGCTTCTGGCGGCGATTGCCGAAGCAGACCCGCAGGCTGTTCGAATGTAAATATTTTGAATTTAGCTTGATACTTCTTTTCCTGTGGTTTATCTCACCCAGTGTAGCTACTTACTATTTCTAATATATAAAAAAATATTTATTTCAGCATGAATTATCAATTACCTATAACATAACCACATATTTGAAAGAGAGAATTCTTATCTGACTTTCCTTACTTTTTCTTTCTTTATGCCTTTAAATTTGGTGTCTTGTCAAACTCTATAAAGCTTGCCCTTACAAGCATGCTTTGCGAGTTTGATAAGGAATCTTGTCACGTACACTTAAATCTGCATTTCTTAACACAGATGTGGTGGGCTGAGCTTGGCGGGAGGCCAGGACTCCACCAAGCCACCCTATCACTTCCCTCCTCAGCAGGACTGGGGGTAGGAGGGGAATAAGATGAAATAATCCTTGTGGGTCAAGGTAAAGGCAGTTTAATAAAACAAAAGCAAAGGCCATGCACAGAAGCAAAGGAAAACACAAGACTCACTCTCGATGTCTCATGAGCTGCCCATACCTAGCCACTTCCTGGCCAGTAAGGCTTCAGTAAAATTGCTCCAGAAGACAAACACTGTAATAAAGAGCACCCCCTCCATCAGCTTCTTGTTCAAACCTTTCCACTTCTTCCTCCTCAATTACTAATCAAGCGCCCACCAAGCTACTCTATCACTCCCCTAAGCTTGCCCCTCATCCTGGGCTTTGTAAGTTAAATAAGGAATCTGGTCATATACATTTAAATCTCCTCTTTTTTACATGGAACAGAGTTCAGTTCAGGAAGAGAGCTCAGTTCCTTATGACAAATGCAGATCTTAACTCACACACAATCCTACTTCTGAATTAGATATTCTCATTATATGTGCATTTTGTTTTAATTTCTTCACCCACTGTGATCAACCCTAAACCTAATTTCTCCTCAGGCCCCAAACCAGCAGTGAGGAACACTGATCCTATGGCATTCTACTACTGTCTAAAAAAAACCCAAATAATTATGGAATCCCTAAAGTATTTTGAGAGAGAAAATTGCACTCCAATACATCAGTAATCTATTCTGGAATCTGACAGGGTAGTGCCAACATATTTAATCTGAAGTATTAGACTTTACTACTGCTCAGTCAGCTTCTCAGGGTCATCTCACACAAGTATTCTGGCAAAAAAAACAAGTATTGCTTAAAGACTTGAGGTCATTGAACGAAAATGCATCCCCATACAGGCTAAAAAGCTTTAGTACTGCAAATTTAGAGCAGCTTTGCACCTATTTGTTAAGGAACAGACTGTAAATATATTTCTTTCCTAATTCCCTTTTTTGCTGTGGGCTGAGAGATGTTGATGAGCCAAATCTTGTAGCCTGTAGTCACAAGAACCAGAAGGTCAAGAGGAAGGGACTTTTAGAAATGTAACAAGACAAACAGACTTAAGAGGAATAATCTTCAAAGATTCATGTTGGGGGGAAAAAATCAATTTCTTTAGTTATTAAAAAGAGGAGGTTTATTAAAACCTTTGTCATCAGTATCATAGCAAAATGCAGGAATTTGTATTTAGGTGATCCTTACCATGACAACTTTTAAGCAGTCCAATTATGCTTCTATGACAACACTGGCCTCCTTTTTTTCACCTCTTCCCTTTGGAGAAATACTGTTAGTAGTGCCAGAGTCACTAAATAGTATATTAGTTGACTGAAAAATCATCATTAACAAATATTTTGACCAATGTGAACACATGTGGAAGAGTCTGTTTGCAGATTACTTCTTACAACTTAAAGGAGGAAAACACAAAATGCTTTTTAACAAGGCCTGGAAATTAATGTCAGTTTAAGAAAAGCAGATTATTATTTTTTTCCCAATAGTTCTTTCTGCAACATTAACTACCCAGCTAAGAACAATGCATGGTTTAGAAGTCCTGGATACTCAAAGATAAATCTTAGGCATTCATGTTTTAAAACTATTCTCAACAGATAAAGTAACTATATACTGTGAGAAATCCTCCATCCCTGTTGTCTTGTTCTTTTGAATTTCTCTAAGCCTTCTTCAAGATGTTTACATTCTTGTAATGGAGTTTCTCACACACTTTCATGTAAATAATGATTGTTTTGCATTCTTCTCTGTAGGAGGAGAATTTTGATGGACTGTCAGTTTGACCAGTGTGGTTGGAGAAGTAGCAATGTCATTCTCCAATCCACTGTCACCTTTAGAATTCTATAAATGTTGAGGTCTGAAAAATAAAGTTCTCTTTTCCTGTTCCTGTTCGGAAGCTAGAACACCGTGCGTGAGATTTATTATCTCTTGTTGCAACGGTGACACATCCCCTCATGAACTCCAGCTCCTCTGATATTCTTTTATTGCCTGCATAAAAAGTTTCTCCTTTTTTCAGGATTGAGGCACCACTTAAGACTCCCCAAGGAAGCTTTTAAGCCATTTGGGATGAGAAACCTTTACTCACCCCACACAAAATGTCCCTCATGGCCTCGGCTCTACATAATCAATACATGTGATTTGTATTCTGACTGCCCATTGTTTACCAAAGATGAGCAGAATCTCTGTCCTACAGATAATCCCAGGAGTAACTGAAGCAATCACTGAACAGAAACATGGTCTGTTTCCCATCACCACAGCACAAGTCTAGGAAAGTGAGAAAACACTCAAGGCTTTGTCCAAACAACAAAGAAAATTCCACTCCCCCATCGATCTCACCCACAAGCCCCACTGATAACAAATAGATACAAGAGGAAAAGAAAAACAAAAAGCACAAGAGCACATCATTCCCAGCTCTCTGTTTCTCATGAAATAGACTTCCAGTTATCTCCTCAGGCTTTTATCAATCCTGCTAATGCACTCTCTGGTACTTTCTGGAAGCCTTTGTTTTTGAGATTGCCTTATCTGCTGTTAAAGCTTTCCTATGAAGAAAGATTTAACACAATAAGTATACCCCTAAAGTAATAATCACAAGCTTTCAGAAGGTAACAGTACATTATCAAGGGTTTTCAATATGTTCTATTTAGGCAAGATATTTGCCGACATACACAAAGATCTCAAAAAATTGTGGAATAAATTCTTAAAACTGAATAAGTGTTGTTCACTAACAAAACATTGCACTGTGTATTTATTATAGACTGAAATTTTGTTTCTGTTTTACTTAAAAAAAAAACAAAAAAACCAAAAAAAAAAACTGGAAATACAAAAAAATTTCTCACAGATCTCTAAGTTCAAGTCTCCACATACAAAGCAGATTTTTTCCCAGCACAGAGATGTTCAATGTCAAGCTTTTTATCAAATAGCATTATATTCCTCTTTTGTTGTAATCAGTGGGGTACTATGTATTCAATGCCCAGTACAGAAACAACCATATCCAGATTAAGTCAGCAAGTCACAAACAGGTAACTAAAGTGAAAAACTAGTAAAATATTATTTGTCTCAGCCTCACCAAGCTACAGGTTTTTAGTTCATTTTCATTCCATAAAATTGGTTACATATTTGTTATCAACGTGGAAATTGATTAATCAAGTGTTGGGAGAAGCTAAGAGCATGATTTTGTTTTGTGGGGATATTTTAGGGGTTTTTAAAGAAAAAAAAAATGCAGAGCTCCTCTGAAAGTGAAATCACAAATATCCCCAGTGGATCAGCAACAGACTGAGCACTACCCTGTCAGATTCCAGAATAGAATACTGATGTACTGGAGGGCAGTTTTCTCTCTCAGAAAACTCTAGGGATTACAGAATTATTTGAGGTTTTTTCAAACAGTAGTAGAATGCCAAAGTATCAGCATTCCTCACTGCTGGTTTGGGGCCTGAGGAGAAATTAGGTTTAGTGATTAGAGTGGGCCAAGAATTTTTTTTTTTAAATGCACATAATGAGAGTATTTAATTTAGAAGCAGAATAGTGTGTGAATTAAGATCTGCATTTGTCACAGGGAACTGAGCTGAGCTCTATTTCTGCTTCTATGGTCATGTACAACTGAAATGCACCTGTTCAAAAACCTGGGAGTATTTGCCTTCTGACTTTCATATCCATGGGATTATGTTCTTTAACACCAGTTAAGTGTGAACCATTGTGCAAGTTGCAGTTAATGAAGAGCAGAAAGTTAAGGATTTGTTGTGTCTGATTGTCAGCTTTTAAAAAAACCTGATAAGCAACACAAATATTTGGCAAGTACTTTCCTCTTTCTTTTTGGACAGTAGAATGTATTGTGCAGCCTGCTGATTCAGTCAAAATAATAGCATAGCAAAAATCTTGGATGCTAAACAACCTATTACTTTCTCATTTCTCAAAAACTGAAGTCGGCATACATTGAAGGAATTTTTTTCAGGCACCAAGTCAAGAAATTGCTTATAAAAGGAGTATTGAGAGCAAACAAGGTCACATTTCAAACACTGAAAAACTTGTGGTATTTGATCTTCAGACCCTCCCTTTATCTGCTTAAACTTTTGCTATAGAGTTTCTCCTTCTGGCAGAGAACTCACCTTGAAAAAACATGAAAATAAAATGAATCCTTTTCCCAGATTAAAAAAAAATGTCAACTGGGCTCTATGTTCCTATTTTGTAGTCTGCCTCTAATGAAACATCCCACTTCTTTCATTAAAGAAACAAAATAAAATCTGAGGAAGGAGATTTTTGTGGCCAAGTGCAGGTTCTGCTAAAGCTATCACAGAGAAATGCAGATAAAGGAAAACTACAGAGGTGTCCAAATAGTGTTTCCAATTATAAAGTCATAACAGATCAGAACAGAAATGGTTGCTACTGTCAGTAAACAGCAAGCCACAAAACACTGAATGATGTTAAAAAATTAAAACAACTATTCACATAATATGCAGTATGTGCTTGTTTCTCAGGGTTTAATACTCAACACCCTGTAAAAGTTAACATTTTATATATCATATCTAAGAAGCAATACAGGGAACTCCAACAGACTGAGACAGCCTGCCAGTCTCTCCAGTGGAGATTTTGGTGATTATTTTACACTATATTGAAAGACACAAAAGAGGAATGCTAAAAGACCAGACAAAATCTCAACACTGTATTGCAAACCTTGATATTTAATTTATGTGTGAACAGGGGGCTTGAAATTTCTATACAGGAGGTCTCCACTGACAGAAGAGACAAAGGCAGAGCATCACTGAAAGCTGAGGGAATGGGATATTTTAGTATTTGTGCTGACCTTTGTACCCTTGCCACATTTCCATTTTGTAACTTTCTAACTATATATACATATATATATTTACACACACATTTACATAGGGTTTTTTTAAAACTATATATATATATATATATATATGTGTGTGTGTATAGATTTTTTTAAATGCAGCCACTAGAAAAATCATATGAATATAAGATATTCACGTGACAATTTCAAGCACAGCTTTTAGTAAGCCAGAAATACAAGTTCCAATATCAACCTCCCCCTGGTCTATTTTAATCAGCAAAATACATAAAAGAGCACTCTTCAGCTTTCAATTCTTTTTCACTACTGGGAATAGTACTGTGAGTTGATTAACCATAATACATAATCATTTCCCATTGAAACAATTTGAAAAGGAGCCTTAGAACTATGTGTTCTGAGACAGCTAAAGGAAAATGAAAAAAAAAAAAAAATCAATATAAGGATTTTAGTGGCTCTACTCAAAACAGAGTTCAGTTAGATCCAACAGTGACAAATGATGCATCACAAAGCAAGATGACCATCTGGAGAGACATTTCATCCTGGTTTACTGAAGAAATGCAGATATGCAGGAAAGAAATCATCAGGGCTTAACAAGATCCCTGCAGTAAACAAATATACGCTTTCACAAGTTGGGAGAACTTTGGTTTCGCAGTGAACTTTGTTAAATCTGGATTTATTCTTGTCAGATTTCGTAGGAGTCTCTTCACGGCCTAAAGGAAACCAGGACATCGCCACAAAAAATTTGCAACTCTGAAGTGTTCCCACAAGGTGGCACTAAACCCCCAGCCGCCAGAAAGTCCTTATGGAGCACAGAAACGAGAGGGCAAAAACATACGGCCACGTACAAAACATAAACAAATAGACTACGGCCACGTACGTTGCATAAATAAATAGACTACGGCCATGTACATAACATAAATAAATAAGACTATCTACGGATTACAAATTGCAGGATAGAAAAGTAAAAATATCAGCCTAAATCAGATATTTTAGAAGAGATTGTAATTTCCCCCTCATAATTCAACAGCTATAGGGGGGAGCACACAGACACATATACGATGTGTGTGTGTGTGTGTGTGTGTGTGTGTGTGTGTGCATATATATATACACACACATTCAATGTATATGTTGATTTACAATCAGCATTTAACAAGAAATGAAATTGAACTCTTTGTTCAACTCTTGGCTCTTTGTTCCAAGTTCTGATACAGAACCAATATTTCTGATGTAGAATTGATTTCCCTGTCCTGGTGACACCCCATGGGTCAGGCAGTGCTGACTCCAAGCCCTCTGGGCACTTCAAGCACCAACAGTCAGATACAACCTTGTACTCATATGCAGTCAATATTCCATTTTAAACTACTTGATCTTGTTATCCCTCACCCTTTCCTTCAATGCTGATGAAGTCTTTTCCACCCAAGTGTATTGCATAACCTTAATTACTGAAATAGTAGTGTACCCATATGCTGGACTAATGTTTAGTGGTGTTCAAACTCCTGAAGTGTCCAGAAGCCTTCAGGGGGCCCTTTGTTGCCAACTTCAATTAAATAAACAGGTACTGGGGTCATTTCAGGCCAAATGCATTCCACAGTGCTGAATTTTAAATTGTTAGCATTATCTACTTTTCCTCCAACAGTCTGTTGTTTTTTTCCTCATTTTTCACAGTGCTTTAGGTAAGCATGCTGTAAGAATAGTCAATTTTCACAGGTATTAAGAAAGAAAGGAGTTATTAAATCTCTGCAACTACTTTTCAACCAAATGCAAAAGAAAGCAATTATTAAGGTAAGAACAAATAAAGCAATTTGATGATCTACTGTGTGATCCAAGCATTACACTCACACAAAAAAAAATAATGCTAAGTTCCACAAGCACACCACTACTATTGATTTTCTCTCCATCACCCCACATTTGGAATAAGACACCACAAGATCCAGGGGTGGGTATGGGATTTTAGAGCAACCTTGAAGTACAAAATGTTTATTTAGTTGTAACTGCCAGGGGTTTTTTTTCTGCACATCACATGCTTACACATCTGTTGGCTATATAATGTAAACTCATTGCAATTTAAGTACAGATTTGTGATCAGAATGAATATCCCTTTCAACATATCCTGCCTTAATCCCCAGTTTTGGACTGTATGACCAGAGAGTATTTGTTCAATTCTGTATAAAAGGAAGTGAGAGTATAGAATCAATACTCCTGTTGTCATCCAAAACACTCCACATATCCTGCTCAGCTAATGTCAGTTTCTGTCAATAATTGAATAAAACATATGGGCTCTTTTCTTTGTAAAAAGTTATATAATGTTATATCTTTCTTCTTTTCAATTCACGCTCAGGTGCATCTTATACTTGACTAAGAAAACTCCATGATCCTTTATTATGCTTACTTTGTGGTATTGCAAGGATTCACAAGTTTTGCTGTTTCTGCTGTAGAGGTGCTCAAAGACTGCACTGACAATCATTAGAGAGATAACTGTTCCTAGAGGTGTTTCTCAAGGAAAACATTTCAGTGTTTTCTCAGTTCTGTTTCACCACACTGATTATAATTTGTATCCTGACTTTCATGAAAGATTGAAGATTAATCAGCAAGCTCATAATCACACATTGCTGCACTTAATCTCTCAGAAGGCAGACCACCTAGGTTCAGTACACCGCACTTCATTCATGTTCTTATCTTACCTAATGATTGTCAGATAAATAATTCTATTGGTGGACACCATTCAGATTCCATCCTAGAATTTTAGGAGAGTTCTATCAAAAAGCACACTTTTTTGCTGCACAAGTTACTTAAATAATGATCTGGTAAACTGAAGAACAATATTAAAAAGTTAGATAATCAAAGGTAAAGGAATTTCAATGTAAAGATTATGGGATAAACATTTGTATATAAGGGCTAAGGGAAACAAAGCATCATTGCATTCCTGCTCTGGCCACTATTTGTTGATCCTTAAGAGCAAAGCTGTTGGAAAATACAAGTACTCCCCCTCCAAACCTGAGAGCCTGTGTAAGAGCAATGAGAGCACTATCACGGAAAGATGAGTGTGACAAACAATATGATCTTTGCAATTGTTACTTTGTTTTCCCTCATTTCAAACTACTCTTCATAATGCCTTTCTCTCAGCCCCGCTACTGCTGTCATCAGTCCTTAGTATTCTTCATCAAATCTAGAAAAGCTGATTCCAACCCCCCCATCTGAGATTCTTTCTTTAACAAACAAGAGAATCATTACTCTACAAGGTGTTATTTTCACACCACATTCCTAGTAACAGAAACAGCATATTCCACTTTTTGGAACAGTTTTATACACACTAATTGCACAGAAAAATTAATATTGATGATATTTCAAACAACTTCACTGCTTCCAGTGGTAATAAAATATTGAATTATTGTTCTCTAATTCAGGGCCATCTAAGCACTAAGAATTGGAAGAGATCCTGCTCTGAAATACTCTAATGCTGTACAGATGAGATCATTTGTAGCAGTAAAAGAAAAAAAAAAAGTTAGTCGCAGGGAAATTGCTCACTACTATTTCACATGCTACAGCTCCCATAGTTTCCAGTTTGCCTTCTCACTCAATCTATAAAGAAGCAAATGCACTTACATCACCTCTGAAGTAAACAGTAATGCAAGATGCTCCTTCAGGTGTAAAATCTGTCCCAGAATTCTCTAGATCAAACCTGTATGCTACTCAGCAAATGAGAAAGCCTTGTGCAAAGGAAGTTCTTATAGATTATACAATCCACCATCATCAGCTGTCATAAATTAATTTAGAAGCCTGCATCTTAAGCTATTAAATGTAATTACACTTATGAAGAAAACTGAATTCATTTTTTCAACTGAAAAGAGGGGGAAATCAGATTTCATTCTGTAAGTATTATCTAACATCTTTTCAATCAAATCTATTAGCCCAAGAAGCCAAGCTTGTGTATAACCCTACGTTCGAAATATGTCAAACAGAAGAATCTGTTAATTAAACATTAGCATCATTCCAATCAAGAGACATTTTATTAGAGATGCACAGAGAAATTAGCATTAAACACAACACTCTTCTTTAGTGCTCCAGAGCCGACATTCTTACTTGCAGCCTGTAGATGAACTTGCTGGTGAAATAAGTGGATTGATGATCACAGGATAATTTACTTACTTCAAATTTACTCTACAGGGGAAGATAAAGTTGCTAACAACAACAGGAAGCCACCCCAGGCACATTTATTGAAAATTATTTCTACACAAGAAGAAAAATGATTAAGGCTTTTTCTTCAAGGAATGATGCCACACTCAGTGGTATGGAACTGTCACCAATGAGGTGGAGGTACAAAAAAACGTAACAGCCAGACTGAGTTCAAAGACATGGAGGAGAAGAGGACTAGACATCAAAAAGTGTGATCATGGAGTTCACGAAAGAGATTAGAAATCCTAGAAATGAGAATAAAATGGAACTTCAAATGCATTACACTACCTTTTATCCCTAACAAGAACACCTGCCAGAATGGTGGCCATAAAAACTGCATTATTACAGGCCTTATTTTTTTCCTGTGATCATTTTTTGTATCTCATACAGAGATGTTACATGATGAGAGAAGCAAACAGGTGGTCAATGGAACATCCACCTTTTGTCAAGTCTTAGACCATTATCTCAGACAACACAGGATATGAATTCTACAACTTTTTCCCTCTCTTCCTGCTTCAATTCCTCTGTATTATCACTTACCTTATCCTATTAAAAAAAAACCAAACAAATATGAAAAGAAAGACTACAGCGTTAAAACTGCAATTGTGCTCACAAACAGGACATACTGACCTCACTGATGTTTGCAACAGTGAATCAGACAGCCTTAGCTCAAAGGCCTATTTCATACTTTTTATTTAATATAACTTCATTCCTAGTTCAAAATTCAGTTGAATAATGAACTGCTTGCTATCACTTCTAACAAAAAACACAGCACATTCAGTCTATTCAAGCCATGTCAAAGGTACTCACTGGGTTTTTTTTACCTCTCTTAGCTGTCTTTTACTGAAATAACCTTGATCAGCTCCATGATTCATCTGTTACTTTGACCCTCTCTTTAATATTCTCAGTTGTACTGGAAACACAAGTTCAGTTCTAAATATTGAATTTTATCTATTAAGAGAAAGAAGTATAGGCCACTTGTACTCTGAAACTTAGAGCAAAAAAGTTTTTGTAGAAAAGTGTACCTTAAAGTAACACTCTGCCATTTCTACTGCCAAAAACCTTAGTAAAAAATATTATACTTTTTAGTGAGGATTAGAGGATTTTTTTTCCTTTGATACACAGAGCCTGTAGCAATCCTGAGTGTTATCCATATTCAATAAGAATCAAGTATCTGGAAATGATAATGGGAATAACCATTCTATTTTCCTCCCTTCATAATAAATATTTATTGACAAACCAAAATCCAAAATATCTCAAGAAGTTTTTTTTTTTATTATTGATTACTTTAAAAGATAAAGGCTGTCCATTCCAAACCCCTCATTTTTCACTTGTATGCACATTTATATACAAAAAGCTTGTTAGTTGCAGTAAAATCTAAACATGTATTGGGATTAACCCTATTCCTTTTCATCTCTCAGTTCACCAGATCACAGAAGCTGCCAACATGTTACAGAGTAATCTGTGCTGATTCCTTGTGCTTGCATGGGGAGAACTTGCTGTTCCTCAGGTATTTCTCCAACAAAAATGAAGGGGGATACCCACATAATCCCCTAGTAAAAAAATTCCCCTGGAAAGGGTAACAGGACATGCTGTAAGCACTATAGGGCTCTTCTGGTTCTCTTCACTTTCAAAGAGAAGGAAAAATAACCCTCAAGGAAAGTGTTTGGAGGGGCCCATCTAGTTTGCAATGCTCTGCTATCTATGAGTTTAAACTGCCTTACTTCTTTAGATATTTATCCTCTTTATTTATTTTTTATTTGTATCTGACTTTCCCCTCTCCTAGGCGAGTGGGTGTGTGGGGCTCAGGTGCCAGCTGGGCTTAAACCACAAGCATGATAATTGCCAATTAAACAATAAAATAATTAATGTATATTTCTAAGTAACTGTTCTGTGATTACTCTGTATTGTGTTTAGTAAAAATAATATTAGAAAGGAAGAAAATATAAATTAAATTTGTATTGTCCTAAACTTCAGTCAGTAGCAATTTTCTCATTTTAAGAGGTGTGCTTTCTTTTCTTCCAGTGCCACAGGAGGATTAATCAAGTTGGACCATAAAAAACAAATTCCAGGAATGATGAAATGCAAAATATCCTGACCTCCTTGGAGAATAATACTGTTTACCTGCCAAGTGAAAAGCTTTCAGCCAGCTGGATCATTTATTTTTAACTATCACTAAATAGAAGAGAAAATGGCTCCAGACTCTTCAGAAAACAAAGGAAATTAAACATTTAAATGCCTTTGTAATCAAATAGACTTACATTATTATTTTGTTCTGTAGAATCTTTTATCACCTTTTTCCCTAATAATATCTAGAATGGAAATGCTAGAGTCTTTGTAAGTTCAGAGCAAAGAGTTCAATAATTTCTTACTTGGGTAACCTGACAAGACTCCAAGGACATGGTGTAAGACTTTAGCTAAATGTGCTAAGTCTAACCAAGAATTTCAGAATAAATTCTAATAATCAAGCATCTCTACTCAGACTTATTGTGCAACTTCATTTGTATATTCCTCTATACTAAATCCTCTTTTCAAAGTTTCTTCAAAATGAAACTGCGCTGGAAGTTATCCCAACAGCAAAAGATTGATAACTACATACCCACTTACAAAAGAATTTTGCATTAAATTCAATTGTATGAGACAAAACACCAGAAGGCTGTTATTACTGATGCACAGATACATTTTTCTGTCCTGAAGCCAATTCAATGCAAGCATCTGATAAAACCATTCAATAAACAAATCCATGCACTATAGACAGTTATAAATAATACCCAAATGTAGCATACTTCCACCAGCCAGAATTCAAATTTCATTTCAGCAGAAATAATGCAAGTATTTGCAATGGCTTCAGCTAATTAGACTTCTCAGCGCATTGATGGCTTTCCTGTCTCTTAACTCTGGGAAGCAGTAAAATCAAAATTTTCATGACATACAAAAGAAACATCAAAATGTGCTTACTTAAAAGTTACAGGAAAAGGAAGCACTTTTAGACTTTTGAATTTAAACTTTACAACCTTTTTGACAGTCTTCATACCCCTGAACTCGATTTTATTTTCTCAATTCAAACTTATATGGTAAAATAGAACCATTTATAGTACTTTATATCCGGTGCCTTGGATTTTGAGTGCTTTCAAAGTAAATAGCACCCAATTAAAGGAAGCTTTGTCTATAAAGGTCAGACTAGTCCTGATCAGATGGTACATCTCAACACTTCTGTTGTCCCTAATAAAATGTTGCCTTTACTTTAACACACTGTTGAGTATGCTTTAACACAAATGCACTGCCTCCTAAAATATCCTGTAATTAATCTATGTGGAGTTTTAATATTATGCCTGTATTTGATGCCTGCAGCTCCTGTTGAGAGATCAACATTCTTCAGTGTTTGAAGAGCTTTTGTGAATTGTGTTACCACAACCTGCCTGTGAATAAGAGTGTCTGCTCTAGGTTTGCCAACAATTAATTTAGGTTCACTGTGGCATGTCTCCAGATGGATGTGTCCTTCTGACACTTCTCCCCCTGATTTGGAGACAGATTCCCTGGTTGAGAGAACCAGGATGAAAGAATGTCTGGAACACAGACTTATGTATTTGCCTGGATGATGTCACTGGTCATTGATGATGTCGTTATTTACGATGTGATCATTCTGCTGTTATTAAGGGAGAGGTATGGAATACAAAGCAGTCTACACAGGTAATTCATCTTTTAAACTTCTTAGGAGACGTAGGGTATAAATGCATTTCAAACACAAGCTAAGTGCTGTATTTTACAGAAAAGATTGTAATTGAATGATTTAGTGAATGCCTTACAAATAAAAAAAAAAAGTTTTAATAACTGGAACAACTGAAATACCAGTAACCTGCAATGAACTGGGAAAGCATAGGCCCAACTCATTGTTAGGTTAGGAACCTAACACGCAAGAGAAGCCATCATAAAGTTTTATCTCTGGTACAAAAGTATTTAGCCTCCCAATACAGATCAAAAAGCACAAGAGCCCAAAAAGCAAATCAAGGATCAAAGCAGAAGTCTCAGCTGTTTTCAAAAACTGGTCCAGATGCAATATAAGAAATTAAATCATTATTATAAAGCTTGGGGTTTTGTACTTTCTAGTTTATTGTGTCAATCAGCACAGCAGCTACACAGTAGAACATGTGCATGTATAAAAAAGGCACATATAATGGAAATCTTTTAAGCACATCAAAATTCAGCCCTCCTTAGATAACAAATGAAGGACCTCTTGGAATTCCTAAGGGAATAACTCCTAAGGGGTTTTCTATAATGGCCTCATTTTTACCCATTAAAACATACATATCAAAAAATAGCATTTTAGTCTATTCAATGCAGAGCCTTTAACTCCACTTTTTGATAAATGCTCTTAACAAAAGAGATGAGCTCCCTTTTACTTGCTTTCTATAAAATTATCTCTGACCTAAAGGTACTACAGAACACCTATAATAATATTATAATGCAAACTTCATATGTTCAAAAATCTAAAGATGAATCATTGCTTTCACATAGAATCAACTTATACAGAAAAACTGTACTGAACAACACAAAGAACACAGATAGATCATTGATGGGTACCAAGTTTTGCCCATTTGAATAAGGTTTTGTGGCCTTATTCAAACACAATATTTCACAGAATTTAACTTAGTTATACAGGAAATTCCTAGAGTTATAGTGGTACCAATCCTACTAGCCCTTATTAACAGGTACTTTGCTAAAGCAAAACATTAACACTTTTAATGTTTCAGATTATTTCTATTTCATTTCAGAGGGAAGTTCTCTTAATCAAGTTAATCACTGAAGAAACTTCAAGATCACTCTGCACATTGGGGTATTCACCTGCAGCTACAATATGAACAGTAAATTAAGCTCTTTTAAAATTATTTCAGTAAAAATTACAGAAGTGCAATATCTTGCATATATGAAACTGGAAGGCACTTATTGAACAAGTTATTTTACTTATGCATAAAAGTAATGTGGGTGTTTCACAAATTACTGTGACACATCATAAAATTAAAAGAGAAGAAGAAAAATCATTATGCTGATGACATTATTTAACATGTTTCTAATTTGCTATTTCAATATATTTGCAATTTCTAATACATAAAGGGCTAAACTCTATAGAATAACTCAAGATTAAATTCTCTTTTCTGTGGAGCTTTCTAGGATCTTTGGGGCAGTAGAGGTAAAGCTGTGGACATTTACTTGCTTTTACAGGTGGAAAATATCCTGAAGACTTCACAAAAGATTCTTATTTTCAGACAGACTCAGAGACCTCAGAAATTTCCACAGAAATCCACAGTGCCTTCATTTCTCACCAGTGGATCAGTTTGCAATAAATACTAAAACACTATTTTTTTTCTATTTTTTTTTTAATTTCAGGTAGGAAGTGACAAAATACCAATAAATATACTCTGTAATTCAAGTAATTCCTACATGTAAACCTTAAAAGTAATGTTCACACCCATTGTCTACCCTTTGCTATGATAAAATAATTGGAGACTGCCAGAAACAGCAGGGAAATCTTAGCACATCTATCTACTTTCCAGTGCATAAAAGCCATATAGGCCTTTTAAACTCCATTATATCCCCAAAAACATCTAGGGATGGTATTAGCGTGGGATACATGTACATTTAATAAATTCTACACCTAAAAGTCTGTTCCCTCTTGCAAAAATAATATTTATACCAGCTTTTGAGGGCATTTGAGGCCCATTTCAGATCTTTCCAATTGCCAAAAAAGCACACAGAAAAATGTACAAGAAAACCCCATTGTCAGTGATTATAATACAGTAAACACTATGCTAAAGGTAGTTCCTCTGAATGAATCAAATATAAATTTGGGGCTTTCCCCAACCCTTGAAAAAAGAAATCAAATTTACTTTTTTTTTAGTATACACTTATTCTTGCATGCCTCATGGTTTTATTACGGAAAAGAAGTGCACAGTAACATATGGTACATCTGTTTCATATTTTGTCTTTCTGCTGTCATGCTGTTTCTCTCAACATTCAGTAACACAACTCCTGTTGGTTCATAATAATTATTTTTAAGCTGCATATGAAACACAGCCCACCTCTACTGTCACTCCAGGGACATGATATTCCTTCCTCCTTCCCTCCTCCTACAAATGCACAGTGGAATATAAAGATAGCAAAACAAAAACTAAGACAAGAGAAACCAGGAGTCATTATCAAACACTTTACATTCCTTCACTTCCAGAAGTTTGGTTTCACAAACACTCCTCCACTGTAATTCACAGAGGAAGTGGTGTCAATGGAAAGGAGATGGTACCAGCATAAATAATAGTTAAAACTCATTTAAGCAAACTCTAATACTCACTCAAATCTGTACAAAGACATATTCTCTAAGTGAATAGGCAACTTCAGGCACAACAGCCATGTGGAAAAATCTGTGAGGCAAAAAACAGGACAAGAGCTGGGAGAAAGCACTGAGAAAAGAATGGTGAGAAACTGAAACCAGGAATATGGCATGAGCCAGCAAAAGACACAAGGGGGGAAAAGAGAGGATGAAAAGAGATATTATCTGTAGGGTGAACTTTTAGATTGAAGCTCTCCGATAAATAATAAACCTGTCAGCAAAGAATGTGTAATCTGGAGAAAAACTGGACCCAGAAAGGGGCAATGAAAAGCACATCAGGGGAGATGAGATGGGAGCAGTGAACATAAGTCAAGATAACTTGGAGCACAATATCATGGAGAGATTTTTTTACACCTGTATACATACAGAATAGCCTGTGTCTCAAAAGAGAAGATATAGGGAAAATGTAGAGAGGAAACAAAAGTAGCAATCTTTTGTGAATCTGATATTGGAAGTTGATGGTGCTGGTATTGCATTAAAAATGCAGCAAAAAATATAACCCAAAAAACCTTAATTTGTCAAAAATTTGCTTCCAGTCTGTCCAAGAAAATCTAAATACCTCTTAGCATCTCTCTATTCCTATGGGCTTTAAGTCACACTTCACAATGGGACACTTAGTGGCAAACCTGAATGCCACTTTGTTAAACAAATAAACATGCAATAAAAATAATACAGCACTGTTGCTGAAATGCCGACTTTAATTGCAGGACTTCAAGCCTCCCCATTTCTTTGAGAAGCAGATGGTAGTTTTGCTGGAAAACTAAGGACTGGAGGTATTTGGATTTGGCACACTGAAAATTGGCACCAGAAGCTGAAAAGGTTCCATTTCAATTTTGTCACGGGGAAAGAAGAATCTATGAATTAGGTCATAAACAATGAAGTAGAAGCTAAAGGAGCTTTTAACTCTCCAGCCACTTCACCATTAAAGAGTCTGAATAGTTTCCTCTTATTACACACTTTACAGTATGCTGTAAATACCATAAATTAATAAATTATTCCAGCTCTAACCTGAGGGCCTCTTACTGTTTTTCTTCCCTGTTCTTTGTGCATAACCACCAAAATAACTGCACTTTAATAAAAAGTTGGCATGTGTATATTAAAAAAAAAGTAAATTATTCTCATCAGGAAAGGTGTTTCAGGCACATGTTGAGCAAATACAGCATTATTTATGGGAGGAAAAGGGTTTTTAGACATTCATTGATCCAACTGGTAACACTGACATGAGATCATCTATCATATTTCAATAGAACAAATGGCTTTCAGTAGATTATTTTATTGATTGGACTGTTGACAAAAAAAAAAAAGCTTTCCAGATATGCCATTAGCACTACACTAAACTGAAATATTATTACATTCCCACACACCAATTTAACAATATCAATATGCTTCCTAGTTGTATGGAAAGTCCTTTAAACATAAAGATATATGTGTTTATAAATATCTAATCAGAAAATACAAAGTTCTATGAAATTGTTTCTACAGGATGATTCAGGATTCCAGTAGAAAGGGTACAGTAGAATAAGCCTATAGAAAGGAAAACTCTAAAAAATTGTATTTTTACAGATAGTATTTCAGAATTATTTTTTTTTCACTCATAAAAAGAGAGCTAGGTCATACTTTCTCAGTATTTTAATAGCAAGTAAACAGGGCATTACTAATGTACAAAATACAATTAATTACCAGCTTTCTTCTCCTGGTTACTTCACAGTCCTGAAGATAGTAGTGTAAGGCTATAGGGTGTGTGTTGCATTACTTTTTCAAAACTTATGTTTTACTTTAGAATGGGATTTTGCAAGACCTTAAAAGAATTTCACATCAATTCAGTAGCTAAATTTAGCAAGATCTGTTCCAAATTTCCCCAGGCATTTTTCACAACCTTCCTTCAAAGCATTAAGTACAAGCTTGCACAAACTAACTTTAAAAAGAACATTCTTCTCTATCTCAAGAAAAGATATATGAAAATATGTTGCTTATCTCAAAAGTGGCATTGTTTGGGTAACATTCACTCCAAGTCAAGGAAGGAAAAAACAGGGCCTTCATACATCCCTTCTTCCTTCATATATCAAGACTATATTCCCATTCCAGATGTACTCAGAAGTTACCCTCCTATCTGTTATTAGATTTGGGGTTTTTCCTTATTCAAGTACAAGCAGCAGCATTTACCAAAGAGATAGAGAAACTACAAAAAAACACGCTTACAATTTTTCAATTCATTTTCATTTTTATTACCATGTATTTATAGTTCCACTAATATTTTTATTCCATAGCCCTCATCTCTCACCATGTATTCATTCAGTGCTGATAGACATGTTATTCCTTAACCATATATGTATTTATGCCACCAGCTTCAGTGCACAGTAAGGAGGATATTAACAATCTCAGGACAGAGTAAATCAAATTATAGGCATGCAGCTAAAATATAATACAGCATACCTAATGAAACTCTTTCATTTCTCAATTAAAATTTTTAAAGTAAACATTTCTGCAATCATGTTATAAACATTTTTAAATTAAGGCAACCTTAAAATGATCAGTTAATACTTTTTTATTTTAGATGGGTCATATTCTGCCAATTTTTTTGGTAAGCTACTGCCTTCTTTTTGCCATGGCTCCACAATACCCAGAGTATGTCAAAACAAAGCAGACAAAATCTCTGCTCCAGTGAAGCCACCTCCACAAATGACACGAGCCCTGAGCTGACACTCAGCTGCTGCTGCAGCACCAGCCTGGACACACTCCAGGGCTCAGGGCTGGCAGCAGCTGCGAGCTCTGGGCCCTCAGCCTCCACCATAGCCTTGGCCACTACAGTGTCTCAGCCACCAGAGGCACCATCCACAACAGCCAAGCACCCAGGTGCTCACAGCACAGCAGAGCTGGCAGTTGGGAGGTGAGAAATGTTCAGGTGATAAAATTTCCTAGTGGTAGACGTGACCTCACCCAAGAGAAACTAGTTGAGACCAAGGGATTTGATCCATCAAATACACACTTCTTTCTCCACCTAATGAAATGTTCAAATGAACATTCTAGTATTACTCTAATATGTTGGAAAAAGTTAGTTTTGTACATGTTAAAAAATAAATCAAACTAAATTAATATTTTGTAAAAAGAAAGCTAAATTAGTATGCAAGATATAAAGCTAAATTTGCAGAAACATTCCCTATTTCATGTTATAGAAGGAATTACTCTAGGGATTAATTTATGTTCTTATTCACAACCATTTTTCTAATACAGTCATTAAATTCTGGTTTATGAATCACTGTTCTCATCTGGTCTAAAGCAATTAAATTCTCAAGACAGTACAGTAGATGTGCTGGTGCCAATTAATACTCCCCTGAGGTGAGCCTAGAGTTTGCCTGTGTCTCTAGTATACCTGAGGTTGGCATTAATCAAGATAACAATTCTTTCTTGGCATCTCTCTGAAGGAACAAACTGGGCATTTAGGATTAAATTTCTTTCCTTAACACCCCCACGCCCTTACCCCACCCCCACAGGCTCTCCCTGCTTTAGTCCTGAGATGTGGTGCTATCCTCACTTGTAACCAGAATTTCACCCACAAACTGCAGTGCTTCCTACCTAATCCCCCCTAAGGAATCCATACAACATGATTTTAGCAATTTCAGCTGACTACTGAGTTGGTAAAATCTGATAACACAGGAAAAAAACAGCCTGTACATGTGGCACTTAAGACAACACCTAAGACATAAGGAAGATGTTTCTGAGTTCACACCAAACCCCACAAGCGCAGTTCTGGCTGTTTCTGTATATCTGCTATATTTTTCCTCCCTTCTAATGCCTTATTATCCCATTGCTCCACTGACAAAACAGTAACAAAAAAAAAAAAAAAAAAAAAAAACAAGCAA
>VZRH01003036.1:273948-396465 GCA_013397555.1 Urocynchramus pylzowi | reverse complement strand
AAAAAAAAAAAAAAAAAAAAAAAAAAAAAAAAAAAAAAAAAAAAAAAAAAAAAAAAACTTGTTGAAATACTTTACTATTTCAGCCTCTTCCATGAAGCAGGCCAAAAAATTCCTCTTTTTTGTTCTCCCTACAAATGGTTAGTGAGTATTTTTATAAAAACATTTTGGTTGTGCTTCAAAAAGAGTTCTAGGTTTTCCAGTTATGCTATTGATATTGATGGATGTACTGTATGTAAATATAGACAATTTCTGTTTCTCCTGTTGTTTTAAATTTGTTACATTAGTTTATTCTTATTGTGTATAAAGCTCTACTCCTGTGTGCACAGTTAGGAAGGTGTACCAACAAAGAAAGTTTCTAATCTTTTTCTGTTATATTAAGAGCCAGAAAATACTAACTGTTCTAATTTCTAAGTCTTAAGATTTTGCTTTAATTCATGAATCCAAAGTTCTCAGGAAAAATATGCAACTTTTAAAAATACTACTAAGTATTATTGCACAAAATTTGAAAATCTTGGAAGCTTCAATAAAAGAAGCTCTTCTATCTCATAACAGTTTATGGAATAAAAGAGATATGCCACACAAGGTTGGGGGAATCATATAAAACAAAAAAAACCCAAAAAAACAAAAAAACAAGCCCTGAGATTGCTAGTTTCCCAGCAGAGTGGAAGCAGCCAGTCTTGAAAGTACTTTTGTGTGTCAAGATATTTTTAGTCTCACAAAGAAGGATGCTGGAATTGCCAAAGGCTGTCAACCATCTAATGGAAGCAAAGAACACTACAGAGATCTAAGAGTCAATGTAAAACTGGATTTTTATAAATGGACTTCTGTAAAATGCTTTCATACTTCTGTGGTACTCTGAGAAGTGTCAGAAGAGTATTTTATTATATTGGTCCACTTCATTGCAAATAATGTCACCCATTCCTAAACATATTCACATTTCAGCTTACAAAACAGGGGCTCACCATGAAAAGTCACAGAGATGCTGCAAGGGCAGTGAAAAGGTATCCCACATGCTAGACACACAACGTGCTAGGTGCCAGCACCTATTCCAGACATTTGTGCATTTTTTTTATTCATAATAATTCTGTTATCAAGGGAAAAGCTACTTATGCTCAGGCATACCTGAAAAGTTAGTCAAGGTATACCAAGAGCATGACAGAAAAGATTTAGTCTCAACTTAGAATCTTACTCTGCAGATTCTAGATCATTAATTACAAGTGGAGGAAAAAAAAAAAAAGTCAAATTAAATTCACAGTAATGAATCTGATACACCAAAAAGAAAGCATTTCCTGTATCCCTTTAGGCATAATCAGTGTTCTGACGTCATACTGACATGAAACCTCCCAGTTTATATTTTAGTAATTGTCTTGGTTTGGGAAGACAGGTGTCTGCTAAGGAAGGCCAGAGCCTCCCCTGAAATAGAGAATGTAAACCCTCTCCCTCCTAATTGCTATAAAATTTAAATCAAGGGGCTCTCAGGCAGAAAATATGGGAGCAGGGATAACAGTCCTTTACTAGGGAAGCAAAAAAAAAAAATATATAAAATAAACAAATGCAGTAAATTAAAACAACACAGACAGAGTCAGAACTCAACTTGACACCCGGTTGGTCAGGGTGTAATCTCAGTACAATTGGAATTGTGGCTGCAGTCTTCCTGGACTCAGTCCTCAGGTTTGGCTCTGTTGGAGCAGGAATCCTGTAGAAGGAATGAAGATTTTCCTCTGCCAATCCGGTTGAAAAGGGGTAGCTGTCTCTCTGGGCGAAACCCAGCAAGCGACTCCGAGCTATATGTGTAGAAATGCTTGGCTCCTCCCTCTGGGCGGAGCATCTCACAATGGGATGTTAAAGTTCTTATCAATCATGCATTGACATTCAATAGCCTGTTATCAGCAGATGTCTCCCTGGAGGGAGGAGTGGTTGTGGAAGAGATAAGGAAAACTGCCCACTTAACAGAAGACAAGTGCCATACAGATGGTAAATAGAATACAATTTGTTTCACAATCCACGACAGTAATCAAGTACTATAAAGAGATAAATTTCAATACAGGATAATATTAGCAAAAGATTAATGAGACTATTTATTTAGCAAAACTTACACTGGTCTTAAAGGTCAGATTTGGGTTCAGTTTTGGTAAGATTTAATCATTAAATCCCTTACAGCACAGCAAGAAACCATGCAACTAAAATAGTGAGAACCAGTCTGAGCTGATGGAAAGCGGATATGGTATTTCACACCAGAAAAATCAAAGCCTCAGTCACTAAAGTATAAAAATACTTTTTCGTGATTGGTAAAGGCAAATTAAGTTATTTGATGGCAGAGATCCATATTCAAAAGCCATGCAGGAATTAAATTCATATGCTTAGATGCTATGAAACCTTTGCCAATAGGGTTTCTGAACATCAAGTTTTACACTAGATCCAAGAGGCTAAATCCAAAAAAGAATGTATTTATACAGTGAGTATTTCCAGATGCCTAGACAGGACAGAGCATGAACTCCTTTAGCTGATGTACAGGGATTTTTGTTTCTGAAATTAAACCTCCATAATTTACTTCTCAAATACAGGCACCTCTAAAACATTTGTTCCTTAAATACTCAGTAAAGCACAGCTAAATTATTTTGAAGATTCTGTACAAAGAACTGAACACACCACTTTAAACAGGAAACGTTGCTAAGACCTCCTGGTTTGCTGTGTCATTCAGGTTTTGCCCAGCTTAAAGGAAATTGTAAACTAAAATAGAATAGTTCTACCGAATTCATGAGACTCTGTTTGGACTCACTTCCTCACTTCATTACTTAAATACTAGATAGTTAGATTAAAAGAGTAAACTGCTGAAGCAAAAGAATCCACAAGAAGAACAGCAGAAAATGGTAAGGCCATTAATTAAAAGAAAAAGCTGTATCATCTCAACAACAGAGACAGATAGGAGAGTAACTTCATATACAAGAATTATCAATTTAAAATGTAAAGTTTAATAGTGTAGCTATGCACAGGCAGAATTTAAAAATACCAGTACAGCAAATGTGCACCTGTATATTTATTCTTTCTAACATTTAACACAATTTGGTCTGTTTTCCTTCAGATTATCTGGCAGCCTTGTAAATGGAATTGAGAAGTGCAGAAGTGTGTACAGTTCCCTACCCTGGCAAACTATGAGAAGTGCTACTATATTTGTTGAGCATTACAATTTGAGCATTACAATGAAAATTGTCAAAGCTACTGCGGGATTCTCCTGAATTCCCGCCTTTCTTCTTTCAGCTGTTTTACATGTGTTCCTAGAAGATAAGTAAATATTTCAGCATAATTTCTTGAAATGCAAAAAATATTAACATCTTATTTGAAATAAAGTTTCATCTATATTTGATATTATAGGAAATTTCCTCTCTGAAACAACCTGAACTTGTAATTTATCCCATGTTTTACCTACAGAGTAGCAGGGGTTGTGACACATATTGGCCCAAAACCAATCAACTTCTGTCTAACATTTAACAGAAAAGCAAAAGCAAGTGACTTTATAAAACAACCTATTAGTTAAGTTAACCATTCTAAACTATGAAGTCCTCTTCAATTGTATATTGGTGTTTTGGTTTGGAAAGATAGGTGTCTGCTAAGGAAGGCCAGAGCCTCCCCTGAAATAGAGAATGTAAACCCTGTCCCTCTGAATTGTTATAAATTTTAAATTAAGGGGCTCCCAGGCAGAAAATATGGGAGCAGGAATAACAGTTCTTTACTAGGGAAGCAAAAAAAAAAAAACAAAAAAAAACAAATGCAGTAAATTAAAACAACACAGACAGAGTCAGAACACAACCTGACACCCTCTGGTCAGGGAGTTGATGGCAGTCCAATTGGAATTGTGGTTGCAGTCCTCCCAGAGTGTCAGGTGTGTTTCTGTTGGAGCTGGGGGCCTATAGAAGAGGTATAGTCTCAGTTGAATTGGAATTGTGGCTGCAGTCCTCCTTGGAGGGTCAGGTGTGATTCTGTTGGAAGAGGAATCCTGTAGAAGAAAAGGTGAAATCCTCCTCAGCAGATCCAGTTGAAGGGGTAGCTGTCCCTCTGGGTGAAATCCAGCAGAGAAAAAGCTGTCTCTCTCTTCAGACTCTGAGCTATATCTGTGTAGGAATGCTTGGCTGTTCTCTCTGGGTGGGTGGAGCATCTCACAATGGAAGGTTAAAGTTTTTATCAGTCATGCATTGACATTCAATAGCTTATTATCAGCAGATGTCTCCCCAGAGGGAGGAGTGGTTGTGGAAGAGATAAGGAAAACTGCCCACTTAAAAGAAGTCAACTGCCATACAGATGGCAAATAGAATACAATTTGCTTCACAATCCAGAACAATTGGTCTGCACTGGTTTTAGATATCCAACAGCTGCCAAGGAATTGATCTGAAGTTCATTGCTTGCCTCTGCAGGAGGCATGAGAATATTCACCTTCCCTATTCTCCTATAATAGCTGTAGGAAATGCAATTTACCCCCAAAGACAGAATCACTTCTTAATCTGAAAAACAAACTACTTCTTTACCTGTTTTGTAAGGGTTTTCTTGCTTCACAGCTAAAGCATTAGGTTTCACAGTTTCAGAATAATTTTATAATACCAAAGTTCATCTGATCATTCTGTTTGGAGTCTTTTCACAACTGCACTTCTCAGTGCTTTAAAGAAAGGAACATTTCAAGCCATGGTTATTTTATGTAACAGCTCTCTTTTGGACTGGTGGTGTGAAATACAAAGTTATATTTCGTGTCAGGTAAATAAAAATAACCTATGTAATTGTAATTGTGAAATGTGTGGAACACGGCCATGGGACAGTTATAAAGATGAGTTCTAATAAACAACCAAGGAAAGTAAAACATGGAAGAAGGCCCTTGAACCAATTTTTGCTTGCAATTAACTTTTATAACTCTTAAGCTGTTTTCTAATAAGAACCTTTGAATTATAGCTTTAGAATGTTGCTTTGTATTAAGGATTTTTAAACTGTGGCTTTAGAATGTATAAAGCATTTAAACAAAAGAGGGAAGTGAATCTATCCCAAGCTCTAATGAAACAGGGAAAACATCCTGAAACAGGAAGATGGATATCAATGTCACTGATTAATGACTTCAAAAAGGGAAGCTGGACATCGCTATCGTAGATTAATGGTCCTAAGCTGGACCCCATGTCTGGAAGCTGGACCCTACCATCTGGGATACACATCCTAGGATACTGAAGCTTGGAATAGATCACATTAGTGTACAGAAATTGGAAAGGAACCAAGCAATCACCATTATAGATTTATGATCCTGAAGTATAGAATCGTGACGTAAAAATTGGGAATAGAAACTGTTGAGAAAATTGAGAATAGAAACTAATAAAAAGTTTAGGAATAGAAACTGCTGAGAAAGCTTATGAATTTGCATTAATATGATCAAGAAATACCAGCAAGCCCAACAATCAGAATGCAGTTGGAGGGGAAACCCCCACCACTGTACCCAGTGCTGTTTTTCCTCATACTTTACCACATTAATTAATAAATTGAATTACTGCTTGATATATTGGCTGAGTCAAGCTTCTCATTTTTAACAGTGAAGGTCTTGCTTTTTTATTGGTTTTAAGAGTGGCTTATTCTTTCCAGAATTTGCACCAGAATTTTTTCCTTCATCTACAGCTTATGAACTGCAAATTTAAAGTTTTTTCATCCATAAAACTGATGTCTGATTGAGTACTTGAATTATCTGTGTACATCTGGAAATTCACGCTATAAGTGGCAAGTTCAACAGCTTGAACTGATATTATCTATTTTCCCTTATTCATTTATTAGAGAAAGTAAATTCACTCATAAGAACTTGTTGCAGACTATCAGGATGTTCCTCTTCCCTGAACTGTGAAGAGAGCAGGATAAACCCATTTTATAATGGTCATTATAAAGGTTTAGCAATATCTACAAACTCTTGCACTGTGTTCACATCCATGCTCCCAACTGACAGCGTGTTTCAGTTCAACTGCTGGTCCTGCAGCACAGCACTTCCCTCCATGTCCTCACTCATGGGCAGGCAATATGGGAAAAGGAAAGGACAAACCCTGGGGAACAGGAAACATTGCCTTTTCTCCAGCCTTCTCACATCTAAGCTTTTTATCCTGCCACATCTGAGAGAAGACTGCTACAGTTCTCCGCCTGCACAGTGAAACAGAAGGGAGCACTGCTTTTAATGATCACACAATGCAAAACACTCATGAAGAGGAAAGAGTTACTTTTGAATTTGGGAAAAGGAGGTGAGTAGCCACACTGTCCTAGAGAATTACTATCTCAAGAAACAGCAGACGTTAAATTTAGGAGTTAAAGAAAATGCATAGTCAAAGCTGAACAGCACAACAGAGAGGGGGATAATACTGAATGTGCAAGATGTGTAAATAGTATAAATAAGGAGTTTATACAAATTGACTCATTCTTCTTAATCACACATAATCCTGTCAGTAGCCTTTTGTGAGCTGAATTAAAAACAAAAACAGCAGCAAGCCTCATTTATGTGCTTTCCTGAATTTTCTACCATCTGGCAAAAATGAGTAAATCAATAAAATGAAAGGAAATTCATAGCAAAATAGATTTACTATAGTTTTTGCAGTAAAAACTGTTTGTTTCTGCACATTTTAGAATTTCTTATCTGTTAAGATGATTATTAAAAACACATGATTACTTAATTCTACAAAAAATATGTATGATGAAAGTAGGTCTTGAAGGGCGAAGTTTGTTGTAGACACTATTAAGCCCAGATTAGGAAAACAAACAAAAAAAAAAAAAAAAAAAACAAANAGGGCGAAGTTTGTTGTAGACACTATTAAGCCCAGATTAGGAAAACAAACAAAAAAAAAAAACAAACAAACAAAAACAAACAAAAAAAAAACCCAACATATTTCCATATCAGTAGGATAAGACTGCTCTTAATTAAGACACTGAAAAAAAAAAACCCACAACCCTTCAGATTATATAAAGATAGAATTTAAAAATATATATTTATGGACATTTGAAAATAAAGTGTCCAGGGTAAAAACCAAACACATTATTAGAGCTAAAACACACTACTGAGCTGCAAAAGAGAGTGTAACTCAATGGCAAATTGTGTTGTTCACTGCATTCACAGTATCATCAGTATCCAACATTCTCATGAAGCAGCAATGCAAATGTGAAACATCTGAAGTACCCCAAATGTGACACTGACTTAGGAAAAACAGCAGAAGAACGTGAGCAATTGCTGGTTGGCACAGAAATAAAGCGATTTTGCAAGTGGTGGGGAGAAAGGTGGAGGGAAAGGCACCTGCACAAAATAATTGTAGAAGTTGGGACCACTTTAGTGTAAGGCAAAGGTGCCTTCCTATATCCAAATTGCTCTAGATAATAGATAATAGATAATTTCATTTTCTTGTAAATCTGCATAATCTTTCCTCCAATACTTGATTCTATGTTTAGCAACCAAGGCACCACTTCTCTACACAGTGAGGCAATGCTTTATACAATACCTGAACAGGATAATGCCCTTGCCCTATTTAACATAGGATCACTGTTGCCTTCAATTCATGCTTTATTGTTACATCTATATATGTGTCTTTAAGAAAAAAAATCTCTTCTCTAAAATGTTGCTTACAAATATTTTTCCTTGGAGTTTGCCTGACTGGCACTGCTTGTTAATTCTGCAGTCCTGCAACCAGGACAGTGCAGTGCATTCAGGTGGAAACATCTATCACGAGTGTCCTTATCTAATTGCGCAAATTCTCAGTCTGACAGTTCTCCCTCTTCAGGGGATGAGTTGCCTGAACAGGATGAAGAATGCTTGGTTTTGCTTTCTTCAGCAACTTCTGTGTTTTCTACTCCTTAGCTCTCTCCTCCCTTCCTTTACTGCACCAGGGAATCTGAAGACAAAAATATCTCTCAAGTGTAAGGAAAGTATCGGATCGTTCATACATAATTATGCAGCTCATTCATTACCATATTTCAACCAAACTGAGAATGTACAAGTTATATGTTATGAATAGAAAAATAAATATACTAAAAATAAATATACTAAAATGACAATAATATAAAACTAAAATAAATTTTATCCACCAGAGGGTGACATAGGAAGCAGTGGTAGTTAACCAATGATGAAAAAACATGCCAAATCACTCTTGCTAGCAAAACTTACATCAGCATACAACCCAACATGCTTCTGAAAACAAACTTTTTAGAAAGAACTTCAGATTTCCAGAGTTTTGTAGTATCATTCCAGTGGTATACTGTAATTTTCACTGCAGTGTTAATTATCAAAAATATTAAAGGTTGAGAGTTTATTTTGGATTTTTCACAGTATATAGTAAAACTGATAAGACAATATAATATGTACTTAAATGTATTCATGTTCACATCAAACACACTATAAACCTCAACAGTTTTTCAATAGGTAGCACATACTCCATAGCCTAGAGAGCTGTGCTGACAAGAACATACATTTTCAGAATGATGTGGAAAGAAATTTGGCTTCCAAATAAAGGGTAATTGGGAATTTTGATTTCCCTCAAGATACAGCTTAGTTTCTGTCACTCAGGTAAGAAATTTAGTGACCACTGAATGTAAAACAGTCTGATTATCACAACTTATGTATAATTTTTTAATGTACATAATTAATGTGCATAATTACATATAACATCAATGGAACAGCAGGCTTTTATTGCAGACATGTTGATTGCAAACAGTGACTCTTCAAGTTTGTATTGAAACATTTTATTTATGCTTTGGTGTATAATGATTTAAATATAACCCACTAGTTCATCTTCACCTTCCAGAGTATCCAGAGGGAATATTATACCACAATATTCAGGTATTTCTTCACCAAATTGGTTAAGACCATTATCATGCTTTATCAGTAACCAGGTACCTGGAAGTTAATGTCACACACAAGAAGAAGTTCACACTAACAGGACTATTCTTTCAGCCATTCTACCTACAAATTGCAAAAGCTATATGTCCGTTTACGCAGTTTAAATCAAAATACAGAGAAAAGATCTAATTTTCAAAGCACCTATCCCTGCCTCTTTCTGTGATTCTCTCAATTTAAATGCAGACTTTTGCAGTGAGACTTGTGCTGTACACAATTAATGCTGTAGTCAATCAAATGGAAACTTGAGTGAGTTCAAAAAGCAGGCCTTGTTTTCGGGTTTGCTGCTCCTCTGAAGCTGCAGCCCAACGTGTGTTATGCTTTTCCTGTGGGTTCTGCTGACCTTCTGCTTTTCTTCTACACAAATGTCATCTGATGAGACCCCACCCTCTCATTCAATTATAGATGAGACTGGAACACAGACCTTACCAGACCTTAGTGTTCTCTGCATCTCTAACACTAACATATTCACATTCATTTGCCTCAGGATTTTCCTTTTGGCAAATCCATCATTTATTCTTTTTCTTTCGGGGTACAAAGAGTACTTACATGAAATCTACTGCTTTCTTTTAACATGTGTTTTGTTAGCTTTTTTGTCATCTTCCAACACCAAGAGTAAGAGCAATAACTATCCTGTGGCAGATGCTTAAGGAAATTCAGAAAGTAAATATTTTCCCCATCCCACAGGCCAAATATTCTAAAATTAGTAGATTCAAAAGACTTATTTGCTCCTGCCACAAGCAATCCAACTTGAACCAAAGTTATCCTTTATATGCCAAGGATTTCTGAATCCTAGTTTCTTTCCAACTCAGCTGACAGATACTCCAATAAATTCAAGTAACGAATATTATCTTGCTGCTGACAGCTTTAACAAGTGACTCACTAGCACCAGGGAATACACAGTTCCATAGTCAGAAATGCCAGACACCCTCAACAGAGCAAATGACAAACAGTCCAAATCTGATCCTGCATGACATTAACCAAGCATAACTCCCAGACATGCAAAAACTCAGAAGAAAATTGAATGAATGACCACCATCACAACGCTGCTCTTACCCTGACAACAATCTGAAATGCATCTTATGAATTCAGGAATATAACAGAAAAAATAATGGTTATGAAGTGTCATGCAAGTTTATCTTTAAATTATATACATATATAAAATAAATAAATATAATGCTTTGCAGCACAGCCAAAAGGGTTGTGTTTCTCAGAAACAGCCCAGAGGAGGAGTTCTGTACTGCAGGCTAATTGAATGTGGCATTATCAATTGCCTGTTAGATGATTTCGGGACAACTGTTAGAAAATACAAGAATAAAGGACCAAAAGGAAGAAAAACATCTGAAATTTTACTAATAAAGACTAAAAATATAAAATGGGAAAGAAATTACTCTTTTTTTCAGTACTTCCTTCTTTTTCTCTCTCCAATTTAGATGACAGAAAATTCTGAAAAATCATTTCCAGTATTTTTTTTTCAGATTAAGTGTAAGACCTCAAGGAAGGAAGCCAGTTTAGAGAACCTAAGAGAGAAATAAAAATATGTTTTTAAAAAATATTTAATTAACTACTGGCTCCATCATAATCAGTGGAAAAGAAATTCACCAAGGATAACATTTGATGTATTATCTATGATACCTGTGAGAAACTGTATAATTGATGAGATTAAAGGTTTAATTAACATCTCCAGGAGACTTCATTTATGTTTTGTAAAACATGCTTTCCAAAAAAATTCCTGTATTATGAACCCATTTACGACTAATGTGCTGTATGCAACACTACCCAATTCTAACAAAATTCAAAATGGCTTATATACAATTACCTCTCTTCTAATTTCCTTAAGTCATCCTGACAACATAAAGTACCTACCAGGATAGAATTGAAGCTGGACTTCCCTAATTTAAGACAGGAGGGGGTAAAAAGCAGCGGGTGTGGCTTAGCAGTAGGTGCTGAAGGAACACCTTCAAGCAGGGCTACAAGCATAAAGGGTAATTTAAAGGTAGTTTTATCCCAATATTCTGCTAGGTCTATGTTTTTTCTTAAGTCTTTTCTGAGGGGTCTTTTCTGAGACCCTGTCAGAATCCTGGCTTCTGTTAAAGGGTTTTACACAGACAGCAACACAAAAATCACAGCTGAACAGCAGAACAAAGTGCATCAGATTGGGGAACAGAGAATGCAGTATTCATCTGATGTTGCAAGGGAAGTTTAAGAAACAGGATGAAATTACTAAATTCAGCTGAAATATCATCTTCAAAAATAAATAATAAACCTATAACCTTTCAGAAAACTCTTCATGTGATACTTCAGTTTTAAGATGATCACCACCATTACAGGACAAAAAATCCACAACAAACAGCAGCAGCTTTCGTAGTGTTTTGGAGTGAACCATCAAATACTAGTTAAGGAAGTAACTATGTTTAAAGCTGGTGAGTTCACAGTTTCAAGTCACAGAGCCTCACACAGTTCCAACCTCTCATTTCAATGATCTGTCTGCTATAGAGTCAATCTACCTTCTCAAAATATTACTGGTCTTGTCTATTCTTTTTTATGAAGAACACTGACACTCCTTATTTGATACCCATCCTAAGACTTAAAGATGCAAATGAAATTTCATGCTAGGACTTTGACACTGGATAACTGAGAATGACCTATATCCTGAACTTAGTAGGTATTTTGCAACATTCAATAATTTTTAGTTTTCAACATGATGAATAAAGTACCTTTCGTTCTAAATAAAATAGTACTCTTTCAGTTGACAGCTACACACAGTGCATTCTAAAGACTGCAATTCATGGTCCTTATCTTTTTTGACATACTATGGACAACAAAACAAAACCAAAAACTACTCTCCTCAGATCTCTTTATACCTCAAAAATGCCCAAAAGGGTGGAACTTACTATTACTATCCTTTCCCATTTACCACTAACATGTGATACAGTTTTCATACAGCTTAAACTATTAGTTTCTACTTTTTAATATATATATGAATACTACTATCTAAATGAGAATAGCACCAAAAAACTTTAGGTTACAGAGTCATATTCCTATTATTCATTTTTCTAGCTCAATACTTACCAAGCTTTTTGAGACAAAAGGTCTCAAAAGGTTATAAGTAACTAAATTCCCTAATTCACCCTCAAGCACTTCCAGGTTATTACTCCATCAAAATTTCCTTGGTTATCTGTAGCATCATGGCCCCCTCTTTATCAAACTCTACTCCCCACCAGAGGCAGGAGCCTTTGCTCCTCATCAGTAACAACAACAGAAGGCAAAACACACCCTTCTGGCACAGCTTATTCACTGTTCCTCACCCATTACACACCATCCCTCCTCAGCAGAAGAGTCCTGCTGTTTTGGCCTCTTCCCATTTCACAGACATTATTATTTTGAATATAATATAAAATCCACTGATTTCATTCTAATTTGCTATTCAGATAATGACCATTTGATCTATTCCATGTGGTTAAATGCTTAAGCACTTTGTCACATTTAATAAATAAAGAAGAATATTTTGTACTTACCTAAATTGCCATCAATGCACATGAGTTTAAATGAAGAAAACAGTGGAAACATGCAAAATAAAGTTAAAATCAACAAGTATGCATGCAGGTCAAGACTAATATTTTTTAAAAAGCTGAAGAAAGCAGGAAAAAACAGCACAGTGAAAAATAGAAAATAAGTTGAATGCATGCGATGAACCTACTGGCTTTACGGAATCATCTTAAAACACCTTAAGAAGCTTTCACTGGTTGTAAATACTATATTAAAATTTGATGTTGAAAGTATTTTTTCTTGAAGAGACTCATTTAGTAAAAATACAGCCAATTTCTTTTTTAAGATCATTAATATGAAAATATACCTCAGGTAGCATAGTAAACCACAAGCACAACATTTCCATTCCGCAGATTCCTAGTTTTCAGATGTGTAACCATATACTTAATTAATATTCACAATAAGCTCCAAAATCCCTGCTGTTTCAAACATTTACACAATAAGATGGGCTGAAAAGTATTTATATCCCCAAAAATCCTCCTCTGACTACATCTGGTATTAATAAACAATGAAAGGTTCTTTCCAACCAGTAATCAAGTGCACACTTTGACCCATTAAGGAAGGCAATACCGGTCTATAAACTCACACTAAATACCCAAGTGCTGGCAACTGCCTCCATATTCCACTACAATGAACCTACAAGAACTTCAAAGGGCATAAACAAAATATCTAAAAAAAATTTTTAATAATGTATGCCTTAGGCAAACAATATTTTATTAGGAACATAGTTTAACTAGTACAGAGAAGAGAAATGCCATTTCAGAATATTTGTTAATATATTTTTTCTTATTGTTCTGTTTAAATACTTGTCATGAATCAAAGTGAAAATGAAGAGCACACTGTGAAATAATATTGAGTAGCTACTCACAGTTCTAAATTCATGAATACACATTTCCTTTTGTACTGATTATTTTATCAGCTCTATTCTGCTAATGGCAGCATCTGAATTATTTACACTGCTGCAGATGGACAAAAGTTACTCAGAGAATATTTCAAGAAAATTTTTTATTCAGAACTATAAGCCTCAGAGGAACTGCTCACTATCTTTTTTATCCTCTCTCCATCTCATTAATCAGAAGTAAATTCCTGCAGTATCAGGGTAGGAACTAAACTTCAAAAGATCAAAACCCATAACATGTTTTCAAAGAACACATTAAGTCAATTAAAATTACCTGGTTTTTTGTAAGGGAAAAAAGGATAATGCTCACCCATTTATTTCCAATATAAACCATGCCATGCCTGAAAAAGAGCCACTGTTCATGGCACACTGTGTCCATTTTATATTAATTATGTAGTATTAAATGATTACATTTTTAAGTAAGTAAAAGGGGCCTTATTTTGTGCAACAGGGCTTAATATGCATTTTTAAAAATATCACAGTAATTCAGTTTTAGCAATGTCATAAAAGCAGCATATAAACTGATAAACATTAATGTATTGTATTAGAAGCAGCTAATCCAAACCAATAAATTAGTTTTCCTTCCTGACAGGCAGGCAATAACCTTGGAAATTAATATTGCTGAGTAATGTCTTGTGTCTTCCCAGCACTTCCCACCTCCTGGCCTTCTGCTCTCCACTGAAACCTTCCACACTAACTCTCCTATACATTACACATGATTAGAAGCCTCTAATCAAGACAGATTAGAGAGAATAACTATCTACCTAGGGGAAAAAAAGCAAAATCTCTGTTTGAGACATTGTAAATGGATGACTCCAAGATGAAGAACTACTTTAAATAGTTAAAAACATGTAGAGTACTTCCTGCCCCTATGTATTCCAATATATATATAAAATAATTCCAGTTACACTGTGAGAAAATATCACAAAGAATATGAAGAACAAAACCCAACTAAATGTGGGCTGTGATATCAAAGTACAGGTGCTGAAAGCATACATTTTCAGAAATATAACAACTTTCAAAAGAAAAACAGAAATGTCCAAGTTACTGTCCATAAACTTCCTCATGGATCTCCTTCTGCTTCCAAAAGGTTTAATTTTATCAATTTTCCTGTTGAAACAGATCCTACTATTTCAAACTAATTCATGTATTTGGCAAATTTATTTTCATTTAAAATCCTACTTTCCAGAATGTTTTTAAGCCTTCCCAATCTTGCCATTATGTGGATGCATAACACAGCCATCCTTTAGGACACTGATGAAAGCTTCAAGCACATGACAGATACCTACCAGATCCTACTGGAAATCTTTTCAATTTCACCATGAATCACTGATTATTACACTTTTACATAGGCTTCCAATCAAATACTTCTCCATGTAGAAACAATTTCCTATCATATGCTTCACACCAACTCACTAAAGGGAAATCTTTTGAGACCAAGTTTTCTTAACATCAGTATGTTGCTACTGTTTTTCCATTACACATAAGGTGTGTTTTCTTGTCATCCAAGAAAAATTAGACGTCTTTGACATTTTTTTTGATAAATCCATATTGGGTGTTAGTGTATTTTTTTTTTATTTTCCCTCTCTATATTTAGAAACAGCTAATGATTTTAAAAGATACAGCTCCCAAATAATTATTTGGGTTTTGCAATATTTTTTCAGAAACCACTATAAAAATATGAAACCTATTTCGCTCATTCTCTCATTCACTTCTTTTTTGACAGGCAGATTTGCCCTTCTCCAGTCTCCTGGGAGCTCCCAAACTTTGCTAGGAGACCCAGAAATCCAGGCAGGGTCATTTTAATCACGGACAGCCAATGTAAAAACACTTTTTAGTGCTTCAGTATGAAACAGCTCCATTTTTAAGAAAGTTTTATAAGCCAGTAAACCTCAGACACACAAGGACAGACTGACCACTTTTAGGATAGATGTGATAGAGCACATCACCTTCTTTGTTCTTTAAAATTACAGCTTTTTGATTATTCTAATTTAAATTAGTTGTTTGAAAGAATCAATAGCCTCCTGAATAAGAGTGGCAAACAATCTGACATAGTCAGCCTGGGCTTCCAAAGCCATCCATTCAGAAAGGCTCCCCTCCAAATGCTTACAAGAGATATAAGCAGCAATTACATAAGAGCATGGGTACTTTTATACACAAAAATTTGATTATAAGAAAGGAAATAGAAACGCATGGTTGACTCTTAAAACCAACAGAAGGTCCCTGGAGTTTTGCTGGAACCTGTGGCTGGGCTTTGTTCTGATTGACACTTCCTAAGTAACCCAGAGAAATGGGTGATCAGTAAGATGACTAATTTTCCTCATGGTGTTTGGTTATTCAGGGCAGTAAAGACAAAAGCCAAATGCAAAGAAGAATTTTATAAGACTAAGCAAATAGTCAGAGGTTGGCAGATGAAATTCAGGGAGAAAAAAGTGGCACACAAGTGAAAATAATACTATCTTTAAACATAATAAGCTGGGATCTAAACTGGTTAGAATGAATGGTGAGGGTTTTTCAGCTATGATAAATACTTCCATTAAGGTATTAGCTTAGTACTCAGTAGCAGCAAAACTAAAAGCATCCAAAACTGGAAAGAACAAATTAATTGTTGGGAATTTCTGTGAGAGACATACAGAATAAAAGGGCAAACACTACAACATGAATACAACTCATTTTATACCTTATCAAAAACATAAGATGTTTTGGCCCCTCACCTCAAAAAAAAAAAAAAATCTCAAACATGTAATAGAGCTGAAAAACATCATGTTACTGTTTCACAAGGAAAGATTCTCCTGTCTGGAAAAGAGCTGAGGGAGGGATGTGATGATGGCACTATAAAGTCTTAAGTGGCACTGAGAATGGCACCAGACATCAATTATTTATTGCTTCTTTCAGTACAAGCAGCAGGAAATCCTAGCAAAAGCAGCTAAAGTCTAGTGCAAAACCAAATGAAAACAGTGGTTCCTCACAGGTATGTTAGGCTGGAAGAGTCTGTGGACACTTTGTGGCATTTGAAACAGGTCCAAAAATAACTGGCTGAATTTAAAGTTCACTGAGTTATTAAGCACAAAGAAACAGAAGCTGGATCACAAGGAGCACTCTCTGGGGTTACCATTGTACCACTTGTCCTCTTCTGTGAATGTTTGGACACTTAGCAATGGAATAGAGCTACCCAATCTTTATGTATTATAGAGGGAGGATTCATGTTAAATATACACATAGAGCAGAATACATTGCTTTTGTCAGGTTTGCTGTTACAAGAAAATAAGAGAGTTTGTCAAAAAGATACAACATGAATGAACTCGTAACTGAGTTACTAGTTTACTTTCCCTCAAGATAAGCAAAACTAGCTTTTAGGGGGAAAAACGAAAACAGAACCTCATTGGTGCTTGACAAAGTCTCTAAACACCAGATTCAAATTCCAAATTTCAGTATAAGATGTGACATTTCCATAAGAAACACATCAGAGTCTTTTACAATATTTCTCCTCCTAAGGTGACACCAACTACCACCATTAAAGTAACTAACCAACAAAGTTTTTGAAAAGCAGAGCCTCCACCATGCATCTTTTTGATAATATTGGTTCTAGCAGCATCCTAGTGCATCTGCTATAAATAAACAATCAGCAACTACTATCATCAGTCTGGATACAAAATACAGTAATAATTTAATTCATTGAACTGATTTTATGATGACAACCCAGTCAGTTTCCCACTGAAGTAACTGGTAACAGACTTGCCAGCTCCATAGATATTTAGGTTCATGACATGCCTAAAGGTGGAAAGTTTTCTGAGAAGCTCTAATTGATCACAAACTTGGAAGTAAATTTAAAATCTCAGTTGTTGCTGCCCGCCAGCAAAGAAGTTTAGATTTGGAATCTCGAAGTGAGAGAAACACAGGACTGTGTTTTTGTCGGGGGAAAGTTAACAGATGGTCTGAAAAGGAGCAGCTTTAAAATAAGACCAGAAGCCAAAAAGTGTGCGAAGAAAGGAAGGATAATTTTTTTTATCTATTCTGTGCTGCTGTTTTGTATAGCTTTGTATCTATAGCTGTGTATTTGATATAGCAAAGTCTCAGGGTTTGACTTCACAGATTTATCCATCCAGACTAAAATATTTGCATCTTTTTATAACTTCACTTGTTACGTTATTTTGTTACATTGTAACAAAATGTGGATAGAAGTATTTTAAATACATATTTACAAGATACTCCTTTTCTACAATGCAGGTTTCGAAATGTTACTGAAAACTTCATTCTGTAATGCAGAAGTACAGAAAGCTGAATATGAGGATTTATCTTCTTTTAACTTTAAAACTGTTAACTCCCTGTACAGCTTAAACAAAATATGCCTCTGGATATTTATTTACACTTTTTCAAAAGGGCTCATTTACCTCTTCAGAAAATGTTGCCAAGACAACATTTAAACAGTTACAAAAAAACCCCCTAGAGAAATTTTCAAACATAAGAGAAAGAGTAACAACAATTATTTTATCCATCTAAAATGTGAAGGGATGCTGCATGAAGGAAATTATAACCTGCATCTGGATTCTTATTAGCGTGCTTTCCTGCAATTTAGCAGTCAGAAGCAGATATACCAAGATATAAAATTCTTGTGGCAAATATCAAATTTGTGCCAGCACTGGATACAGCACCAAAAGCAAAACATCAAGTGCTTGGTTGTAAATCAACACAAGGAAACTTTCATAATTACTTACCTGATTTTCTTCATGGGAAACTCTCATCTGTTCTTTAAGAACTGACATTCTGGCTGCTTCTTCTTTCCTCAATACTCTCTCTTTCTTCAGCTCAGGACTCCAGAAAGTTTTGATGCTGTTCATAGAGGACCCCAGCTTGCTGTCCTTAATGTCTAGTTCTTTTCTGAGAAGGTCATTCTCCCTCTGTAGATCCTTAAGCTGAGCCTGCAGATCTAACATGGTGCTATCCCTAACCTGTCTCAGCATGGAAGGAACCTGGTGGTGGTGGTGGTGTGAGGATGTGGTCAGCCCTCCGTGCTGGTCAGTGTAAGAAAGAACATCTGTATGTGACAGTCCAGCAGAAGCAATATTTGGGCTGCTCCCCATGGCTGTAACTCGGCCACCATACACAGCTCGATTTGTAGCCCTTCCAAGAGTCATTGTGCCCTTTGGGAAAGTAGTAGAAGCTACACCCTCGTGGTCACTCAGGTACATTGGTCCAGATGTTGCATAGGCTGCATTAAGGGACTGGATGTTCTCCATGGACAATGTCTTCCCTGTCCCTCCTCCTCCCCCGCTGCTGGTTCGCCTGTGGCCCAGGCGAGGGGACCTTGGCAGGCGGGGAGATCTGGAGGGACTTCCTTCCAAGTTGCTGATTGTTCTTGCACTTCCATACATTTTTCTTCTACTTTGAGGTACTATTTAGTAAGAAACTAGTAACACTGAAGTTGAATGTTAAATTAATAATTCCAGCTGGAAATACTGGCAGTTTCACTGCATTCTTCCAGTAGGCAAAATCTGGTTTTCCTCTAAAGACAGACCTGAAAAAAAATATTTTAAAATTAAGTTTTCATTTTGGAAAATAAACTTACAAGTAACCACCATATATCAAAAAAAAAAGTTCCCAGAGTAATAACTACAAAAATAAAATCTGCTATACATTTTATATTTAGGATGATTAGTTAAAAATGCATTTTCAAACAAATTTAAATCAAAATAAAACACCTAATTTATTTCTTGCTAGAAAACTTCAAGCTAAAGCTTGTTAAACTAATTTGGAATGAACATGGGCCCAATAACATACTATACCTTACCTTGTCACTTAAATTTCTGCCAATATGAAATTTATATAAAGAAAAATATTTTATTGTTGGCATAAAGAAGTACCCTCTTAAAACCTCCAGAATTCATTCCCAGGGTACACAGATATAAAGGAATCTTGTTGATTTACTTTTTCAAGTTTTGGTATTTTAACATCACTGTCCAAATCTGTCCCTCTTCTCAGCTGTCATGCAGTATTCAAGAGATGACCCACAGCTTGTTCTGCCACAAGAACTTGTGCAGCTTTTCCACTGACTCAACTTCAACACATTGACCAATTTAAAAAAAATTCTCATCATGGTGATTGGGGCAATGCAACTGCTAATCCTAATTCTCAAGTGCCAGCCATCCTCTGGCCAAGTAACTCATCGAGCCCCCTGAGAAATCCATCCTTGTACCTTTTCAGTTGCCTGAAATAGTTCCATAGCTCCTTCATAGACAAATCTCCCATGACACCAGAGATGAAGATCACTTTCCTTCTACTGGCTCCTGGCAAATCCCGAGCAAAAGCAACAACAAATCTTCAAAACTGACAGAATTCATCCCACCCTCTTGCTCACTTAATCAAAAAAACACAAACAAAACAAAACAAACACCCCATAAAAAACACTACATTCTGGTCTGGTGAAAAAATAATACTGCTGGCAGGAAATGCCAGTGTCAATTTAAACTGCACATAATAAAATATTTCTAAATACAGCAGATATGATACATGGCCAGGTGGTGGGGTTGGGTATAAATTTGTTGATCCTCAGAAGCAGAGGTACAGAATATTGTATCTTATGTCCATACTTTTTTTCCTTTTCAGTCTGATAAATCAGTACATTTCTTGCTTAGAGTTACTTAATAACTTACTTAGCCTTCTGTTTATGTCTCTGATATGTATTTTTAGGTACTTGTTTTGCCTTTTAGAGCTTATTAGTTGTGGTCTTTCTTTTTTCAACCTGTGAAGTTTTGGAAGTTCTTCAGAGACCAGTTATCTTGCTTAGCACTCCAGTGCTTACCACTGAGCTCTACTGAAAAAAGGATCCTCATTCCTTATCCAAAGGGAGGCTAACTTCTCACTGAACTCCTTAAATGCTGATTGAACATTTTAACTTCTGTAAGCTTATGAAAATTCTGAAATCAACAGGGAAAGAGAAGCAAAACACCACCAACCAAAGTGTTATTACCTCCACAGCACTTTCAATTTTTTTTCTTTTCCCCCTAGAAGTATTCTAATTGAAACAGAGACCTCTGTGTTGTGAACACACATTGATGCTTTATTTTCTTATTTTAATGGGCTATTAAGGACAGCTCACAGATCAAAAGCTGAAAACCCTGACTTTAAAAAATTCTTAGGTTTCCCCATTTTCATTTGCAGTTTGTTACCTTCTATGACTTGAATTATACAGACTAGCTTTCCTGCAAACACCTCAGAAAAAGGCAAGCACATGAAAATATGCTTTTTCAACATGTGTACTTCTTAAGGATAAAACTGGAGCCTTCCTTTATGGCTGGGAAGTCTCAGACACAGTAGAAGCCAGACACATTGCTTTACAAAAGAGGGGAGAAAAAGCACCTACATCATTTTCTGCTCTTTATTGCTTTTACATGGAGCCTTCCTAGCTTCAGGAAGATTTACTGTGTGTTTCAACACATCAGGAACTGGAGACATGAAGAAATAATATCAGCCTCAAGACCTCAACAATTGCCTCACAGATAATCATCTACTGCCTGGAGAAAAAGAGAGAGGAGAGATTCCATCTTCCCACAGAACCAGCTGACAGAGCCATCCCAGTTGAACTCAGAGTGGACAGGTGAGATATAGAAAGTTCTATTTTGAAAGGCAAATTTATTTTATATTGCTATTTTAATTGGATAGGGAGGAGGGAATACTAATACTCTCAAGTAATAATTCTTTACCAAAGCTGTAGGTGTTGCAGTAGCCAGGACAAAGGAGTCACAAATGTCATATCCCCCTAAAACATTCTCTGAGAAAAAAAAGTCAACCAGCTTCATTCAATCTGGTAGGGACAGACTGCAGACCCACTACACACCTTTTCATATAAGAGTTGAGTTTTAAAATCCAAATCAGCTGAGTATTAGGAAAAAAAAACCCAGATGCTCACCGGCTTGACTCAATATTTTCTTATTTTAAAGAAATCCCTTTAGTGTACATGATGTAAAATTAACCATTATAATAATGAGTTTATTATTCTGCATTGCAAACAAAACTAGGATCCAGAAAATTAAGCATGCATTCTCAGCTGGGGGCAGGAGGGCAGGCACTAGACAATTTGCCCCATGCTCTCATCAGCCTTGAAAACCCCAGCAAACCTGATGCCATTCATGCCAAAGTGCCCCCAAAACCTATTACAACTTCAGCTTTCGTCATTCTCCACATTCCTGCCCCACCTGATCACCTGCATTCTGCACACACCAACATCATGGGCTCACATTACCCACATGCCTGAAGTCTGACAAGTCATTTTATTTGTCTTTTAGCTTTCTATTTTTTGAGAAACCTGAAGCATAGGATTCTGACATGGATGTTACTAGACGACTTCACTCAATTTAGTTTCCAAATCCTTACTTCTACATTTAACATAATTACAAAGTTTGCTTGAAATACTGTATACACAGTAAGTTCTGATTTTCACAGGCTACACACTCTTACATGCTGAGGGATGATTTAGGCTTTTAGTGTCCCCTCCTGTGGTCTGAATCACCTAGTCAGCAGGAAGTTAGGGTATCAGCCAAATACTTAATAGCTTTACACCACTACTTGCCAATATTAACATTGAGCCAAGAGCTCAAACATTTGTAAAAGTACCAAAAGCTTTAAGGAAAGCTCTTCTTTAGAGTTGGCCTCCCCAAACAATATATGGTGACAGTTAAGTGCAGAAATTATCAATCCGATTCCAAACTGTCTAAAACTGTTTAGTACTATACAGCTCTCCACATATAAACTAAAAGAAGCAAAATAGGGAAAAAAAAAATAAATAAAAGAGGTGATGTAGAACACAATGCTCGCATTTTCTCTGCCAGGACTGCACTTTGAGGCACCACAAAAGGAAGGAGATTGACAAGAAAAAAAGTGTTCCATAAAAACATGTCCTAGCAAACAATGATTTCTTTATTTTGATAACATCTTTTAAATACTCTCATTTACAAAACAACATCTCTGTACACAGAAGACCAGGAGTACATGTGTATTAAAAGTAGTGACTAAGACTGAGAAATATTTCTAGCACTTTCTTTTGGTTTACCTATGTTTTCTACTGCTTTCATAGTGGCACAATACATTCTCACAGCAGAGAATATTCTTTTCTTCACATGTTTTTTACTATCGGTGCTGATGTAAAAGAAAAAAAAAAGGCAGCAAGCTGATATGAACTAGATACAGAGAACCCAAATCTGTTGTAGAGTATCCTTTCTTTCTTCATTAATCTGAGTGAGCAGCTCGGCATGTCTTTTAATAACGTATATTTAAAAAAAAAAGATAAATACAATGACAGCATTGTTTCTATTAAAAGGACTAAGTACTCTCTTTTCCTGCTTACCAGGCTGACCAAGTAACTTCTTCTTCCCCACCTTTTTTTAATCCAAAACAGAAAATAATCCATTTCTTCCTGCTACTCTACTATTCCTTACAAGTTTGAAAAACAAAGTGTATATGACAATTTCAAAAGCAACATTTTCATTTAGGTTGCTTACAGTGTCCTGAATCTGCATTTCTTATGTAAATTTAAGTTTGACTACAGTCTGCACAGTACATTTCTTTTTACTAGTTGACATTAATATATCCCCTCTCTTGTAGCTTGTTGTAAAAATTATACATATGTAGTTGTAAATAAATTTAGTTCCAAAGCCTGTTTTAACCTTGCGAGCTGCTCATGTTCCTGAACTGCCATCAGTGCTACATGAAAGCACTGGCATTTATCACCTCATAGCAACAGTTCACATCAGGCCTGCCTGCCTTTCACACAGAAGAAAATATGAAGACAAAAGTAGGAGTGGCTGCTTAATATGCATCTAATGACATATAAGGAAAATAAAGCTGTCAGGTGCAGTGACAGCAATGAATACTTGTCATGCAATCAGAAAACTCCACCAATTGAAATATTTGCTCAAAATGCCATATTAAAAATCTTGAAAAGCAAGCAGTTCTGACACCATTATGAGGACTGTCAATTATATTACTATCAAATATACTTATGTGAAGGGTCAACAATACGTTTTTAACTCTTTTATACAAGTTTCATGGGTTTAAAACAAGCCTAGTGTTCAAGAAATGTGCATTTCTTTCAAAGCATTTTACTCTTTAATACAATGTTTGAGACATTGTAATTGTTTTAAAACATCATAATAGTTAGAAGTAGGCTTTAAATAATATAAGTAATATTTAAACTCCACCAGTTGACACCTCCGTTATTTTATAACTTTTAAGTTAGGTCTCTTTGTTGCTCAAACTCCAATTCTTAATGTTTTAGCTCTAACACTTCCATTAAAAAAATTATTTCCTGCAGCCCTGCATGTGACAAGTCTTCCTGAGGTTTCTAAGATACTTAAGGAAGGTGATAAATTTCAAATTTGTTTCATTTTCTTTTTCTGATATTATGTAAAATATTAAAGACCTGAAAATGGAATGTTGTAGTGTGTTTATATATTTTGTAATGCTTTGTAATAGTTTTTTGTATTCCTTTAGTTTTCCTAAGTAGTTTACCCCAAACTGTACCCCTTCCCTATACATATGTTATCATTCTCCTGGGTTGAGATCATCCCCAAACCCCCTGCCCTGACCCTCTGTCAATCACTTATCATCCCATCCTCTTTATCCAGAACCTTTGGCCAAATCCGTCATGTGATTAGCTGGAGGCCGAGAGTCAGCCCCCCAAGAAGTATCCTATACGTTACCCAAAATGTCCATTCCTTAAGATCCCATCCCTTTAGCATCCTTATTGGTCAACAAATGTTATCTACTTTTTGTTTCCACCTCCCTTTAAATGTAACCTTGGCATACCTCCCAGCACTCTAAGCAGGAGGCCCCCTGAGGTTGCAGGGGTCCCTCGGGAGCTCTGAATAAACCTTGGAACAACCCCCTGCTGAGAGTCGGCCTTTTTCTCTACCATTGTCTCCAGTGTCTCCTCAGCTGCAAAGGTGACTAGCCTAGTTGCCATCAGTACCCTCGGGGCACAAGAGAGTGTCCCCCCACTGTCAGACGCATCAGGGGAGCCCCCTGCATTGTCTGCCGACCCGGGGCTGGCCGGGGTCCCTGAGAGGCTCGCAGGGAGACGAGATACAATGGAACATTAAAAAAAAGGCTTCTACAGCCAAGCAAAGCCAGAACCATCACATCTAATTTTAATTGTTATGTCAGAGAACACACTGTATCTTTATACAAAGATACAAAAAGCTATAGGGCAGCCCATCTGCCCAAGTCTGGACAAACACAACCACGTACAGTCTGCAAAAGCTACCTGCCAGTGCTGAGCATTTCTCACTATATAGTCCCTTCTGATTTAACATTCACTCCACAGATGCAGGGATATTTAGGGTTACCCTTTGTTTAAACTATGAAGCACAAGCATCAACAGTGGCGTGAAGAGTTCCAGAGGTGCAGGGTACAGCTGTAATTGACTGAAGCTCCCAGTCCCTCACTCACTATGTCATTGTTTTGCTGCCCATCTGCTCTCTGCAACTCTTAACAGTAGGATTCTATTTTTTATTGACAGGTGGGAGGGTGGGTGGTGTGAATCACAAGCAACAAGGGATAGAAACACATAAATTCCAAAACACTGCTTGTCCCTGCTCAGTTTTTGGTTCTCAACTTCCCCACACCATAATGACGTTCTCAGGATACCCAGATATTTCTAAAGACCTATCAAGCTTTTGGTTTTCCAGAGAGGTATTTCCTAACATTTCAGTTCTTGCAGGTATGCAGGTGTTTTGTATGCTAAATTCTGCATTCTAGTCTGTATTCATCATGCCTTCCATCCTGCAATTGTTATTCACTTGCCTTTTCTTCCCTTCTCAATAAGAATTCTCATTTATCAACGCAAGTCTGCATTTACAAACTCCAGTATTTTGTGGAGGATTATTCTAAGGCACTTGGTAAATCAATCAAATGGTACTTTTCATTTAATGACTATTAAAGCAAAACAACAACAATAATCATATGTCTTGAATTTTTTACTAAAATAAGTCTCCTTTGGGGAAAAATAATAGAATGTAAAAGTACACAACATTCTTCAGAATTACTTGGAAGCTATGCCTAATTATTAGCACAAATATGCTTTGCTTTTGTCAGCATTTACCTAACTTGAATGACTAAATAATTTACAGAAACACATTTATAGACTGAATTATCCTTTGAGAAGGTAGATCTTAAAAATAAGCATGATTTAAGAAAACCTAAAAGTTTCCTAGGAAAAACCTTAAAGACCAGACCTTTTATGTCATTCCTATACTGTCAGCATTTATACCAATTCTTTGAAACAAAAAGCTGTTCAGCTGGTAATATATATATATTAAATGCATATTAAAGACTACATTCATTTCAGTAAAATAACCTAAGAACTGAAAATATTGCAAAAGGAAATTGACCGAGTTCATAGTTTGACCTGTAAATTTATCTATTTTCAAATTAAGTATGCTTAAAAATAGTCTGTCATTTACAATTATGTCATACTTTTAATTTTAAGATGCATTTATAGCTCTTAATGGTTTAGGAACCAACAGAGATACTCACACACAATGAAGTACTTTCAATTGAATTCAATAAGGCTACTTATGAATGTTACTAAACACGGGCTTATGCATTTGCAAGATAAAGTTTTGTTGTTTTTTTTTTTTTTTTCTACAAAGCTTCCATTCTCCGTAAAAAGGCAACAAAATAGTCATAGGATCAGCTATTAAGACTACCTGTGCAGCCTCCAGCAGTTTCTTAGAATACTTAAATACTGGGATATTTAGCAAGCCTAAATATCCATTCTGCAGTTTGCATTTATTTGATTCTAGAATAGCAATATACCGACTCAAACTGCTAAACAAGAAGCATATTTGTGCATTCAGCATGCTTTGAAACCACCACAGTGTAAAAACCTGTAGAACACCTCTCTGTTTTCTTTGCTCAGATACAAGAGCATGCATGTTTCAGTACCACGCCAAAGAAAAACTGGCTGTGCTTCAGCCACATCAGATCAAAGCTGTCCAAGGAACTTACAGAACAAAGGCTCTGTAATCAATGCAAGTGATTTAGCAGATTAGCTTTCAATTCATCATAGAATCAGCATTCTGGAACCATTAGAAGACACTGCAATTCAGGCATTGTTTTAAAACTTATTTATTGATTTATTCACCAAAATAATTGAAGAGTTCCCCAAGCACTTGGTGGTTGGCTCATAATTTCATAGCACAGCCCACTCTGCCCCCTTTGGGCTCACACTCAGCTAAACACAATCACACCAGTTCACAAGTGCAAATTTTAAGTCTTCACAAGCATTTGACTTTACATTTTAAGTTGATGACAGATGTTATTGTAACAGTTTCTTAAGGAAAAACAAATGGTTTGAGCAGATTTCAAATGAGGTCTATAAATGAAAGCTGAGGTACATCATGACTGCCAAGACTCAGCCATCAAAATTAAACTTGCTGTACACAGCAAATTGTCTTCCAGAGAAGGCCCTGAGAGTATCCATTTCTTCCACTATTATTGGACATAGGTAAACAAAAAGAACTGTGCTTTATTTACCAGGACATATTTGTCCACTAATCTGAATTGTTCAAAGAACATAAGTGGAAAGAACTGTATTTCAGCAATATATTCTGAGGATAAGAATGCACTACAGAAAACTGTTTAAGTAAAAAGCTTCACCATCACAGAAATAACACAGAAATAACACAGACCTGTGCCATTTTATAAAGTAATTAAATAATTCAGACACTGCATATGCCAAGAATATAGCTAAGCAGATTACCAGTAAATTAATTTTACTGACCACGAAAAGTGTCTAGATAATAACACTGAAAACTGAGGGGGCAGCAGAAAAAAATTCTAACAGGACTCAACTCATATTTGACAAAGAAAAATCAGTTCCTGAGAATTCAAGTACTATGGCCTTCAAGTCCTGCATGAAACAACCCAAACATACCAAATAGTGTAACCACAAGTACAGACATATTAAACCTCCATGAGGAACTGGAATGAAGTGACCAAGATATGCTCTGTAAACCTCTCAATGCATGGAGAAGATTATGTCCCATTAGTCAGCATCCTAAGTGATCTGAGTTGTTCACTTGGAGGGAAACTGCCCTACACATTATCAATGTTCTGTGCAAAATGCACTTTTGGACTAAATTCAGAAATGGCAGAGATTTTTGTTACATTTCTCTCACTCCCTTCAAAATAAATTGCACATTATATCCAACTAAGCAATCGCTATAGACAATGCTTTCGCCAGTGGCTTCCCACCCCAACTCCACAGTACTTCCTGAAACTACAGTGCATCATTTCCACACAAACCTATACAATATATATTTATATATACACACTACTTTCATCTATCCTTTTGCTCCATTCAGTGTCCCATGACATTTCTCACACAAGGAGATTTTCTGTCACTTTTCTATTTTTGTAGAATTTAGCTGCTAGATTCTACATCTGCACTGTTACTTCAGTTAGAGGAATAGGATAATGAGCAGGACAAACAGTGGGAAATATTTTTTAAAAAATCAAAGAGTATTTGCTGAAAGGGAGTTGTTCTAACCAAATAAAAAGTACATTGATCATTAAAGAAGCCACTTGGTAATTAGCCTGAAACATTTCCAGTGAATGACGGTAGCAAGACTGTCTTAGAATGAGTTTTTAAGATAATCTAGAAAGCAAGTATCATCTTTCAAAAACCTAATCTTAACATTTCACAGAAAAGCTGCAGCTTTGCTAAACATCCAAAATGTTAAAGACTCCCACACATCCAATCCCAACTTGAAACTGACATACACCTCAAATTCTTAGACACATTCTTCTGCTTTCCTAAAAGCACAGAAATTCCAACTCTACACATCTCCCTCTTTATTCTAATTTTAAAGTAAAGGGACAGCACACAACCTGCCCATTGCAAAGTCTAAATTTCTAATATCATGAAGGAATTCCAAGTTTCTGTAAATAGAAATGGTGTAGCAATAATGGAGCCTTATCCAGAGAAGTGCTAAAACATCTTTGCTCCTCCTCTCTCGTTTGGCAGAGCTCAGCACCTAACAGACTGTCCCTGAAAATGTGCTTCCTAATCGTTGCCTTTACTTCAAAACAAAACCTGGCTACTTAAGATATTCCAAAGCTGGGACTCTAAAAGCCACCACCACTAAATTAATCATAAAAATGCCTGAAATCAACTGCCAAGAAAGCAACAACAAAATTGATATTCCACAACACTAATTCATCAGACACCCACATTTTCACATACCAGCATTGGATATCCATGCTTAGAAAAGTCCTTGGACCTCCACAAGTAGTCAACTGCTGCTTTCCAAGGAAACAACTTGGGGGGTTTTTTTACATCTTACATACAAGCAGTAACAAACCATCATAAGTCTATTTCACTTGATTTCAGAAAGACTGTAAAAGATTGTTTCTTTCTATAAAATACTTTACATCTTTTAAAAGTGACTAAAAACAAAATGCTCCAGAAAAACATTTAACTGATGTTTCTGCTGATATGACTTTGTATTTTCTTAATGTCAAAGTACCACTCAGAAGAAACAGCACTACACAGTTCATTTTCAGAATTTAGTTTCAATTATGATCCCAAAAAAGAAATTATAAAGCCATTCTACTTTCAAGTAGCTCTTACCCTTTTGCCAGGACTTAACAGAAAATATAAGCTAGTGTTAGTGTTTCAAAATATAAATAAATTGAGGCAAGCTCATCATTGCTAAGTACATATAAGATCAGAAACTAAGACTTAAATCACAAAAATACTTTAACAAAATCCTAAACCAAACAAAATATCACAGATAAGGGGGATCACATATTAATTTAAAAAAAAAAAATCAACAACAGTATCAGAGTAATATTTCCTAGGTGGATCTAAGATCCTCCATATATATATCTCCCAAGCATTAAAAACTAAATTAAACAGATGATAACAAATGCATCATAGTGGACAAAAATATAATAAACACCCTAAGAGACAGAGGTGGGGGAACATATGTGGTCTTTGGAAGTGATACACAGGCTGGTCGCCTCACCCTCTTTGAGGGGTGAACAACCCACTCTTTTTTCTTAGTCATCCTTCAAAGGTCAGTAACAATCATCTTTCTAAAGCAAAAGAAAAAAATATCACCTTCAGCATGCTTATACAAAAACACATGTTGAATAGATAATTTGCTAAGTATCACATATATTGGACATTCTAAAATGGTTGCATGTGTTCTTTTGGTATTTGGCTGCTAAGAATAAGGCCCACACCTTTCTACAGCCTTCATAGCAGGCAAGGAATAGTAGAAGGGACAGGCACAGATGATAGATCTCACACTACCATCCACCAGAATTGACTAGCAGTAGATTAGAGTTGAAGAACCACCCACAGGATAAGAGGCAGCAAGATGGGTCTCCTCCAAAGATGGCAAACCACAAGAGCAAGGATAACTAGTATAATAAAGCACCCAAACACTAAACAAGAAATTTCTCAGTTCTTAACTGGAAGATCTACCCCACCCTGAGTGTGCTCATAAAACACAGGATGGGGTTTCTCCATAATTCAAAGGTGTCGTTTCAACCTGATCCGGACAGCCATAAACCCCAGGGACTGCCCTTATCTCAGTGAGCCTTCGGAAGAAGAAATTATGTTCCCTTCACTCACTGGACAGAAAGCCTCTTCTTCCTCCCAGACTCCTCTAGGAAAGTGAAAATGCTAACTCACCTTGATGCCTTTGAAAGCCATTTTACACAGAGCTTTCAAACAAAAATAACAGCAGTAAAAATGCTTCCTTTAAGGCACTGAGGAGATGGGGAGGGACTTTCACACACAGTCCTTAACACAGTCACCCACGAAGCCAAGGCTTGGACTGCAAGTTTCTTCCATCAAGAAACTAAGAAAGCTTTTCCCATAGAAACATATTCCTTAAGAGAACTGGATATGCCATTACACACTCAGCGTGTGCAGAAATAGACCCTTAAAAAAAGAAAGGGCCCTTTTCCTCCTGCTGCTGGGGGAAAGGAACTAACGGGGAATGCACTGCTCTAGCACATGCGACCGTGAGGGGACTGCGGCTCAGGGAGCTTCGGTTGCTTTGCTGCTGGTGGGGCTTTATGGCTGGTGTTTCCTTCGCCTGAGCTGTGGGAGCGTTCGCCATCCCCCGCCCTTGCACGGGGATAGTCCAAGGAAATCCCCCCGGTACAGGGATTGGTTTGGGGTCTCCGTGGGGACGTGCAGCCCTGACACAGCCGCCTGTGCGGAGCCGAGCCGGGAAGGAGGCCGGGCTACCTCGGTCCCGCTGCTGAGCAGGGAGACTGGGAGGGCAGTGCCCGATGCTCCCCCCGCACCGGGGCTGGAGAAGGGCCGCAGGAGAACTCTCCTCGCGCCCCCCATCCAGGTTGTGGAGCTCTGCGATTCCCGGGGGAGGGAGGAAGGGAAGAAGGGAGGAGAGCGGCAGCGCATCTCCAGCATCTCCCAGGGCGGCGGGACTGACACGGGGGATCCGCTCCGTTCTCGGCTTGGCGTCGGGAAAACCAAACGCCAGTGGCGAAGCGACTTGAAGGAGAGGAACCTCCCTCCCTTCCCCGCCCTCCTAGGAGAGGGAGCCGGAGCGGCGCCTGCGCCCGGCACGGCTGCTGGGACGGGGCCGCGTTCGATGCGGCCGCCCTGGACACGCACGTGCGGCTGGAGGTACAGGGGTGGAAATAAAATCCCGAACGACAACAGCTAAGTGAAACCACTGATTTAGAAAGCCGACCAGAAAACTAGCCCTGGCAAGTAGAATCTGCCCTCCCCTTGGCTGCACTTATTGGCTGCGCTCGTGTGCAACGAGCTCGTATCTGCCAATGCCAGTGGTCGGCCAGCGTGTCCATCACCAGGGGAAGAGCAATTCGCCGCTAAGGGACTAGATTCCCATCTATCCATCCATCACAAGCCTTAGCAGGTAGCCGCCTAGAAAGCAATCACACACTAATTAAAAAAAAAAAAATCCTTCTCCATCAAATTACTACTGTAGTGCTCCCAGAAAAATATCTATGTATCCTTGGTGAACATAGGCGGGGATTTCATCACATCCATCACTTTTCCAGCCTAAAACGATCTTTTCTTTAAAAAAAAAAAAATCCTTCTCCATCAAATTACTACTGTAGTGCTCCCAGAAAAATATCTATGTATCCTTGGTGAACATAGGCGGGGATTTCATCACATCCATCACTTTTCCAGCCTAAAACGATCTTTTCTTTAAAAAAAAAAAAACCACAGCATCATAAATGAGGGACCCCAGTAAGTATTTATTAATTATATAACTGAAAAATAATACCCTGTTAGCGTCTGTTTCCATTTGCCAGCCACTAGAAGGGAACAGAAAATCTCTCACCTTTTTTCCTGACACGGTTTTTAAAACACCAAACATTATCCATTATTTAGGTACAAAGCTAGGAATTTCCAAAACTCATCAATTCTATTCTAGAAAACTTTAACAACAACAATAATATGTTTAAACACTAGTCAAAAAAAAAAAAAAAAAAAAAAAAAAAAAAAAAAAAAAAAAAAAAAAATTACAAACGTATTAAAAAATAGAGTCCTATGGCTGCTTCTGATAGAAATTGCAAGAGAGGTTTCTGGTTGATGATTCTGTAGGGAGAGGCACTCTGTTACCAAAATAAGATGTGCACTTGGTCCCATTTATTACAATGTATTTCCAAAGCAATATAAAAAGCCTATTCTGCAAATTCATCTCCAGATTCAGCTACCCGACAGTTGTAAAAAGCAATATCCAGCATTTCTTTAATCACAGTACATTTACAGTCCTGCATCCCAGCCATATTCTTGTTTAAGCTTCTCACCTTTCAAATCATTGCATCTGCCTTTCGTCCTCACATGGATTTTACAACATCACGTTTAGCTGGCATCCCATTTGCGCGGAGGAAGGAGGCAGCAGGGAGAGCCGGAGCCGCGGAATACCTGCGAGGGGCTGAAGAGAAGGAACCCGCTGCAGTCGGGGGAAGCTCATGTGCCCGTGTCCCTCGTCTTTCCGTCCCTCAGCGAGTCTCCCTCAGTCAGCTGCGAGCCCGGTTGTCTGGGTTGCCAGTCCCTGACTCAACATTCCCAGCATTCCCAAGGAGCCGGGGCTCCAGCGGCGCGGCTCGGAGCCGCCGGGGGCGGCAGCGGCGGCGACGGCGGCGACAGCGGCGGCGGCAGCAGCAGCAGCACCACACGCACCGCAGCCCGTGATTCCTGCGAGCGTCTGTCTCTGTCCATTCATCGCCAGCCCGCGGGTCCCAGTCCCCACCCAGCCAACGGCTGCGAGTGTATTACTCATTGTGAAACAGCCTAAAGATACACCTATGTCTGCGTAAAACTGCAGAGGATTGCTTTCTCGCCCCTGTTTACCGAAGGCCAGAAATGTTCAAAGGCAGGTGCTTCAGAACATGTCTAAAAATCCATTGCTATATGCGTGCATTTACATAAAAAGAACAAACCCAGAAATCTGAATCCGTGTTTGGGCTTAAGTGTAAATAAATTAAGATGACATCCATATTTATTTGTGTTTTTGGTTTTTTTTTTTCAAAAAACAGTATGCAGGGGGAAAAAAAAAGCACAGATTAGCTGCTATGCAAAGTCTGAAAGCCTTTTTCATAAGAAAACTGCAAACTGCATTAAAAATTATTCCTAAGATTTTATTGCCTTTTATTAAGGGGAGTGAAAGAAACTTCTATAAACATCACTGGCTTCTCATCCTAAGAACAGAGGGGGTTTGTTCTTCTTCTCTTTTTCCCTCTTCTCAATTCTTTTTAGTTTAATGGCTTTGTATACAATTATAAATGATCACCTTCAGTCTTTAGCTTCAATGCACCTTCATACCTTACCCTACACAAAATTTCACAGAGGAGATCCTCACAAAGAGGAGATCATGTCTCCTCTTGATGTCATTGCCATAACAATGATTTTAAGAACAATTTCAGATCTGTAGTTGCTTTAATATAATCTCTATTTTATTTCTCTCTTGCCCACATATGCATCTATAAATGCCACTATTAAATATTAATGAGAAGAGCAACTTTTATGGAATTACTGTTAAAAACTATATCAAATCAAATTTATTTCAACCAATCATGTTTAAAGTTAGCATAATCCCTTCATTGCTGTATCTGAATTATCCAAAGCCAATTGAAATAATTGGCTGTCACAGATATTTATTTGGAGATGCTAGAATGCCATTCACAGCAGGAGCATAGCAGGTTTGCATTTCCCCAAGAAAGAGACACACTCTTACAGTACCCACCTACCTTAGCTATAATTACAATAGAGAGTAAATACTTTTTCTGAGTTCAAAGGAATGGAATAACCATGATTAAAATGCAAACTTCAATAGCTTTTAAACCTGCATTCTTATTTGAAGACACTTCTGTTCAAATAGTTTCAAAACCATGAAAAATATGGACAGAAAAAATCTGTTCCTGGAGAAATTGACAAGAAGGGACATGATTTTGTACACAAATAATTTCACTTGATCTGAAAAGTAAAGTATTCCTCAAGAGTTAGCAAGTCTGCATCTGTAAGAAAATGGATAAGCACTACAAAATGTGGGTCACTACACTGAATGCTTCAGAGCACAAAAAGTGTCCATTTTCAGCTTAGCCCTTAATTTGGATTCAATGTGAAATAAGAATCTCTTACAGATCTGTCTCAATATTGCTAAATCTAATTCTGTCTCAGTACTGTTAATGATGACAGGACTTTTGTTCTAAGTGGTGTCAGCTGCTGACAGTTTTTTAAACAACATGTCACACCATTCCTGTCTATATGAAAAGGCAAGGAACCGTCAGGTTCTGCCTTATCTTTCTGTGACTCATTCACTGGCAAAGACTGAGGGCCTTGTGATAGTCAGCAAAAGCCAGAAGTGTCCTGACAGAGGACAGTAGCCTAAGAATCTTCTTTCCAAGTAAATATCACTGTGGAAAGACAGAGAGCTGCCATAAGGCTGCAACAATACTACAATGAATTAAGCTTGCTATCATTCAATAAACTTTATAGCAGAGCTCATCACAGCCCATCTCAGAGCAGCAGACCCTCTGCAGGGGACTGCCAGCATTACCAATGCCAAAGAACAGAATATACCCACCATAGAAGACCACTGGTGAGCTTTGTGGGGAAAAAATATTTTGCCAAATTGTACTCAACAGGACTNTTTACAGCTAATCTACTTATTGTATTAGTAGAAACAACATCCATGCAAAGAACCTCAGGGTCACATAATCCAAACCCTTCAATAATATTCATGCCTTACATTCAAGACCATGCTGGAATCCAAATCCAAAGGGTAGGATAATAGGAATTTTTTTCCTTAAGGTTGACTTCTTTGCAGCTGATGAAAGTTCTCATTTCAGTCTAATCACAGAATCATCTGTGTTGTCCTTGGTGCCATGATGCAGGTGGGTGCCATTAAGCACAAAAAGAGCCAGATCATATAAGTAAACTACCACATTTTAATTCTTTTGTTTATTGTAAGAGGTTCCCATTAACTATTAGACACATCTTTCAGCCAACTGTTAGAAAGCAGTCTGTTGTAAAACTTACACCACTATTTATGTTATGAGGTGCCATGTGATGCTATGCCTAATGTTTGCACTTGTCAACAGTTTCTATCTTCAAATAGATTTTTGGCTAGCACACTTCAATTTATTTGTTTTCTACCTTAAAAATGCAGTATATTCACAGTTCTTCATGCTTTCACATCAGGAGCTGTGGAAACCACTGAAACCCACTGAAATTAATGGCAGTTCTTTTTTTTTAAATTTCAATTAGCCCACACAAGGCCCTAATCAAGTAAAGTAAATATGAAATACAGATTTTCAAGTCTCTTATTTTCCTCCATCTATGCTATATTGATTTTGGAAGCAGAAGCATGTAAAACATATTTATTACAACCATTCTGTTTACTTAGTCTAAGTATAAATAATTCAAAATAACATATAATGTATAATGTTACTTACTGTCTTCAATTCCTGTGCATCCCTTCAACTTTCCTAAATCTTTCTTCTCTTCTCACCTGTGGTACTAAGACTTTAGCAGCAGCTAGCTCCCTTTCATGTTTTGGTGAAGATGGATTTTATTTAGTGCTTAATTTCTTTAAAAACAGAAATACAAATAGAAGTTTGGTCCCTGATGCATAATTCCTAGCAAGCGACTGTAGGTGTGTGCTTTAGAAACCCAGGAAAATGTATTTCAGCTTTAGTCATTTAACCTGGCCCCACCCTATTCCTCTGTGCTTCCCTAACTTGGTTTATGCTGAAATTTACAGAACTAAAAATATCAAAAAATATTGCCTTTACCATGACTTGGTGATCAGATTTCGAGTAAGCACTTGACCTTAAAGAAATAAAAAGCTCCAAACAAACAAAGTAATTGAAATAAAATTCAATTTTCTGTTGATTTCAGAATGAGGCCCTATCAAGTCCACAGAGATGGTGTATTCATCAGTCACTAACTATGGACTGTTCTTCCCTGTTTATCAGTTTATATACTCACCTACAAATACCTGTCAAACTGAATTACAAAATAGTTTCCACAACATGTTAAGCTTCTGTTCTGTTTTGCTTTCCTCATGACATATCACCCGAGACAACTATTGTAGTTTTAAAAATTATTAGTATAATTTATTTATTATTAATTTACATGATCACATGCTTTCCAAAGGATGGAAAAGTGTTACTTGAATATACCTGAACACACAAGAGGCCATTGAGGAATTCATTATAATGTATTATAATGCAAAAAACAAAAAAGGAAAATATTCTCTTTTGTAATTACATAATTTAGCAGTTTATTGTGTACTGGACAGCCTATATCTATTCAGGATAGAAATAAAGCTATTCTGGCAGATACTATTAATATCATAGTTAGTAATAGAGCAAAAATACTAAAATAATTTAATAGTAAAAATACCCATCTCACAGAAGATCACCAGCTTCCACATCTCAAAATAGGGCTATTAATAGGCTTTTGCACCAACTCTACAACGTATTTCATAGAGTTAAAAATATTTCTTAGGAAAACTCAAACTCCAGGAATTTCTAACAGTATGTAGCAAATACAGCTTAAACATCTTGAATTAGGTTTAATATTTTAAATTTTATCAATGGCCCTTTATTTCCTGGTTGGAAACAGTATTACTGCTACCACTATTGTACAACCTAAGGCTAGACAAGGAATCCTACATTTCAGTAACCAGGCAGTTGTCACATACTCCATGATCTTCACTGAAGTAACCTTAACTTTGTTGTCCCATTTTACTCACAAAGGATCTCATAACCATTGGATATCCATTTTGTCATTGAGATTGTCTGTGCTGTGACACAGAGTAACAAATAGCACAAACAATTCTGACTACTTCATTTAAGTTCTGGTCTTTAAAATTGAAGAAAAATAAAATATAGCCTTTAAAATTGAAGAAAGATTAAATATAGGCTTTAAAATAAAGGCTTTAAAACATCCTTTTATCAGTATTTCTATGTCAATCATCTACTAGCCTGACTTTGTGAAATATCAGGACTTTTCCCACATTTGAGCAAAACTTGGCCACTACTTGAGGATCTGACTTCAAGAGGTTATGTCCCCTTATTGTACCAATTCTAGAACTAAAAAGAGATTATAGTCTTTTTCTCATTTATTTTATCACTTAGAACCAGCCCTGTAAACCATATGAATGCAAGTACATGTAATCAAATTTTTGTAGAACAACTCTCTGGTATAAAGAAGAAATGGCTTAGCAATATCTTGATTTGTGCCTCTGGACTCTCTCAACTCCCAAAGTAGCATATTTCCATGAAGAATTCCAGTTGAGAATATGCACAAACTTATGCCAGTTTCCAAAACATGCTTGAGATCTGGGATAAGGGGAGTTTGTCCAGTCCAAAACATGATTTTTCTAACAACTCAACAGTTCAATTTCTGTGACAAGATGTGTTTCCTGAACCTGTTTAATTTACCAGCAGAGATATAACTATAAGTGAAGTTCCTTCTCTCCGGTTGATTGTCTGACTACAAAAGCATCTAAAGAATACGTTCCCCTCAGAACCTGAAATGTGCCTTTAAAGAAAGCCTATTCAGTACTGATGATTGCAGATGAAGCACCTTCCTTAGGGGAGGCTTTAGATCCAGGATACAACTCAGCAGTGCCTTTTTTGCATTCCTCCCCTGAGAGTTTCTGCTTTCTTCATTGCTCCAATCCCACATTTACATTCTATTCCACTCAAAAAGTTTGCTGATTATCTTTCTAATTAAGAGCAATCTGTGACTTCAGTGATAGAAACACAATCACACATTGTAACAGAAGAACTTAAGTATATACCAATAACGGATGTTGACATTAAATTCAACTGATGACTTTTCTTTATTAAGCTGTATAGAAAAAAAATGAGAAGGCTCACAAGTTAAAATAGAAAGGGAGAAGTATTTTTAATTGTCAGCTTGATATTATATAATATTTCCCTACAACTGGGTACAAAATGGCTGCTAAAGTACAGGAATTCCTCCCTGCCAGTCTGGCACTTGTATTTCTTGTGGGCTGCAAGACTCAGCATGTGCAGATCGTGAGCATGAATGTGCCTGAGGTGTGGCTGTGCCATGAGGGTGAAGGTGGCTCTTATAATAGAGTTCTTGCAAATTCAAGGATTTTTTTTGGTTACCAATGAATTTTGGTTAAGGATTAAATATACCATAGCAACTTTCATTTTCCCATATTTTTTCTGTCTGTTTAGACATAATCTTGGGAAGAAAACTTACTTGAATCAGCTGAAAAATTATACACCTTGAAAACACAGGAAGAAAAATGAAGCCTATAAACAACTGGTACTCTATCCTTCACTCACCTTTAAGGGTGAAGAAATATGTATGCTCCTGCCAATGCATTGGTATCAGGGATTCTTTTGGCAGATGTGAAAAAAAACAGAAGAAAACCATGATCTATGCTGAAACAATATAGAAATGATGAGAAGCAGATTTAGAACTCCCAGAAAAAGCCAGGCCATAGAAACAAATAGAAATATTGCTAAAACTCTTGTTAAATTACAAGCTAGAGGAAGCAATGCAATGCAAAATTTCACTACATTTATCAGACACAGAGAAAGTAAGAGAAAAGCATTGGAAAACCTCACAAATATAGCTTATTTCCATTTTTGCTCCTTCAGGATGTCAGACACCTACATACAAGTGAACTATTGACTAAACAAAAAGATTTTTCATGTTGGGTAAAGCAGTATTTTGCCATGCAGGACTGAATTTATTCTGAAATCTTCAGGGCAATCAGAAAGCAAATATGTATAGCACAAGAGAGACAGGCAAACCATATTTTACAGCAGCAGCCACTGTGAAGGGAAGGATAAACGCATTAATCACTTGAGTATAGCTCAGTTAAAAAGATTTTTATAAACCATGAAAGATCAAACTGCAATACAGAACATGATTTCTTGATCCCTAAGCAGACTGTGCTGCTACTGCTGTGTGAGAGCTGTATATGACCATCTTTAACATGAATTAAGAACCAGAGAAACCTTGGGATAAAACAGGAGGCAGAAGTATCAGCAGAAGTATTTTAAATAACATTTCTCTGCATCTTATTTACACTTAATTAAATTTCTCTGCTCCTTACTTAAATGTATTTTCAATTTTCAAATACATGTTTTTATTTCCTGCATTAAGTCTTTTTTAATATCTTGACTACGCAGCCATGAAGAAGAGTACATTTGAAAATTAGTAGAAACATTTTGCATCTACAGCAATTGGTCTAAGAAAACATATTACCTCTCTGCACAAACATCTCACTGGAACTGTTTTGTCTGCTTCTTTTATGCAGCTAACTGGATTCATGGTTTTAGTGTTAAAGTTCAGTTGAAATTTTAGGATCATTTCCATGGCCTGTGCTTGACAGACAGAAGGGTTAATTTAGAACTGAAAGGTAATCTAAACTACTTTGTGATTTTGATTGAGAAGAAAAGTTGGGAACATGGGAGCATAACTAGAGAAAACTAAGTATTTTGGAAGTTGACAGTTATTTAATTTATAATAGTTTACAATTATATTGAGTGAAATAGCACTTCTGTGGTATTGTTACAGAGCAGAGATTATGGTGATTCACAATGTATTATAAAGAACACAAGTGAAGAAAGAAGATCAGGCTTATGAAGGATTTAGTTTGGTGCAGCATCAGGTACTCAAGAGCATGAGGTGAGTTCAGGTTGTGAGCACATAAACCCCCCAGATCTCCAAGACTTTGTATAGTGCCTTCCCAGCACACCTATTACTGAACTTTCCTGTCATACCTGCTAACACAAAGTTTGGTAGGCAAGGAAAAATGCCTGGCAGAAATATTCTGGTTACACTTTTTCTTGTAGGGCATTCAATTTTCATGAGTTCTCTGTAAAGCAGATTAGGCTGCCTGAAAGCTCTGAGTCTTGGTGTCAGGCCCTTCTCAGACTGTGGTTGCACTATAGCACAGGTTTTCTTTTTCTTGCCAGGCTACTTTCTTTGCTTCTTAAGAAGCTGCAGGTTGTTGGTTTTTTGGAAGAAGAAGTCCTCTTCTTCCTCCCATTTTTTTTTTTTTTTTGATAAACACAAGACAGCAGCAAAGGCAGCTGTAGAACTGAAGGATGGTGTTTGACAGGTAGCTCCTGGTGAGATGAAGCCAGCAGGGGTATAAAAGCCCAAAAGCATGCCTTTGAAAGAAGAGTCATGTTCTTAAATATTGAGAAGTGATTCTCTTAAGATAATACTTGCAATCAACACTCAGCATGTGCAGCAGCCACATTCTGCAAAACAAAATTGGCTGCTTCAGAGTCTTCATCAAAAAGCAGACGGTTGGGTTACAGCAGTTCTCCTACACTAAGTTATTAAAAGACAAATCCTATGTGCTACTGAAGCTCAAACTGAGGTGTTCCAAAATCATGCAGTTCTGATATAGAACAGAAAATATTCAAGATCTCCATATTGCCATTTGAAATTGAAGCTGTGGTCATCAAACCCACCCATGTAATTAACGTGGATCTTAGAGATGCTTTTGGCAGATCAGCTGGGAGTGTAGAACGCTTTCAGAGGTGTAGAAATGACTAAGACACAAGTAGAGGGGAAAAAAACTAAGGAAGATATGAATAACAGAGGTGGGGGAAAGATCAGAATAAATTACTGCAATCATTAGAATTTTTATTTGTAGAAGAAAAAAAACTCCATGTTGCAATGGAATTATGGCTATGGTTACGGACTAGATACCAGAAGAATAAGTGGAAGTTACTGAGTTACTGATGAAGTACTTTTTATTAGCCCAGGTGCAGCAATGGTCAGCACCTCAAGTACAGGGATGACGATGCCTACACCAATCACCTCTGGTAGTGAGGGTTTGATGGAATTTAGGATACAGTATTATCCCTGAGATTGCAATTCTCTTCTTTCTGTAGAAACCAAGGTGGGCCAGTATCCCTAAGGTGGTGTGTCCTAAGGACAGCAGAGTGCAACTGTGCTTTTTCTCAGTTATTTTGTGATAAGCATTAGAGAACAGAATTTAACAACTCCAAGAACAAAAATGGCCTCTTGTAACAGGAGCCTTCCTGCCAAGGGCTGAAATCCATGGGTCCCACAGCTTCTGTCACATGCAGCCTATTGGTTGTTTAGTTTGTAAATACAAACACTGCATAAATCAGGAACATTTTCAATCTAAACAGGGATAAAGTATGACAGATGGCTGTAGAACACAGATGGAAGGAGGGAATACAAAGTCTTCATTGCCGTATTGTACTTATTAGGAAGACAGAAATAGCTGTTGCTGAAGCTCCTGTAGAATGTATTTTGGAATTCTCATAAATCAGTTCCTCACAAATTGCTCAGCAGCTTCAGCCCTTTAGGCAGTCAACAGTCCCAATACCCCTATTTTTCTCCCTTTTTTAAAATTTTGTATGACATAAAGTTCTAATTGTCACAGACATCATCTTTTTATTCACCAAACCAAGAGTTAAATGTGTAAACATTTTATGATCTCCCAAGTGGCCTTAAAATTTAGTTTAATCCCAAGTTGGTGTTATTTGGCTTATTCAAACTTCACAGGTATAGAAAGGTCATTCTGAATGATTTCAAGTGTTCTATGTTGTTGATTTCCTTAGCATGAGAGAAGAAAACACAGTAACTCCTTTTATTTTAAGGAAAGAGATGGAAGTAAAAAAAGACACACAGGCAACAGGTCCCTTCTATCTATTCTCTCTCTCTCCATATATATATATATATATATATATATACATAGACACACAGAAAGGGAGAGATCATTCAGACAACCACCCCTTCTATAATGCAGCTATCAGGGGTGATATGTTTACAGCAAGTTCTGTGTAAGGAATCCCTTTCAGAGAAGCTTTCATGCAAAGATTCACTCCATCAATTTGCCAATTATTTAAATCATTTATGAAATATTATATATCATACACATAAAAAGCCATGTAGCCTTTCTAATACTATTATTTTCAGTATTTTCCTTCTCCCTGAGACTGAACAAAAGAATTCATTTACCTTGAAAAAAATGAAATTACAGTTTTTCAAAAGTCACATTGCATAATGCCACATAGCCATAGAGATGAGATGAAACTGCATTTTTCTGTGTTACTGGAAACAAGAGCAGTGTACATGCTATGACAGGGAGATGCCACTTACATTATAATCTAAAATATTTGAAGAAAAACCTTATCAAATTCTTTATTAATACTGGTCTTTTTTGCAAAAGGAAAAGTGAAGTAAGGAGGGAAGATGTTACACCCCAATTATCCAGGAATAGCAAGCAATGTGTTTGAGCTCCTGGCCATAGGACAGCTTCACAGGCTATCTTTGGAAATTCCATTTGGGCATTTCTGACAGGATAGTAGTAGCACACAGTATATCTAGCTCTGTAATTTAACTCCCAAAATATAAGTCAAAAAGCACTCACAAACATACAATTGGCTAAGAATAATCATCCAAAATTTCAGGGAAAATATTTGTAGTCACTGTTAGAAACATAAATGGTCATTACTGTGTCAGTGTGCAGCCTCTACACTTGCAGCTTTCCAGATACAGATTCCTTTTCTGAAACATTCATTGGTCTGGCAATAATCCTTTTAAACCCCCGTTATTTTCAACTTAGTATACATGAAAGTGACAGAATTCAGCTCATTCTTATTATTATGATCTGTTAATATACACTTCTGAATTACCCATGTTGTGAAAGCATACTCAATTAAAAACCCAGGTATGACACAGCACTACAGAACTCCCTTTGAGAAACTGGTATCTTTTTATAACCCATAAAGATTTGTCCAAGTATGAAGCAATTACTTGTAGATATTGGAATAATGGCTGGCAGATTTAATTTCTTCCAGAATATAATACAGCAGCACGATCAGATGTGCACTTGCTTACAGCAGGACAGAAAAGCCCCTGCAGAAGGAATTCCAGCCTGACCTGAGCTCCAGTAAGAACACAATGGTTCCATGTCACACTTGTCATCACCATGTTCAGACTCGTTCTGTAGTAGCCAGATAAGTGTTTTTTATTTGAAGAGAATGTTAATTATATCTGGCAATAATTGTTTTGCAGAATCACAGAACATTTTTGAAAGCCACAGCACAACAGTTTTATCTCCTTTTCTTAATAAAGCTCCTTTGCCAATTCAAAAAGAATATCCTGAATTACTGGTGTCCCAATCTGTTTCTATTCAAGGTTATCTAATCCAACAGTGTGAAGCTTTCAGAATGAGCAGAAGTAATGATACAGTAAATGATACAGTAAATATTTATATTTTGGGGTAAGTATGCTTATAAGAACTCCATATATTTATATATATTTAACATAGGTATGGGTGTGTACACACCCCCCCACATACACAAAGCTTTCATTGTAAAAACAAAACAATTGGCAAAGCTTACTCATGAAGTGGGATTGAATCATAAACTGTTCAAGAGATCCAGGCTGATTTCCCAATTTTCTGCAAAACTATTATTGCCAGATATAATTAACACTCTCTTCAAAGGCTGATAAGAACTACAAATAAATTAATTTACATGCTCAGAAATTCTAAAACACTAATGAAAATGATAATACTCAGCAAGTAGCATTTGTTGAGATTTATTTAAATTATTTTGAAACATATCCAAGATCAAGCCTAACTTTGTTTAAGAAGCAAGTTACAGTTAAAGAGCTTGCTTAGAAAATTTGACAAAATGGGACACTCATACAAAAGATTACAGAAAGCATTACATTCGCATAGGTCATTCTTTCCTTTTTTGTCAAATCTCCATTATGCAGCATTTTCTGTTTCAGCTGTACCTAAGGTTTGGACAGGTTAAAAACAGGGCATGAGCATAAAAGCAAAATATTTCCAATTCTAAAAGCCTTTTTCTATTGTTAAATTTAACAGGCAGGAGGATTCAGTGTAGTTGATGGTTTTTAACCAAATCAATTTCTGCAATTATTTCTTCTATTCAGAGGTGAATCTGCAATTACTGTTGTGGTTATCTTTTTCATGCATGATTTAGGCAGTCAAAGATCTCCACAGGCTCATTTTTGCCTGTGGCCCATGGATGTGTTTCCCTACCTTTATCAGACAAATAAGCTTTGATGTAGATTGGTGATCTCAACAAAACTTTTAAATACACAAAATAGTCCCATATTCCCTAAACATCACAAGGGTCTATTAATTATTTTCCTAAGTCATGTTACAATAAAGTGTAATATTTGTACTTACTACACCCTTACTGACCACTTTAATATGCGCAGCATTTCTGCAGTTACTCCCCCCAATCAGAAATTTGAAAAAAGCATGTAAACATTCATTTTTGAAGAAAAAATATTTGTTTGTACATACTGACAGGGCTCCATTTATTTCCTGTACAAAAATAAGCCCCTTTATACCTGCCCTCACTTCTCAAGTTGAGGGAGCTCTGCCAACTCAGTGCTGACCCCACCCTAAAATCCTTCGAAAATCTGGCTTTAGAAATTGAACAGAAGAAGCCCCAGGAGCTCAGAGCATACCTTTCACTTTCCAGATACGATCCATTACAGCATGAACACTTGGTTTTACTTTCCCTCAGGGCTTCTTCTGAACAGTCCCTTTGCCCAAATTCTAACAATCAGAATGGTTCAGACTGAATAAGTTCAATATTATCCCAAGAAGACAAACAATATAATACAAAACAATGGAAATATAATTACTAGCATTCATTTGCCAAAGCTATAATTTTCTTTTTTATTTCTGCAGCTGGTTCAGTGCTTTGTCCTAGAATATCCTCTGCATAATGATTTGTCCAAGTTCTGATGAACATTTCTTATTGAATGGATATAGTTGTTTTTAATTTATGGACATTTTCTTTTTAAGGTAAGTTGCACTTTAAAAGTGTATGTATACAAAAGCAGAATAAAAGAGAGGGAAGGTATAAGACCTGATCAAGTGCTTGCTCAGAAAAATTCAGTGGCTTGACCATTTTTTGTATACAGAGGACTTAACTTTCTCCCTCTTTTTCTCCAGTCCTTTGGTCTCTTTCAGATAACATTCTTAATTTTTAAACTATAATACAGTTTTACTTTATAGTATTTGATTTACCAGAGTTTTTACTGGTTTCATGAAAATCATTAATATTTGGTAACAAAAAAACATCATTACTACTTCAATTATTTGGGTTTTTTTCCTGCTGTTCTTGCTAAGGTTTTTGTTGTTTTTCACTTAGCTTCATTGGTGTATGCTCCAATCCATACTGATTGATTTCTCGTGACGACAGTTTCTTCAGTCCTCATATTGGACATTTATTTTATACCTGCTGTGTGATATTAATTTTATAACATTAAATGCTTCTCCTATGTAGTAAAATCTCGTCAGCGCACATGGGCCAGTTACTATGCATGAAGCTGAAGAACTCACCAGTGCATCACCAATTTGACGTCTCTATCCAAAAGAAGGCTGCTTCAAGAAAAGTAGTGGAAGATTTGACAGCCTGTTGGAATTTTATGAAGGGGGGGAAAAAAAATTAGGCTTATTAACCTGGAGCAAAAACTCTGAGCTGTCAAAGGCTAATCCTGAGACGCTTGCCATGTCTTAATTAAACACAACATGGGCTGATAAAATACAGAGAACCGACCTAAACTCCCTGTTGTACAGTGAATTTCTACCTAGACATCAAAGACTATTTTGAATTCTCTGCAGCTTGCATATAGTACTGAGCAGTTGTCAGATTTCTGCATAATGCATTTCAGTCAAAACTGCAGAAGAGACTCATTTGTAAGTATTTTGCAGGAGATGCTTTCCTGACAAAAATGAAATGTTAAGTGGTAAACTTCACTTTTATAATATTTAATTATAAACTACATCAAAATCTATTTTTAGGGGTACAAAAAATTGATACATTTTTCAAAAGGAACACTTGTCCATCCCCACTTAATAAGCTGATCATTTGCAATTTAATTTTTTTAAAATCCAAAGTTGACACTACATATTAGCATTATATAAATAGCACTCTAATCTCTCATTACCAGAAAATACTGCTATTTTGGTGCAAAATTTATTCTTTCCCAACACTTGTTGAGAAATATATTTGTAAGGAATATGACAACTTCATGTTTTGACAATTACTCTATTACAGTAAAGGACCACGAGGTTTTGTGTCTTTGTTAGTAAGACTGTAAAAAGAAAACTTGTTAAAAATCTGCAGCCCCTCAGCTTCTTAACTTAGACTACAATGCATTCTTTTCTTAATAGCCTTTTGCCTTACCATACCTTACCTTGCCTACTTCTACATTTGATACCACTTCTATTATCATAACTCTACATAGAAATCCTTTTTAGTCACATAAACATTGAAAGAATTTTTGTGATGGATTTGAGATTATTTTTTTTTTCAGTTAAAATTTCCATGTGAAGAAACAGTACAGGAATTATCTGTGAGGAGAGCTATGGGTATGTGCAATTTGAAATTGCTGTGCACAAACAGATCTGCAGCAGCTACACCTGTCCTTTTGAAGCAGGCTAGCTTTAAAAAGTGAGTAACATTTTTGGGAAAAATCCAGTTATGTCATCTCTGAATTAATTCCTACAAACAAACGTGAGTGCAAAGGTTACCATTCTTAGGTGTGCATGAGATACTCAAATACACAAAATACTTCACAAATACTTATGGCAAATGCTGTAGAGCCCAAGCAGCCAATTGAAGGGTTTGTCTCAATTGGAAATTAAGATTTCTTATTCTGATATGGTGCAACTCCCCTGGAGCAACAGCCACCCATCCATCTGACTGCAGCCCAATCAAACCCATGGACTTGCATGTTATGGAAGGAAAAGACTGCTGCAGGTTTCAATTTACATAAATTTGGGTTGCTTACTCACGAGTTTCTCCTCCCAGTTTAATGTTGTTCAGATATATGCAGTTAGAACATACTTTCTTTACATTCCTTATGTGCTTCTTGGTGGTCTAAACTGTGCATATTTGAGAATATAAAAGTAGTAATACTCCACAGAACAGGTTATGCAAACATAATGCCCATCTATACAATCTCAAGCACAGCTATCATTTAAATCCATCTGTATGAAGGAAGGAAATGTGCAAAACCCCACACTGAGAACAACAGTATGGTATGGATGGCCTGCACATTTCTTGGCCACAAAGGCAGGTTTCAGAAACTGAATTCCTCTGCTACAGAGAAATATATTTTAGAAATATTCTAGTGTTCATAAACTTTTCAGTATGTAGTAATCTATGATATCAGATATAAAGACTAATTTATGGACATCACATAAATCGGTGTTTGGAATTATAATTTAGACTCAGAACACGCAGTCCTGTATCAACTGGAATATCAAAAAGCAAATTATTTTCTTTAAAGAAAGTTTTTTTAAAAATTTTAATACTAATTTTATTTGGCACACAGATCACACATTCATTCCATTAATCATCAAGTGCCTGCTGGCTAAAGATTAACACCATCTCATGCTAGCATTTGATTGCATTCAGTTGATAGTTACTCTTCATATGTTGCTTTTGCAGGAAGCAATCAAGGAAACAAGTCTAAAAACTTCCATTTGCATTATCTAAAATGAATTGGAAGCAAGGCCAAAACTATTTAGGTTTTCCATTTAACTCCAGAAGCCCTGAAAGCTACGCATGAATTTGAAACTTTAAGGATATTCCAAATTTCCTTTACTGCAATGACTGGGTAGAGAAACTACATACAAGTATTAAGAGGAAGGATAATGATTTCTGCCCATCACTGTAGGGTATAAGGATACACTTTCTATGAAAGTTATATTATCCTGAAAAGGTTTGGGAATCCCTTCCTCCAAAAGTAAGTTAAAAACCAGAAATTAATGGGCTCAAACCCCACTAGCAGCATATTCAACTATTTAAAAAAACACTTGCCCATGCAGCAACAATGCCAACAACAAATCTGGCTACATTCCATATGCAAGCCCCAAAGAAATGTATTCTTGGGAGACTCTCTCAGCTCCATTTGCATTATAAATACATTTGCAAACGGAATTCCAGGCCAAAGCCCTATTGTTCCAGCTTCCACAAGGCATCACTAACAGTGGTGAATTTAATCATTGTGCCAATCCATTTATCCACCCAGAAAACAGATACAACCATTCTGAGTGGAGTTCTCATGAGTAAGTGATTGAAAAATCAATGTGACTTGCTCTCTTAAGTCAATTACAACCAGATATTAATGGTATTTATGTGTCTGGAGATGAAGACAGACACCTGATGGGGCTTACATAACACCTACCTCCCACTGAAATCTCATCCTCTTACCTTGCTTATATGTGCTATTCAAAAGTTTAATTAATGAGTGATTGAAGTGCTTGTATAATGTTTCATGATCCTTAGGAGAGATGCATGTGGCTTGAAAGCATTTTTATTCAATTCCCTAGTATGATAAATCAAAGCCTTAGGAATGCTGGTTGTGAAACTGCAGCTCTGTTAAGAGACTTTGGATATTTTTAGACTTCTGCCTCTTAATGCAGGAATGGCACATGCCATTCCCAAGGCAGTCTGAAAGCAAAAAAAGTTATCTGGCCCTCATAACATAAAGCCAAGTGTGCAGTATGGAATCAATAATTTTGTTACATGTGGGAGGTCCTTTCACACAACTTACAATCTGCTTATTTGCCCAAATAATTTTATTTTGCGTAGTATTTTATCAAATGCCTGAAAGACTTGCCAGTTTTGAAAGATACAGTTCCACATATGCAGGACAAGTTTTGCAGATAGTCTTGATTTGTCTACAAAGAACACAACTGTTTTTTACCCAAGTTATGAAACCACCAATCAACTACTATCAGCTTTTTGAAAGAACATATCACTTGCCTAGCAAAACACTAATTATTTATAAAATATTAAAATAAAAAGAAATCTAAATGGACTGTGAAACCTGTTTTATAGTCCTTATGATTTTTCTCTATGAGAAAGTTTTGAAAAGATGCTTGAAATTATATTGCCACCTGCTGTTTCTGACAAAAAGAAGGAGCCAGGTCTGGTTGGCTGTACTATTTAAAATTCTGCAAGCATAATGGAAATCTGTTAATTTAGGGAATCCATAGTGAAGCAGGGGATGAAATCTCATTGCTTTTATTACCCATTTTGTATGTACTGTGCTTGACAGGACTTCATAAGCAGTGCACTATTAAGAAAAAACTCCAGGCTTTCTTTTCTTTTCTTTTCTTCCCTTGTTCTAGTCCCTAAATTAAAGTTTCAAAGACTTCTTAGCTGATATATAGAAAATACCAATCAATAAGCTGCAAAGTAATATTTGGCGGGGAAAAAAGTAGTCATTTTGTCTGATGAGTGATAATATTATAGAAATATAAGCAAAGCAGTTCAGAGATTTTGTGCACACAATAAACTCCACCTTAATTGTCTATTTCTCTATTACTGCTTAGTTTCCTGTGCAACCTCTCAAGGGCAGCACTTCTCTTACTGGAGAAAACACCAGAGGACCTCCCCATTTACCCATGGTATCTTTGGCAACATAACATTAACTACGTCTAGAAGCACCACTATGGTTCCAGGCAGATCTTGAGGTCTTAACCTCTTTTGAAATAATGGAATTCACTAAGCATTTGGCCTTAAACATAAGTCTAAACGCCATCTTGAATAGTAAAATAACTCAACGGGCTCTAAAGTATTTTATTGAATCTGACTATATTCTTTAACACAACCAAATCCTCCTTTGCCAAACGTAGATTCACTTAATTTGCAGGTTTACGGGTCCCGTTATTCCGGAAGGTTTGCCCACACAACAGCAGTGCTCAATCCACAGCTCCTAAAATGCTTCTCCAGCATCACAAACGACCCAGGAACACTCACCAGCACCTGGAGCGCGGGCTGGGAAACCACCAGGTTTCCCTGGGAAACCAGCGGGCTGGGAAACCAGCAGGTGATTGCCAAGGGCCGGATGGCCCAGCTCGGCAGGAGCGGGTGCAGAAACCGCCCCGGGACACGGCTCCGCTGGCTCGCTGGGGAGCTCCCCGGCCTCCGCTCTGCGCAGCACCGGCCCAGGGAAGTGCTCCCCCGGGCAGTTTCCCCCGGCTCTCCCTGCCTGGCTGCCCCAGCTCTCCCTTCACTCCCGCTCTCTCCTCTCCAGACGGGATTGCGCGGCCGGCGCTCCCCCCGCAGTGCCGGGACACCTGAGACCGCCGTGCCGTCCCCCACCTTCAGCCTCTCGCCCGTCTCTCCTACCTTGTGCGCTTTGCCCAAACCACACCAGAAAATAAATCAATAAAGAGATGAAATGAAATATGAAAGGAAACGAAAACGCGAGGGAGCAGCCACCGCCCTCCCGCACAGCGCGGCCACTCCAGAGGCAGTGGCCGTCTCAGACCCCCCGCACCGATCTTCTCTCTCCCCACTCCCCGCCCCTCGTTCCTCTGTTTTCCCTCCTTCCTCCGCAGCTGCTCGAGGCCGGGGATAATTGCCCGGCAATTGCTTCGCACCCTCGGCCGGGCTGCGAGACCCCATCTCCCGAGACGAGGATGTGCGGGACTCCATCCCCCGAGACAAGCAGGTGCAGGACCCATCCCCGGCACTCCGGGCCCGGGGGCTGTGCGGGACTCCCTCCCCCAGCGCTCCCGGCTGCGCTGCCCCGCAGTGCTGCGGGTGCCCATTGGTGGAGGTTCCCCCGCGGACAGCCAATCGACGCGCGGCTCCTTCAGCGGGGCGCGGAGTTGAGGGCGGTCGATGCTGGGCGCTCTGCGGGGCTTCGCGGCTGCCGGGCAGTGCCATGAACCTAGGGTGAGGAGCGAGCGGGGCCGGGCCGGGCGGGACGCGCTCCCCGCCGGACGCGGCTGTTCGGGGAGGGACGGGCCTGGCCCTGCGGAACGCGTCGGTCCCGCGCCAGGGCGCGCAGTGTCGCGCGGCCGAGGGAGTGGGAGCCATTTGCGGGACAGAGTCGGAGGCCAGAGACCTTTCCTGTGGGAGGGCCTCGAGACGGGCTCCGGGGAGCGGTGCAGGGGCTGCGATGCCCGGGACAGCGTGATCCGCGGAGCGAGGGCAGCGCGCACCCTCCGCGGCCCCGCCGGCTGCGGCTCAGAGCGGGCCGGGCCGTGCCGGGCTCCGCTCACCGAAGTGCCCCGTTCTGAGGTGCCCCTTAGAAAGCTGCGTGCGAGCTCGAACTGCCTGGGGTTTTTCATTGTTAATATTTTTATAATGAAATGTGAAGATAAAGTGGTATTTGGAGCGTTTATCTTCATGTTGGATTATCCCAGCGCACGGAAGACAGAAGGGCAGTTGGGTATTGACACTGCCACTTTTTTCTCTTCTCCTAAACGCTTATAACAGCGCTTGTTCCACTTGCGAAGGTGAACTGTTGTGCATGGAAGCATAACCAAAGGCTCTTTCCAGAATACAGCCCCGCTTTGTGACCAGCGCTGGCGTTCCGGGAGGCTTGGTTAGCGATTTGTGCAGCGCCCAGTTTATATTGTTGGATTAGTAAATTCTTGAGGTGTATTGCTCTGTATAATTGATATAGAGTGGCACCTTTAGTGTTAAAGATCTACTTTGCAACATGCAATGTTGTAGTTTTTTCAGTATCAATAAAACTATACCTTCTTCAAGACATGTTGATTTCTTTGTTTCAAGTAAGTTCTCAAAACGTGGCTTGGGATGTGAAGGACCATCTGGAACAAGAGTAATTGTTCTCGTTATGAATGTTAAAATCTTACCATTATCAGATTAATTAATATTTCAGATTCCCCTCTCTCTCTCTCTCTCTCTCTTTTTGCAGCGATGGACTGAAGCTCGAAACTGAAGTGCTGGATGGAAAGCCTAGGCTAATTTTAGCTTCATCTGGTATTTTTTAATTTAATCTTTAAAGCTTCTTGAAGTTAAACCTAATATCCAAGAAACATAAAGCCCAGCTTTCCTGAAATATTTTTGAGATTAGGAAGAATGTTTGTGCATTGTTATTTATAAGTCCTCTTTCTTACCAGCTCTATTCTGAACAGTAGGTTGATAATGAACTCTGAATAGTCTGTGCACCAGGGAACAGCTGGCAAACAGTCTCCACTGCTTAGCTTGTCATTAAAATAAAAAGTTAAGTGCTATTGTGTATCAACTGGCATAACTTGATAATTTCTGTAACTTTATAGCACATTACTTGCCAAGATAAAAGAGGCTTAATGACAGCTTAATTTACACAGCATGACGTCATGACAATCACATTTTTAAAGTAGCTTCAGTATTTGCACTTGACATTTTTAATTTCAATAAGCAGTTTATTTGGGCCACATCTCACTACTACCATCTGAGATAATTATCAACATAGGTTTTTCCAGTATAAGTGTTAATAAATTCTATTTCTGTGATTTGTCAGACATACATCCCTGCAATAAATTCCAGCTTTGTGATCTGTCAGACATGCATTTCTGTACAAGTCTACTTTTCCTAACTGTTCTACATAGTCAGGGTAGATGGTATGGGAAAAGTACTTCCCCCCTGCTTTACAAAAATTAGATTACTATAGTGTTTTACTAATTTCTCAAGATTGTTTTTCAGGGTCAAGTTGTTGTTAAATACTTCTTTCATATGTTTGTTTCCCAAAAGATAAATCGAAGCCTGCCATGAAGGTAAGTGTAAAATTTTTAGAACACACAAATTCACTATTTGTTAACAAAATTTGAGAAATTGTACTGTATACATTTGTAAACAATTATATTTATGAAAGAGAAATATGTGCTTATGAGTCTCTTTTAACTTGGGATATTCTGTTATTTCTCAGGTTTATAATAGCTGTTCAAAAGGATGAATTCAAAGTTTTGTGACTATTTTTGCCTTTTCAAAATGCATTAGTTTCCTTGGCCAAGAAGGTAGAGCAGCAGAGGGAATCATCTAAATGAGAACTTTCAGAGACCTTAAAGGAATTCTGGTAAAACAGCAATCTGAAATGTGTTTAATTTCAAGTTTGTTCATACAGGTTATCTCTGAGTAAACTGAGAGAATGGGGTGGGTTTGGGAAGGAGAAAAAGCAGAAAAAGGTCCTAATACATAGGAAATAATTAGAAGTTTGCACCAAGGACCTTGGAAAGAATAAAACTTAGTTCAGATTGGAAGAATCAAGACGGAGATACTGCTGGGTGCATGGTGAAAGCATGTACCTGTGTGGAGCCAGGAAACACCTATTCCCTATTCAGAAACACCAAAGTAAAGCAGAATTAATGCTTGTTAATTCTTTTAAATGTCATGCTGCATAAAGTTGTTATTCATACTGTCATTTTGAAATACTCAAATTCACGTGCTGTGTCCTCTTCCAAAGTTTTTCTGGTACTGGTGAAATGTTTCATTAGCTTATGCAGAATTTCTACTGATGGAACAGAAAAGAAAAATGACACTTATTTTCCTTGTAGTTTCAATCTTGTTTTCATCTGTTACAAATACAGATTTTCTTCCTTATTTAATAGATTATGAAATCTTTTTGTTTTGACAGATGGGTAATAAAGCCAGAACACCGAAACAGGCATTGAGAATAAAGCACACTGGGCTCATCTCGAGGCCAACACAAAATGCTTATATCAAGCAGGAAAATTTAACAAAACCAAGGAGTGAATCGAGCTTATCAATGACAAAAGGTGAAAAACTGCAAGTTAATAAATACTCCTCACATGAAGCCACAACTAAAGGTTACTCTTTGATTTTCCAAAGAGACAAGAGAAACAGATATCCTGATTCAGAGGATCCTAGTATTGTGAAAAAAACTAAACACAAACCTCAAGCCCCACATGTATCAGCTGAAGATTTAAAAAGTTTGGTGTGTTTAACACAAGCACAGCTTCAACAGATTTTGATGATTGTTAAAGAAGGAAGAAGCATCTCTGAGACTCATAATGAAAAGCAAGAGGAAATGGGTAAGATACCAGCCATTGGATGCATTTGTTTCATGGAAACAAAAATGTGAAAGCTTAACTTGGAGTCAATAATTTCACGTTATTTGCACATTGTAGAGATTTTACACTTAGGTTGGATGGTCTCAGACAAAATACCATTTGCCATTATGAATGTGATATTGTTACTGTCAGAGCCAAGCATCTCAGAATTATCACAGTAAAAAAGATTGTTTGTTAGATTTCCAGTATTCTGAAGAGCAAACCAGCAAGAAACATTATCACGGTTTCATGCAAAATAAGAATCATTTTACACTAGAACTGCACTTTACCACTGCCCAAGGAGAAGGGCCATTCTGGTTTGTGAAGAGTTCAGGCCTTCCTCTGTGTCTCAAGAGCAGTTCTGCCATTTTCCTGTGGCCAAAGTTGGATTTATGTCTTTTTACCTAACTGCACTATTAGTGCTGAATAGTATTTTTCTTTTCCTGTCCCCACTTCTACTCAGAATTGTAAGAACTATTGCTTATCTTCCTTTATTGCATCCTTCTTCCTGTTGGTGGATCTGTGGAGGGGGTCAGCTTTTGCACTAAGAATAAGACATCCTGCAGTTAGAGTCCCAAAGTCTGGGCCCTTAGCCAAGAGTAATTGATTACTAAATCTAGCATTTTAAAAATACCCAGTGAAGGTCTAACTTACATGCTTTAACTATTATAACCAGGGCTGAAAACACTTTTGTTAGATTGTGGGGAATCTGCAAGTTTCTGCTGCTCTCAAAGTGTTTACTCAAAGCTGAAGCAAGCTTAGTGGCTATATATACTTTTATACATATTTATGTTCTACCACAGCTACTAGTGAGGCATCAGAGGAAAATGTTATAGCATCACTCCAAAAAGATTGTGAAGTGTCCCCAGTTCCAGATGAAGCAAACTCTGATTCAGGCAGGAAACAAGAAGCACATCCACAGCCAGGACAGAATGTTATGTAGGTACATTTGTGTTGCTGTGTACAAAAATTGTGTCTCCAATAAAGGTTCATATCATATGTTCTTAATAATATTTTTTATAAATACTAATTTAAAAGTTACCTCTAAAATTTAACAGATCAGCTTTCTAGATAAAAATCTTTCCCCTTCTTCCTTTTCTCTAGAAAGGATTCATGGAAATCTGCTGACTTGTTTAGTACCTTGGGTGAAAGAGAAGGGGAGAAAGACTTATTGAAATTTAAACAGACTCAATGGAAGAAGGAATTAGGTATTTATGATGTATAATATACATTTTTTTATATATTTTTATTACACTCAGGATGCCAAGAAATTTGGTATTCCTTATGCACTTTTAAATTTACTTAGATCAGTACAGTTGCTACAAATTGAAAAGAAAATAATAAATCTCCAAGACAGATTAAAATTCTTGAATTTCAAAAGTTTATGCAAAGATTATAAATACTTGCAAGAAACACTTCTTTGCCAGTTAAATATTATCTCAAATGTATTGTTATGCTTTGTATTATAGGTACTACTTGCCAGCAGTTTTGTCACATTCTGACAGTAATTGACAGCCATTATCATTAAGAAATTCATTTGTTTTTTAATGGGAGCAGCATCACCCCAATCTACAGGCATGACTGAGTGTAATAAATTATAATTTGAACTTGAGAGACTTTGCAGTCCAACCCCATCACCAATCAAGGGGAATCAATACAGTAGTAAATGCTCTCTGACAAATTAAGCTTTTTATGATTCACATGGAGGAGTGCTGTGTTTTGTTATGAAATTGGACTTAGACCATTTAGTTTCAAGGTTTGATTCTGCATTGTCAGTAGCTTCCATTATAGCTCCACTGGTTTTAATAATACTAAAGTAGTTCAAGACTGGTATAACAAAATGGAGAGAGTTCATATACTTGGTTATTTGTTGGTTTTCCCTGGGAAATTGTTACTCCAGTGGTTTTTAGTCTCCCCGGAGAGACTCCCCACTTACCTCTGCATACCTGGGCAGACGCATACTTTGCTCTTAAGAGCAAGGTCGTGAGTGATTGGTCAGACTGATTGGTGACAAGGACACTCTTGTGCCCAAGTGACAGGGAAGACATGCATTGCTGTCTTTTAATTTTTTTTTAACAGATAAATGTTTGCAATAGGAACTCTAGTAAGAGTTTGGTTTTGTTTGTTTAAGATGAACAAATAGCACTGAAGAAAAAACTGAAAGAAACTCTGGAGGGAGAAGTGGGGTATTTCTGGGCAAAACTTGGCAGTAAGAAAACTCCTGAAGTGGAAACACCTGACCCAGACCAGGTAAGACTGTCTATAAACAAAAGAGCACAGTTTTCACAGCATTGTTGCAGAACAGTTTAACTTCTAAGTCATAGAAGATTTTATTTTCTGTACAAATCCTCTAGAATCAAATATTAGTGGTGCTTTAAGCCTTCTCAGGGCATGAATTGCTGCAGCTCCCTGGTCCACACTTACTTGTTGCTCCAGGTCATAACTTCTCAGCTTAAGATCTTTATAGCAGGAACAACCCTTTCAAGTCCCTCCATTTGGATTCCTGACTAAAAAGTATAAATCTTTTCTTGTTTTGTTTGGGGGAATAGTCTTAAATGTAATTCCGGGTTATAGAATTATTTACATTGTTCTTGAGCTCTCACATATATTTGATTGCTTACATAATGAGCATAGCCAATATGACATCTAGCTTTTTAAAAAGCTGTCATTCTGAATCCACTGTGTTAGATAAATGCATTATACTCACAAGAGACTTCTTCAGTGAAATTTATTGCTGTTAAACCGAAGTTAGGGTTGTATCTGCTATCATTTCTTAACAGCAAAAGCAACTTGCACTTTTTTGTGGCACATTCAGCATTCAAAGTTTTCACTCCGTCCCATAAGAATTTGTTCTAATCTACATAATTGATAAATAGTGGATAAAATATGCTTAGTTACAAATTTGGGCTGAGGTTTTAATGAACAGCAGCTTCTAGAAGTATAATTTTGTTAACAAACAAAACAGTGAACTGGATAAGTTTTAAAATGGTCCCTTTGTTTGCAGACAGTGCTCCCAACTGACTCAGTTCATGGCACTGAGGAAAACTCTGCCTGTACAGCTGCTTTAGCCACAGAGGCTGATGGAGTTGCACTGAATGTTCCAAGAGCTCCAGCTGGCCAGCCCTCTGATTTCAGTCCTTCAGACTTTCCAGCTGGCAGTTGCACAGCATTGGCTTTCAGGGTAAGATTTTTAATTCCACGCAAGTTTTTTTTACTCATTTATTAACAACAAATGTTTGTCTCAAGAAGTTCTTTTAAACCAGAAGAGTTCCTTACACCTTTTTGCTGTATATAAATAACTTTGTCTGAATGAATGTTTACCAAAATGTCAATGCTTTCAGACAGCACTTCCTTCAAGGCTCATGTGAAGAACAGTACTAGCAGTATTAATTAGTTTTTAAGTATGTACAGAAGAAACAGAGAAGTGGGAACCTATATAAAAGAAAAGATATTGATGGCAGAAGGTTCAAGAAGTAGGTCTTAAATTATGGCTGGTAGGCAGTGATTGAAGAGAGTTTTTTGTCAGATGGCATTGGAATTTCTCAGTGCCACTGGAGCTTTTTAAATAGTACAGAAACCCCTTAAGAAGCAGAAACTGAAGAATGAAGATGGTAGCTCCTTAATTTGAGACAGATCACTGCTAATTAGTTGTGGTGCTGAATCTGTCTGGAACACAGACTGAGCAATGAACCATAGGAAGAAAAAGGGATTTCTGTTCATGATACAAATAGGTAGGGTTCTCTGGAGAGAGAGGCTGATGGTTCAAGTTAGAGTTATATTCAGAATTCATCTTTCTATTAGCAGTCAGATACCTGCTATAGTTACAAAGTTACATCCTTTTATTGTGCTAGAGAAAGGCCCAGTTTTGCTCACCAACTGAAGGCAGTGCTTTCTGCCAAGTCCTTATTATGTGCCTGGACAAGATACTTAATTTTTCGTAGAAGAACTAGCAGTATCTTATTTCAGGAAGCTGTGCCACAGCAGCGACCTTTTAGTGCTCTGAAACATGAGCAACAGAAGAAGTGGCTTGAAGAGTTGGAGCAGAAGGAAGAAGCTCAACTACAAAAATTAGAAGAAAAACTTCATTTATCAAAGGTATCTGTGGTTTAGAGAAGTCTTTCTTCTTATAGAAGTTTTAAGAAATAAAAAATGAAATTGGTGAAGTGGCAACAAAGATGGAATTTTGTGCAGCATGTCTAGGTTTTCACCATAAGGATGCACTTACTGAACATAGAGCCAGTGGCTGTTCAGTATTTCAGTGTCTAGTGTGTTAGAGGGCTTGCTGGAGGGATGGAGACATCACCAAAAATTGGAAAGAAAATAAAACCCTCTAGCACTATATTTGAAGTGATAGAGAATCAGGCATTACTTTATTTTCTGGCCAGGATGCGCCGAGGAAAGTGTTCCAAACACCCGTGTTTTTGAAGGATTTCTCCCCACACTTTATATAGTCAAAACCCATAGAGATGCACTGTTTTAAAGTTCATTGGTCTACGGTTGCGCAACCTCCAGTATTCAGTCTCCCATTGGATCCTAATCTCCTTGCCTCTGGTGTTAATTAGATTTTCATTCTTAACAGATGTCTCCAATTCTGCCAAAGGCAGCATCTGAGGGTAGATGGTTTTTTAGATGGCCACTGATGTTTTGTTGATGGCTTTTTATCTTTCTGTGTATCTTTGGGCTACTCCCAGTCTGTTGCTATGTTCAGCTCATCTCCTTAGAGTGATGCTACATCTCCTAAAAATTTCAAGAAAATTCCTTTACCCAAGGCCAAGTCAAGTCAAGCCTAACTAGAGAGACAAAATAAAAATTTACAAGTTATATTGTTTCCAGCAGTAGGAGTTTCTTTCTCTTTTCCACCATGTGTAGAAGCACTTGGGTTTGCAAGGTAGTGTAGAGACCATGACTAGACACTTTGGAAAAAGAAAATTTGTGTAGACTACAGGAGATGAGAAAAGAGAAACTGAATACAATGTGTCACAGCGATGCTAAAATCCTGTTTCTAGAAATACTTTTTTAATACACATGCACACTCATGAAGCTATGAAAAAAGTTTAAAAGAAAGCACTTCTCCAGAAAGTATAAAATAAAATAACCTTACCTTTCTTTACACCCCAAAGCCAGCCTTGCTGCTAGGGGTGGTTACAAACCTCCACACAACACAAGTCTTATCTTTTCCTCAGTTGCTGAGGGGATCAGGCTTCCTTTGTAAATTGAGTTTAACTGTGAAGGGAACAGAGCTGGGATATGTTCCTCCATTATCTGCCTTGTTGCTAATTGGGTAGGTGTGCTGTGGAAGGAGGGCTGAAGGCACCAGGGAGTGTCCCTTTCCTTTTTTTTTATGAAAATGGAGTAGCAGTATGTTTGTGTTGACCAGGTATGGATCAGCATTATAATCTGTGATCTGACTTACATTTTAAGTAACTGAGACACTTGACTTCTCACGTAAGGAATTAACTGCTGTCTGCATTGTACACCAGCTTTTCAAATGTTCCTGGTGTACAAAATGTGTATTGTTTGTTTTATTAACCACACTTTATAGAAACAGTCTAACTGAATGATTTTGCTTTTTTTTTTTGCTTTTTTTTTTTTTTTTTTTTTTTTTTTTTTTTTTTTTTTTTTTTTTTTTTTTTTTTTGTTGCTTGATACTTATTTAGGCAGAAGAGCATGACAGATGGGAAATGCATTTTGATTCTTTTAAGAACCACTCTAATGCTAATGCACAACACCCTTTAAATGGAATGCACATAAAGCCTGAAAGTCTTTCCCTGTCACCTGACCCCAAGGACCCAACTGCTTTCATTCACCCTTTGTCACCTGCAGCTTTAGGCAACCTCATGCCCTTACAGATGGGAACTGCAGAAAAAGCTGCTAAAAATGGTGCTTTGGAACAAAGTCAGAGAGTCAGGTGAGTGAGCTTTGTAAGGGTAATTATTTTCCCAGCCAGTACATTTCTGGTACCTCCTCAGCAATTAAAAAAAAATAATAAAATCCTTTACATTCATTTGGCTTTTTTTTTTTCAAATACCTGGTGTTTCACTGTTGAAAGACGCAAGTGCTGCCAGTGCTTATTAATGAAATTTGCTGCAAGTAACCTTACTTTGTTCCTTAATGAGAAGGATTTCCTAATCTATGAATTAATTTATGTATTAATTTATAATTAACACAACAGAATAACCTCAATATGAAAATGAAATCTAACTGATTCTAATTAAGAAAGGCTTAAGGATTATTTGCTAATGATTAAAAACATTGATATGTCCCTTTGTTCACAGTTTCCTTCGTTCCATGACTGCTCTGCTGGACCCTGCACAGATTGAGGAGAGGGACAGGAGGCGGCAGAAGCAGTTGGAACATCAGGTAGACTTGAGTTTTAAAGCCTCACACTTTTTTAATATGAAAGGATAAAAGGTAATGTCTCATGAGTAAAGCATGAGATTTAGTACCAGAACCCAGGGAGGCACTTGACTTTTACGCTTTAGATGACATGTGCATTGTTTGGCAGTATTTCTTTCAGTCAGACTCTACAATTCTCTTTCAATATTTGCACAAGATTATTGCATTTCTGTAACTGAATTCCTGCCTCAAAAAAAAGATACAGTTCAGTCCTTAGAGCTCTAGCAGATTTGTGTGCATTTTCCTTCAGTCTCCACTGTTATAAGGAGGAGAAATCTGATATTTACTGATTCCCATTCCATGAATCTTTAGTTTTTATGTATTTTACTAACATTTACCTAACCTCTGTGGCATCCTAACAATGTGTGTTTGTGTGCTGGTGTCTCCAGCATGGTGTGAAGAAGTCTCAATATATATGTACAGACTGTTCTGGTCACACTGTTACTCTGCTGGATCAAACTCCTGGATTACCAGGAACTTTTTCACCAATTAAGTGAAAATCAGATCTTCACCTCTTTACAAGAAAAAAAAAAGTATTTTATAAAACATAAAAAGCTCCTTTTTTCTTTCTGAGTACTTCAGACTGCTCAATTGGGCTGGTGGTTTTCCAGAAACAAAACCAGGAGTGTTTGAAATAAATTCCCTTCAGACTTTTTTTTTTTTTTTGCTTGTCCAAATTCAATCCTACACATACACAAAAATATACAGATAAATACTTCACAATATGTTAATGTTGTATCTTTTACTTCACCGTTTTTGTTCTGATCCTGCCAGAAAGCAATAATGGCTCAGGTGGAAGAAAAACGGAAGAAGAAACAACTGGAGGAAGAGCAGAGAAAATGGGAAGAGCAACAGGAAGAACTGCGCCTGGCACAAGAAAAAGCACAACTGCAGAAACAGTTTGAAGAAGAAATGCAGAAACAAAAACAAAAGAAGGTGAGGTTTTCAATATCTTAGTGCAGATTGTCAGTGATAACACTGAATTGTGAGGAAAACAGTTTTTGTTCCTCACTTGGAAAATTTTGCTCATCATTTTGAAAATGAAAACTATCCAAAATGTAGACTTTCTTAGTTAATAAACATACAACACTATACAAGAATAAGTCCAGATTCTTTTTTTGAACAAGGGCCTTTTCGGGAAGAGAATGTAAGAACTGGCAGAAACAGAAATGTAGCTTTCAATAATGCAGAAACATCTGTTTTAAAATGCAAATTTAAAATTAAAAAATACCTCAAAGTATGTGGTCCAATTCTTGTTATTGGTAACTTGATGCTTTTAAGGTGCTTCAGTACCATGAAGTTCATCCGAGTGAATGTGCTTTTAGTCAGAATTAAAGACTTCTTAGGATATAGTCTGAAAAAGGCATTTTAAAAGTCATTCAAGTTCTCCATGTTTCCCCTGCATAGCTTTTGCTGAGCTTTACACAGTGCTCTCATGTAAAAGTTGAACCAGAGGTACGTTTTAACCTTTGGTAAATACAGATTTTACATTTCTATCGCTCCTTTAACCCCTGTGGAAGGTTACACTTGGTCTGATGTTTCATTCTTCCTTTTGGCACAGTTGAGCTATTATTGTTTGCTTCCTCTTTGGAACAGTAGCAGATTCCATGGTGTCATAAGACAAGGTGATTCCAGAAACAGTCTTCTCCAAAGCCTGCAGAAATGTGGATTCCTGATTTCTCTGCATTTTCAGGAAGGAAGTGTGATGCTTGAACAGACTGGTTCCTCATGTGGAAAGTCATCCTCTGTAATTGCTCAGCTCCTTTGAAACATGTCACAGTACCAGTTGTTCTTTCCAACTGCAAATGCAGGAGGAAGTGGGGTCAGATGCTAAAAACAGTTCGGAAGTGAGATTTTCCTTAGCCCAGTCTCCTGCACCTTGAACCCACTGAGTCAGGGAACTGTAACCCCCTGACATTTGCTGAGGAGCTTTTACTGTCTCCTTCCTGTGCAAGTAGGAGTAAGATGGGGTTTATTACTTTTATTTAGGCTCCTTTCATTTCATTAAGCTACATATTACAGGAAGTTGCAGATGGCTGACATCAGATGACATCTAGAAAAAGAGGAATTTATTAGAAGGGAATAAATATCCAGATAACTTGAAGGATATAAATGCTCACTTTTTAAGGCTAAGACTGAAGATCTTCCATTAGGACAGCAGAGGTTCCGAACTTATAATCATAAAAATTATAGGTTACATTATGTACTTACTTAACTTTAGTTTTGAAAAAAAATACATATAAACCTTGAGGATTATATGGTCATTAAATAATCCAATTGACTTTATTATCAAAATGAATAATTACATATTTAATTATTTTTTTTTTTAAGGAACTTGCAACTCTTAAAGCCAAAGAGCTTTATGAGACAATGGAGAAAGCTCAGGAATTAGCCCAGGGATCAAAACAAGACCAGCATATTCCACACTTGGCTCAAAAGGCACATGACATTTCAAAACTTCAGAACAGTCTTGGTGGTGGCAAGTATATATCTCATACTCAGTTTTCCTGTTCCTTTGGTGGTTGAAAACCAAGTTATTTCTGGGATTGGGGTGGGTTTTTTGTTTCTCTGTCTGCATTTGGGTCACAAACCAAATTTCATTGGAATTTATTTACCTTACAAACAAATCTAAGTGTTAACTCCTGTGGAGAATATTATGTTTTAGTAAGTTTCAAATACTGTATTACATGAAGGAAGAAATGCAGAGATATTGACAGGAATGCACAGGGATTGCATTATGTGCTGTCAGATTTCCAGTGGAAAAGGGAGAGTATTGGGGTTTGGACCAGAGTTCTCAGTATTGCTTTGAGCTCTAAACCACAACAGTCTGATAACTGTGTAGCATGGTTTAAATTGAACGTAGGTTACTAAATGCAACAACTCTACCACTTTTCAGGTGATACAGAGTTTGAAAACTGGAATTCTGGCATTTCAGCCCAAAATACTGATTTCCCTGCTGGTGTGGAGTGCCCCCCTGAGCAGCAGGCCTCCACTCGGAAGGACACGGCGGTGCAGACAGGTACAGAGCCCACACCTGAGGTACTCTGGGACCTCCAGACAGCCAGGGAGACCCTGTTTGTGAAACAGAGCCAAATCACTGACACTTACAGGGCATAAAGGTAGAAAGAAATACTTGCACAGACACAGACATGTTGGTATGTAACAGTGTACCACTTTATTCCTCTAGTTATCACTATTCTTCTAAATAAATGATATTTCTGTATAGTTGTTGCTTACCAGTTACAAATCCCATAGTCTGGAATACTGTGTCAGCTTAGGGTCACAAGCCATGGAGGTCCATATTTTTAAGGTAACTTGATTTGGTTCTCCAGTCTTCTGTCTTTTATTCCTTCCTCACTGAGTTTGCTTCTACAGGTCCTGTCTTCCCACAGAAAAGAAGAATAAAAAAGCATTATAAAACTGTAGCAGCCCTTTTTTAAAGAAAATAAGTAATGGTCGATTAATACATATACAAAAGTCAACCAAGTAATTTGAATAGCTCAGACTTGGAGTTAAAATACAATTTTTTTTTTAGATTGCTTTAATACTTCAGCATACACAGACTCAGCTGAGGAAGGAGCTGCATGTTGTGAATCGCCTGATATTTCCATAGAATATAAAGTAATGTCTAACAGCAAAAAATATCAGAAGGAAATGCAGTATATGGATAAAAATAAACTTCCAGGAAAAGGGACTGTTGGTATTTACAGTGATCTATATGAGCAATACGCAAGAAAAGAAAGGCACATTAAATCTTCGGAAAAATACAGCAAAAGACCTGACTGGAACATAAACAAGCCTGGGAAAAGATACATACCAGCCTCAGAAAGGTACCCTAAACCACTGCAGAAACAGAGGGAGGAGAACAAGGTGCGCCGCCAAATGGAGCTGCTGCAGTTGGTGGAAAGGAACAGCCCTGGGCAGCTCAGTGCAAGAAGCAGGGGGTACTCAGCCAGGTCTCTTTCACCTTGGGAAGAAACAGCTGTGAAGAATAAGGGCCGCAGAAAGGTGGGTCACTGTCTGGCCTTTGAGAACAATGCTGTGTTTTAAAAACTCCTGTTCTTCACAGTTTTACCTGGGTGGGAATTCAGTTATGTAACTGGAGCATTGAACTTCTCCTGTTACTCATCCTTATGTCAGCACTCTGTTGTTCATCAGGAGCAGAAGAACATATTCAAATTTTGTGACTGAATTTTAACTGTTATTTCAGTCTTCCAAAGTGTTGATTCCTTTTCATTTCCTCACTAACACTGATTCACGATGTAAACAGAGAGCTTAAATGAAAGCAGTGTGCAGGACACAGTGACATCACTGACTTGCTTTTTTTTGTCCAGTCATTGTGTTGTGCTGACAGGTGAGGTACAGTAGCACCTGCTCAAGAAAACAATGTTTATTTCTGCAAAGGGTATGGATTACTGAGGATGTACTCCACTGCCACAGAAATACATCCTTCTTAGTGGAGTCATTCTCCATTTGCAGTAAGCATTATATCATTAGAGCTTGTGGCTGGAAAAAAGTCGTTTAAAGAAAATACTATCAAATATATTTTTGGCTTCTCTCTTGCCCTCTCTCACTTGTTCACTCTCTGTATGCATAAGCACCTCACTCTTTCACACCTTCAAATAACAAAACTCTGGACCTTTCCTTTAATATATTGGATTGAAACCTTTCAGGTTTATAAATTCCTATGTTCCAAGGACAGGAGAATAGACATAATATTTTTGATAGTGCTTAGAGATGCCAAAGACAGAAACTTGGAGTAAATCCCTGTGTGATTTGTTGCTTTATTTCATGGGTACTACAAGTCTCTTAAATGCAAATCTTTGCAAAGGATGAATACCTTTCTCCTGAACCCAAGTCAAACAAGTCCTGTTGGAATTTCAGAACAAACTTTTTCTGAAAAATCAAAGCTTTTAATACAAAAACCACAGATTTTTGGGGGGTTTTTTTGTTTTACTTTTGACTTTTTTGGTTTTCTCCTAGGAAGAAAAATTTCATACGAATCACTTGAATGAAGAAAGGTACGTCAATACTCTGCGTTACTGAAATGCACATGCTTTTCTTTCCTGATTTTTTAAAAGAATTTAGATATATCTAATTGCCTGCTATTAAAAAAACACAAGACCATATAGACTGCAGGTATAAAAGCAGAATAAATAAATAAAAATCTTGTCCTCCAAAGATTCTTGGTTACTTGAGAAAATCACATTACTGAAGTATTGTTTGAGCTTTTTTATAACTTCAATTGTTCCATACAGATCTGAATCACCACCTGTTCCAACAGTTAGGAACAGATTATTCCAAGTACAACAAAGACAGATCCAGGCTTCTACTTTCCTGGTGTGTAACCAGCTCGGTGGAAGAGAGAAGGATGCCCAGGCAGCCTCCCAGCAGAGGAGCTCCCCCGCTGCTGTCCCCAAGCCCTCGAGCCCTCCCTTGGCACAGTTCGTGCCCTACGTGCGCACACGGGAGGTTTACTGCCTCTACCCGGAGGCACTGCTGAGCGGACCCTCGACACAGCACACCCATGGTACTGACATCATCCAGGGAGAGGAGAAACCTTACACTGGAGTGCTGCTGCTGTGGCCAATTGTGCAGTAACCTCTCTATGTCACAGCAGTGCACAGAGAGGCTGTGCAGCCAAATTATACACAGTATTAAAAAAAAAATCAAACCACAAAGTTTTAAAACATCAGAAAAGCAACAAATATGTTATCAATTTTTTGTTTGTTTACCTTTCATGAAGTAAGACTCCACTTTCTTGCTTTGCTGTATAGAGATTGGGATTTAGGAATCTAAGTGGTTTTTGACTTATAAATAGAGATTATAATGTCAATAGCAACCAACCCCTGATTTTCATAAACTTCCAAAATGTGCTGCTTCAAAATTTAAAGAAAATTAATAAAGAATTTAATTAACTGATTTGATATACGTTTACTTTTAGATTCTTACCAAATGCCACAACAGATTTTTAGCTCAGATCATGTTAGAGATCCTCTTCTAAATCCTGATGTAGTTACAATCAGAGAGAGACAACAAGAAATTCTCAAAGGATTGTCAAAATTACGACAGGTAAGCAAAAATTTATTGGATAACTGTGCATGTGTGTGTGTATATATATATGTATACTGAAGTAAAAATTATCACATCATTATCTTTAATTCTATTTCCATCATTTGATTTATATTTTGGGTCTTGTCCTCTACTTTTGTTCCATATTACTAATTTTGTTCTTCATGTGTTGATTCCATCTTTGACAGTCCTTAAAGAGAGACTATGGACGTCTTAGTCCTTAAATCAGCTATGAAACAGTGAAGTGCCTGAGCAAACTTGAAACCAAGAGAAATTACTTTGTTTGGTGTCCAGGTTTCTATGGTTAGGGTTGTTTATAGGGAATGTATCAGTTTCAAAAGAGCAGAGTTTTAACACAACACTAGAACCTTGTTAAATGAGCTTTCCCCCTTTGCTGTTCTCAGGTCAGGACAGAACGGCGGGGTGGTGTGGTGTCAGGCCTGGAAAAACATTGTAATTTGCAGACTGGAAGTACAAACACTTAAAAAATCCTTCCAAGACAGCTGCTACTTGTTAGCATGTTAAAAGAAAATTCAGGATTTGTCAATCAGCTAAGTTTTCTGAAAAGAAAATGAAAATTAGCTTAATGCCACAGACACACGAACTCCTGAGATAAAAGGCTGTGTGTGTTTGTGTACATTGTTCTCTTTGTGGTCTGACACTTGTAATGGTATCTGGTTATCAAAGCCCAAGTGAATTGAATACTGCGCCTGTTGGCAGCAAGGTGTGGCCCCCAGCCACTGAAGCCACAGGTCTGGACATGCACATGAGCACTTTTATGCTTCAAAATGGCCTGACAGAACTGCAAGACATAAAAGGCGTATTTACTTCAGGCTTGCTTTTTCATTGTGAAGAACCTGAAAATAAACATGTACTAGTATCTTCCCTTGCTTTTGAATGGGTCCAAACAAAATGTATGTTATTGCTAGCAACAGGATTTTTCTCTGCCTTCAGAGAGGAAAATTTCATAAATAATCAAAGGGAAGAAAATCTGACAGTGAAGGACAACAAAATTAACATTAGTTGAGTCTATTGATTGCCTGTTGTGCTTTAGAAAGACAGAAGCACTGCCATGTACACTGTGAGAAACTAAGCCCACTCTTAAATTATTAAGAGTTTCAATAAATAGTAATAAGGGATAATCATAAAGCAAAAGTTACAGGCCTGGGTGCATGGCAAAGCCAGTGGCCCACCCACTTCTTCAGCCTACAGTCTTTTATACTGTTACAGTTGAATTACTTCCTTAAAGGACTGCAAATTTATTTTGAGCTCATTAACTACAATCTTGCTTCACATTTTTGCAGTATTTGCACAATTCAGTAGTTGCAGATGTCAGCAGTCTAGGGTGGTCTTCAGATGCCACTTTTAGGCTTGGTAGTTTTCCTTTTAGGGTCTTCTGCTTCCCAGTTTATGCTGTCTTAGAAGTACATTTTGCAATAGCCAGCATATCTTAAAATACATCTTGTGAAAGCCTTGCTTTCCCTGTTACACTGCCAACAAATTATTACAAATTTTATCATACTTAAAAAGCAGTTTAAAACTTTCAATAATTATTTGCAAACAATTACAGTTTAATAATTAAAGCAAATAAATTGTAGCAAAAGCCAACCACTGCATAGCCATTTATAACATACCCAAAGTGCTTCATCAGTAGGTAAACTCCTTGTGCAAAAAAAAAGCTCTTGCCTCTCCCCAGGTCAGTAAGAAAAGCTGTGACCCAAGAACACTGAAAGGCTGCCAGTTTCTAACAGCTTCTGCATTGGTTTTACTGGATCTGGTCTTCTCCATTGCTCATTACCATCTTTGTTAAAAATCTATAGCTGTTAAGTATTTTGGCTTCTGATCCAAAGGAATCTACTCCACAGCAGGTACTACGAAGTAAAGACACCTTTTCTGGTGCCAGGAGCATGCAGGGGTCAGCACGCCCATCTGCACATCCCACCGTTGTTCATTTCACACCAGCTTTTATACAAATCTGACACCAATCTCTGCCACTTACTTATCTTGGAGTCCCAGAGCTGGGGCTTGGGGCCTTACATAACTTGTGGTTTTCTTATCTTCAGCTTACAAATGCAACACACCATTCCAATCTAACCAACACAAATAAGTACATCTTCCTTCATGACACAGATTTTCATGTTAGACTTAAGGGCCACCTATATCTATTTCACTGATTACACTCTAGTTCCATATCTGTTCTAGCAGAACGTATGACTTTCGTTTTCATTGTTTTTGCTGGTACTTTGGGAGTTTTCCACTTGTTAGCACTTTCAGCTAAGTCTTTGGGAAGCAGTTACAGTTATCACTCCTAGCACAGAGCTAGGTCCCTCCTTGGGAAGCAGTTACAGTTTGCAGTAGCCCCTAGGTCCTACTGGCTCACCTTGTTGAGACGAGTCCATGTTCTGTATTTCACTTCACTTACCAGTGGCATTTTGTTTAAGAGTGAAGCCAGATTCAAGGTACAGCTTGATCCGTGTGCTTGCTGAGGCTACAAAAACCATGGTTATGTAAACAGGTTGAAGTTGGCAAGCTCAGAGAAGCCACGTGAACTTACAGTCAATTTTGCACTGGCTAATAAGTAACAGGTTAGTCTTTTAGTAGATCTTGGTTCTGCAAGAGATTTAGCTTAAAACATGTGCAGTTCCTTTTTAAATACCCTGCTAGCTGCAGAAGGCATTTAGGACATGAACTGTTCAATTTCAGTATACCTGGTATACCAAAGTATTGTTCTCCTCCTGATGTACAGATGACACCTGTTTTGCTTCAGTTATTTCACTGAGAAAGTATGAATAGTGCAGGATTTTGTCAGAAATAAAAAAAGCTGAGCTTTCTGTTTCAGAAAATAATCTGGTCTTGCTCTTCTACGTTTATATATACATATATAGAGTGACTTTATAGTTTCAGACTACACACATATATATCTATATTTACAACATATTTAGCCATTGTTTTGTTTGGGGGAATTCACATAATAGTCACATAATTTTGACCAGTCTTTAGTCTTTGAACTCCACACTGAGCCAGTGATAAATACAGCTGGGCTGGTGCAGTGGGACTGACCCCGGGAAAAGAGGAGGGACGGTGAGTCTGTCACTGCATTTGCTACAAAACAGCAAATCTCTTCCTATGTCTTGGGTCACAGCAGGTATAGGAACTAGCAACAGACCCACTTTCCTCATTGAAATCAAAAGTCAGTGGATAAGCCGAGCAAAGTGAATTATTGGTGAAAAAGAAGGGCTAAAGTTTAAGAGGACTCAGCCCCAGGTCAGTACTACCAGAGCACCCCATTGTTCTTGAGGCAGCAGCAGCAGCACCACTGCCAAGGGCTGCAAGTGACAACGAGTGGGTGGGACACACTCCCACAGCTCCCTGGGGAGGTATTTCCCATTGCTGAACCCCTTTCCAGTACCTGTGCAACCCTTGTGATAAACACTCAACTGCCACCTTTGAGGGTTACTTGTTCCTCAGCTCTTGGTTTATTTAGGGCAGTTTATTTTATAATTTGGTTTTGTGACATGCTTCTAAATGAAAAAAATGCTCTGCAAAAATACTCATTCTTGACACAGTCTGAAAACACTGACCCATTAATAGAAATGAGCAGATCCTGTTGATTAATTAGAAAACAATTCATCAAGTGATTGAATGTAGGCAACTGCTGCCTTAGAAGGAGCCAAAGTGAAGTCTTACAGGCTGCTTTGCTGACTTGCCTTTGGTGCCACCAGGAATGTGTCTAAATTGCTACAGGAGCTGCTGCCTTGCATTAGGCCTGTACTGAACTGTGTCAGCAGCCTGTAACTCTTATCTTTGAGAAAGGCCTCATAACTCTGAGAAAAATAATTACCTTTTCTTTTTTAAAAAACAAACTTCTATGGTATCAGATTATTTCTGACAAGTCTAAAATAGATGGAGAGCAAGGGGCCAGATGTATCACTATATATGATCCTGTTAATTACAGTAAAAACTCTTTTAATTTATGCACATACTTGTCATAGTTCCATCATGTATGACTTGATAGATAAGAATACATTTCCAGGTTTTTTTGTGACAGGTTTTCTCTATTATTAGTACTTACAAGAACCATTGACACAGCAGGAACCTTGAACCTTTTGAGAGTTAATCTGTGTCTCCTGAAATGTCAGACACTGGTCTGATTCCAGTGGCCCTGCTCCCCTTGCTCTGAAGGGTATCCTTTGTGTTAAGGCTAAAATTAAAAGCCAATGCCCATCAGGGTTTTGGGTTCCACTTCATTCAGGAATTTGCTACAATACTGCATATGCAGAGACAGTGCACAAAGGGATGAGAAAGTTCCATTTCACAGAGTGGAAAAGTCCTTTTTTCCTCTGCATGGTCATCCCTGGAAACTGACCTGGCTTCCACTCCAGTCATACTTCAAAGGCTGCTGTAGAAATTCCCTCTTCCCCGAGTCTTTGAGGCTGTACTGTTTTTTCCTGAATTTTTGTACTTAAAAACCATTGGGCCTTAACAAGGAAATTGTTTTTAACTATGAAACAATGATTGGTTCAGGCTGCATGAGGAAGACAGAACATTCACATTTGTATTTATTTCAGGGCCTCCTGCAGAAGCAGAGGGAGTTGGAGAACACTCTGATTCCCATTGCAGCTCAAGAGAACTTCATGCCACCGTTTTGAGAGGTGCATGTTCTGAATGTTCTGAATCCTTAATGTGGAAATACACAGCACTTTGCTACTGTAATTAATTACAAACCAAATTACAAAGCTTTTTTATGAAATTTAAATTATTATCATTTTGATAGACTAAAGGACCATATTACATTTTATATAGAAGATACTTTAAACTCATGGTCGATTGTCTGTTTAGAATTATTTTCATGCTACTTGAAGACAAGTGTCAATTTAATATGAACCACCAAAACCATGGAAGTAAACTGGTACATGGGTTTTTGTAGAACTCTGTGTGTGAATTTTGATAAATAAAAAGATTAAGATGTATGCTGAATGGCTTCAGTTACCTTTGTTGGTATTTTTAACTATACAAAACTGCTTGTATTTCAATATTCAGCCACCTTTTAGCCTTATACAGTGAATATCAACTCAAGGGAGAGGCATGAGATTCTAAGACCACAGTTCATCACACAATCTGGTACAATTCATTGATAAAAGGGAGTTCTTTTTTTCAGAGAAATTACTTGCCATGCTTGGGAGGAGGGTAAGAAGTTTTACACTAGTCTGGTACTGGTTCTTAACTTGAATAAATCAATCCATTGTTTACAGAGAGAAAGAATCAACTTTAGGCAAAAGTCTATGGGTTTTGCTTGCTTTTTAAAAACTGCCCTTTTTAACTAATAATTTTCTCCCAACTAATTTTGTGTATTTAGAGTTATGTAGTTTCAAACACTCACCTGGTACCAAACAGCACATCGCAGAGAAAAGCACTAAATTCAAATTACAAACAGCAAGTCCCCCAAACACAGGACTTTGGAGAACCTGAAGATGAGCACTAAAAGCTAGGAGTCTCAGCAAAGTGAGCAATGCAGCAACTCTACAGCTGCCCCCTGGGGCTGCTGCCTTTGGAAGGCTGAGGCAGAACAAAATGAGAAAATCCCAGAGGGGAAAAAGGTTGGTAACTCAACAGATGTAAAATTTAAAAGATAGGATTAAGAAACAGATAAAACTGTACTTACCCCACTGCTAGTTCACAAAACAAACAAACAAAACCAAGTAAGAAAAAAAAAGCCTGAAAGCCCCAGGAATCATTAAGCTGAAGTGGGAGAGAATTGAGGTTTTTCTGATGCTAACTGAATTCCCACAGTCATTAAATCTAGGCTTGTCCTTCTCTCATTATAGTAATCACAGTGGCCAGGCAAAAGCTGGGAGGACATTGCTGGTGCTGCAATGGCACAGAGCACCTAGTGAGACACACAGATAATTGCTGTGCATGAAACCAAGTTTGTGTGTTCCTCAAGCACTTTGCAAACAATGTAAAAACCACAGACAAAGCAATGTGTTAGCAAGTCTCTTGTGCATTAAGAGTTTATTTGATGTTTTGTAATGGAATTGCACCATTGGTTACTCTAATTGAGGTATTTAGCCAAAATCCAGTATATAGTCATGAAAATAAGTACACGGCCTTAGACCTATGTAAAAACATTGTACAAAATTTGTGTTCATGTCAAATAAATACATTAATTTTAAATTTATGTAAAGAAACATGACTTGGATATTCTTGTGGTTAAGAAAAAAAAAAACCAACTGGCTTTTTCACATATTTTAGGCAAACATTCAGCTTTACATTAAACAGACCTCAAATTGAAGCTTAGGTAACAGGTCAAATACAAATGTAGAAACTTAAAAAGTGCCAACAAACAAGATAATTCAAGTACAGTAAACGTTAAAAAATATATGTATTTATTTAAATTTTCAGATGGTTCAGGGACAAGCCATCAGGGATTTAAATAGAACATGAAAACATCTGAGATAACAAGAACAAGAAACATTTTGTTCCAGAATATAATAGAAATTGTTAATCCAACATTTTAGAAACAGAGAAGTCCACAGCAACTTAGAAAAAGAGACTTAAGAGTTCATTTCTGTTCTGAATATGGCCTGGAAGAATGACAGCAGCTATCCCAGCCACCAGGTGATGATGACTTTTCTGCATCCATGCTCTGATTGTAGGCAGATAGAAAATAATTGCTCCCTTCTTGGTTTTGATTTGCAGGAGAAATTGGGTATGTTGTTCCCAGAAAAGTCTGATGAGTGAGGACATTAAAGTGGCTGAATTGATGGGACATGTTTAATTGTCTGCTGTAAACCTGGAAGTTACTGAAAGGAGTTTGTTCAACTGCACTGTGTTTTTCTCCAGCAGAGCATGTTGTAGAAACTGGAGTAATTGGCTGCTTCTCTTCCAAGTCAGTTTTGTAAGTCTTTTCCCCAAGGCCAGTTTGTGCTTCAGGAGGTAACTCTGTAACTGATAAGCAGTTTTCTTTAGCATCTACTCCATGTGGGCCCTTGGCCTCTGTCTGCAAAGCTTCCACATGAGTATCATACTTAGAGGCATCACTGCAGATTTCTATTTCTGACAACTCATCCCCTGAGTCCAGAGACATGTCCTCCTCATCCTTTTCATCCTTTTCTACAAGAACTACATTAAAAGAGAGAGAAAGTTCTATTCTATTGAAATATAAACTTCGGTTAAAAAGGCCATACACTACTCACAGTGTTACACTTCAGGTCTGCCAGTCCAACAGCACTTTAAGTCTTGGTCTTCTGCCACTCGTGTTCATTTACTCAACACACACACTTAACCCTCTGTGGGAGTGTCCAGTTACTCGGTGCTAAAAGCTTCTGCACACTGTGCTCATATTTAGTGCTGGGAAATCCCAACTCCCAGCTCCAAAGGGGACAATGTCAAAACAGCATCTAAAGTTACACAGCAGGTGAGTATTTGATCAGACAATTAAAGGAGTACAATTACTGACATCTCAGTACAGTTTATCTACTCTAAGTAGATAAAGCAGGTAGAGACAAGTTTATCCTTTGCCTGAAAACAGATGCCCTGTCTAGTGCCTCAAATACCATGTTAGCCTGTACTTCTGTATTTAAGGTCCCTGGTGCTCCATCCCCGCTGCTTTTCCCCCATCATTTCAGAAAGAAGAAGAGCAGCTTGAGAGTTGGGTTTTCCTTGCCAGCTGCAGTGGCTGTTGACCAGAGTCAAGGCACACTGTCCCAGCAGCTCTGCCCCACACATGTAGTTTAGAAATCAAAGTTTAAGTGTGTTTGACCTCACCTGATTGTCTTTCGCCAGCACTGCAGGGAGGAAGGTGGTTCTGCTCAGTAACAGAGTTGTGAAACCCAATGAGACTTTCGAAGTTATGCATAAAGTCATCAACAGCAGCAACCACTATGCCATTATCAACATAACTTGAGAGTGTTTTGAGATTCTTTTCTAAACACATAAAAGAAAGAGTTTGTATTAATATTTAGCACCTATTATCAAAAAGGGAGGAGAGGTATTCACAAATGTGGGGTTTACCTGTTAGGAAGACAACATGTCTCTGCTGTATGTTTTGAGCCTGAAGCCTGATGAGACAGTCAAGCTCTGGAGCATTTCGAGTTTGAGAATCACAGTTATGGTAAGACAGAATCTCAACCAAGTGCTTCTTTTGATAGGTGTTCAAAAGGGTGAGCAGGTTCAGGGCATTGGCATTCATCCTGAAGTGGGGGAGAAAGCTCACTGTTAGAAACAATTTAAGGTCAGTCTAAATATCAAAAGACAAACATAAGAGTAAGTTCTATTTGTTTTGGATGGTATAATGAAAGCTGAAGCATTTTAACAGCTGGTATTATAGAACCTTACTTACCTCCCCAGCTCTTTCAGTTTTTTTTGTATTTTGCAGTGGACTTTCCATTGCCATTTCCCATCTGGGGTACTGAGATCCTCCAGAAATGTCAGGAACTGTTTTAGTTTATCTGTTATTGAGATATTGAATAAAAGTTAAATTTTGTGGTATGTAGACTGAAAATACTGCTTCAATGTATAAAAAAAGCTGTTTCCTGTTCTCATCACAGTACAGTCACACAATTACAAACAGCAGCCACTCACTTCAAGTTTTCTTCCAGGCCGACTGGCCAACAGCAGTATCACAAAACTGAGCTGCCTTTCTGTACCTCAGGTGCCCAGCAATAGTATTTAAAAGCTGACCTCAGCATACACACTCTGCCCTGCTAAAATATTTCAAAAAATTGTAACTTCATTAACTATTCAATTTCAAATGAAGAAAAAGTATATGTAGCATATTTGTGGATGGAATAGTAAGAAATAAAAGGCTCCACAGACATAACTACACAATGTAATACAAACTGAAGACAAAATCTCCCTGTTCTTCTTCAAGAAGGCCACTGGGCTGAGAAAGAGACTGAATTAGCAGAAGTTCTCAAAGAACATCACAAAAATTGGAAGACCTGATTCTTGACTGTGGTGAGTATGGGACCTCTCACATACTGAAATGTCAGGATTTTACTTCTAAAGCTTCCAGAAGGATCACACCTACCTGTAGTGATGGACTCTGGGTTAAGGACAGATTCATCTGACACAACAAAACCCCCAGACACAAACAGCTCATTGTAAGTGTGATTTTTCACATCATCCAAACTATCAACCCCTGCAAAGCTGACACAGGAGAGCCTCTTCAGAGTCACCAGGCCAGGGATCTGTTTAAAAACATTTGAAATCAGAGGTGTAACCACAGGTCACACAGAAAAAGGAATCACAGAACTCTCCTACCTACTAATGCCAGGCACCAAACTCAAAAACATATTTTCAAAAAATTACTATTTCTTCTCTTGCCTAGGGAGGTGCTCTCTCGGGAATAAGATAAATGGACGTTGAGCACTTGGAATAATTTTACTTTCTGTCCAGCACAGGGCTTTAAGCTGTCAGGAATAACTCAGGTCATCTGAAAACTGCCTTCACCTGCTGTTAGAGCATCACAGAACCAGAAGCAGAACTACTCTGGTTCCTGCATAGCTTTACAACTATTAACAATAAATATGCATTAGCACATGCATGGTAGTGGTGGAAGAAGTTATGAGTAAATGTTGCAGCAAGACCATTTTTACTACAACCATTCTATTTCTTCAAACAGCAGCTAAACACAGAGTACTGTTGAATGCTGTGCTGTTAGAAGAAAGCAGCCTTGCTCCAAATGAGTTCCTCTCACTATTGCCAACAGCTTTCTGTAGCACACAGTTACTTATGTGGGACATACCTTATGGATGAGGTTGGCAATGTCTTCATTTTGGATAATGATCAACAGTTTAGTATCTAAATTAGCTCTTCTTTTAAGGAACTCCTCTGGATGGCACTCTGTGTTCCCTAACTTTCTAAGATATTCCTGCCACCACAGAAAGAGCAGACAAGGAAAAAGTCAATAGGTAGTTTGGTAAAAACAATGCCCAGATGACACCCACAGCAAGAAGGTTTTCCATTTCAGTGAATCCCAGAGGGACTGGCTGCTTTATCTCTCCCATAAATTAATCAGAAGGATACAGCAATGCTGTTTCAGCAACTAAGTCATTCTTATCAAATCACACATAGACAACCAACTGACAGTGTCAAACTGCCCGATTTTCAAGGAAAGCCAGAAGTTTACAACTTTCATCTTACACATTTAAGTACAGAAGCACAGTGATTTTTCAAAGTTCTCTACTATTAATTAGAGCGGAAGAGAAAAACCCCAAAGGCACACAGAATGATTTTTCATACATTCTTTCTAAAATGGTAGCTATTACATTTCTTCCCTTATTACCTTTTTCCTCTAAGCCTACCCCCTGGCAGGATCTTCAGAGAGGATCAACCTACAGCCTGCTCTGTTTTCCAGCTCAAAGAAAAAGACTTACGTAAAAGCTAAATATAAGCAAGACTACCACAAAAGCTCAATTAAGAAATGGGACAGGACAGCCTATTTTCACAACTCACTTTCACAGTGAAAGTGAATCCAGTTCATACAAGTGGATTTGGAAGACACTCTGTTCTGACACTAGAGAGTGGTTGAACTGAAACAGCTTTACCTTGATTTCTCTGCAGAGAACAGTTTCTTCCTCTTCATGAATATAAAATTTGACAGTGTTTTTCTGTACATCTTCCATTATTTTGACCAAACTGGTAAATACTTCAGGTTTTAACTGGCTTAAAATATCAGAAAAAGCTGGCTGAGTTGAAATGTTTAAGTTCTCAGGGGATTTCTGAGTCTTTTCTGGTGGTTCCATGAGATTACCACCAGAAGTTCTCTGATCCTCTGGTTTAGCATTCCCATGACCCATTTTCTCCTTCCCTAGGGGTAGGCTTGCTGAAGGCTGCTCATGAGAATGCAGCTCTTCCCCCAGGTCATTGCACAGTGGCTCTGGGAACGGCGTGGTGTCGCTGTCTCTGCACATGGCCAGTGTGTCGGGCACAGACCCAGGGGCAGCGCTGCTCACCACCTCCAGTGCTTCAGGACTGGAATAAACTGGGAGAGTCTGCTTCATGCATGAAGAAGCCAAAATGACACTGTTCAGCTTCTCACTCAGGCTCTCTATGTATTCCTGGACAGAAATCTCTGATGCCTGAAAACAGATGTGTTCAGAAAGTCTCATTATCCTCTCCTGAGCAGAAAGGACTGGTGTAGACATGTCACTGACATAAGGAATGTTCTTTTGCTGCAAAATTTCTCGAATCTTTCTTGCAAAGAGCTTATATTCTTCTAACAGTGCTGTCTCTATTACTGCACTAATGGAATGCTTAGCTGTGAAAGGTTGATCTGTTAGCTCATACTGATCTTCAAGTTTCTCCACTTGTCCTGTGTAATGTCCATCTTCTGCTGTCCCCTTCTGTGTGTCTGAAAATGGAGAGCATGGCAATTGATAATCAGAATTTCTCTGTCTATTTACTACCCGGGGGTCATTAGGAAGTGCATCCGTTGGTGGCAAATAATCCAGTGGCTCTTCTGGCGATTTCAGACCTACAGAAGAAGAGTTCATCATCACCATCATTTCATGTTTGAAAGTCACACATAGCTGATAACACCAAAACCATCAAATCCTAGCCTGAAAACAGCATTACTGTTATGCCTTCCCCACCAACCAACTTAAATCCCAATACTTAAGTGTTACAGTCTGCTGAGGTACAGAAGTACAGTACATTTAACACCTCCTAAGACAGTAAAACAGCACAGTCCAAGTCTGCTGAAAAAGCAGACTACAAGTTGCTTTCCCAGAGATAATGTAGAATAAACACAACAGGATATACCTCCATTAGAAATTAAAAATTAAATTAGAAATTAAGCAGAGCAACATATGATTCAAGTATTTTCATTTGCTACTAGGTTAAAATCCTCACTTTTAAAAAACTTAGACACAAATGACCTTGTGGAATTGGACTGCAAGCTGCACCTGATCTTGCATTTGTGAAAACAGTTTTTTTTTTCTTGAAAGGGGAGGATATCAGTTTGATTACTGACACAGCTTCAGTGGTGCTGCAAGAAGTGCTGAAAGACCCTCATAACCCCAGCTCAGTTTCCTCACCATCCATATTCAGAACTATAAATTTGTGGTTTTTTAAAACACTCACATTTCTAATTTGTGTTAATATGAAGCCAAACCAATATTCTCTACTAGTATATGTTTTCATCCAGAAGATTTCTGTATTAACCAAATTCAAGAAACAACTGCACAGGCTATAGATGTGCTTTGTGTACCAACAATGATTATGAATCCAGACAGAAACCTTTAGAATATGTTTTTATTCACTATTTATGGGAACAGAGGAGTTAAAATCCATCTTACCTGTAATTGGGATAAGTTTCCAGTGCATTCCGACTTCCCCTATGTTATTTGAGCAGGGATGTTGCCTGCGATAGCCATGTTCTATAGGTGCACTAAGACAGGGACTACAGTTTTCAAAGGTACTCCCAGTGCTTGCTTCCTAAAAAGCAAACAAAATGCTCATCTCAAAACAACTTCTTTTGGTTTTGCTCACTATTAAGTTTTTACAATCTGAGCAGTTGACAGAAAGAACTGAGTTCACCAGCACACCAGCAATTCTGCCATCAATCTAGTCCAGTCAAACTTGGAAACGTTCCCACGAGGTACTTCCCTGGTCTCTCATGACATTACTAAGGCAGTCCTGAGCACTGGTCTTACAGTATGGAAGCTGGGGGTGCCAAAGGGGAAGGGAGGGGAGAAATGGCTGCTCCCTCACTCTTTCCAGGTTGTTGTCTTGATACCTGACTAAAGCCATGAGATGTTGGCATTGCTGAGACACTGCCTACAACTAGTATTGGGCCCTTAAAAAAGCCAATTTCATCTTACATTCCAGATGGGTAGAAGCAAAACAGCATGGAGATTACAGGTAGGACAAACTCATTCCTGCTCTGTGACTGAGAAACTGGGCTTTGTGTGGAAGTACCAGTAACAGAGGTCATGAACAATCACTCTTGTAGGGTAAGGAGGTGGGGCACTGTGATCCCTAAGCACAAGGCTACTCATATACAGCACTGCACCAAGAAGGCACATGAAGAGACCTGAGCATGCAGTGAAATGCCCAGAATTCTTCAACTCTGCTCTTTTTTATTACAGAAAGAATAGATATAAAGAACCATGAAGACACACTTAAGAGTGGAGAAAATTTCCACCTACGTTCCTACCAAACAGAAAAGCCTCACGGAAGAGTTAGTATGTATCTGTATCAGCCTCTGTAAGAAAACAGAATGTTTTTTTCATTCAGTCTCATATTTATGAAAATATTATTTTCACTGTCAGCATCTTGGCAGTTTCACTTACTTGTAAATGTAGTGTGTGCTCAAGGGGTGCTTCGTTGGGTGGGAGCTGCAGACCAACATCAACGAGGTAGGGCAAGCATGGCATGTCAGTTTCCAGCATGGCCGGGCTCTGCGGGTCCTTGAAGGTAACATTGTCAGCCTGAGCAGTGTTAGGAAGCTCATGATCATCTCCGTCCTGAGCTGGAATGGATTCATATTCATATTCCTGTCTCACATCCTCTTCAATTTCCTCAGTGCCTAATGCTAAGGCCTGAGTGACAGACTGTGCCAGCGCCAGGTCACAATGGCCAGCAGAGGCCAGCGCCTCCAGCAGTGCTTTGACGAGCCCCTCTGTGTCGGCAGCAGCGTCGGACACATCCACCTCCCTGAAGTCACCCTCGTGGCCACCATGGTCAGAATTCATTGAGAACACAGAGTGTGGTGAATCCAAGGTTCTGCCCCCTTAGAAGAGGGTGAGGAGGGGAAAAGGAATCCATTACCCAGTCTTAAAATAAAAGCAAAACCAGATCCCCCCACAAACATCTGCCACATAGCCACAGTCTCAATCTTTAGCATCAGTTTGTATGTACACACACTTATTTTAACAAAAATGTAGACATGCTTTTATCACATATTCTACATTAATAATCAATGTCAAAAGACTTTTGAAGGTTCACAGAATTCCAAGCAGGAATCCCAACCATAAAGTTCACCCTCTGCCTCCTTCATCCCTACATGCCAGTCAGTATGTTTTGTCCCCCTCAAGAGGACAACTAAGATCCACTAACTTCATCTGCCAGTGATTCACATACATGAGAGTGACTGGTGCTTGATGGAAATCCCCTATTCTTTGTGTCACCCTGCTCCCATTTCCCCCTTCTGCAGGAGGCTTCTATAATTGCCTTGAGAAAATGGTCAGGGAAACAGAAATCAAAGGGTTTTTTCTGGCAGACCTTAAGTCAGAAGGTACCTGTGATACTTCTCTGAGGTTTGGATGTAGATAATTTAATGTATAGAATTATTTAATCTTATTAGATTGTTTCCTTTGTCCCACTACATACATTACTGGCTATTTCAAAACCGAATTATGCTTTTTCTCTTCAATCTAAACTTCTTAGGTATGAAATAGGGTATTGGACACAAAGAATTACAGCAAAGTCAAACTCGACAAAAGACAGTATCAAGTCTGCTGAGTGTTCTGTATCAGAAAGTCTTTGGACAGCTCCACAGGCAAGTAAACTCTTTGAAAGTCTGCTTTCTTTCCAAAGAGGCTAAACAAAAGCAACTTTCAGGAAAATTCCCCTTAATTTGTCTCCTAGAAAGTGGAAACCTGCAAAAAATAAACTTTATCTCTATTGACAGATCTCAGGACAATGTTTAAATGAACCATCATGCATTAAATTGCCACAGCATGCAAGAAGATAATCTATAATGATTAAATGTTAAATATGCTCTGAATAACAATGTTTAAAGAACTCTAAACAACAATTTTCTTACCTTCATATTGACAAATATTCTCTGAAGAGTCACTCATTTTTAGGTATTTCTGCAAATTTTCAGATTGTTTTTCCAGCTTTCTTTTCAGACCACTTCTAATTCTAGGGTCTTCAGAATCAGAATCTCCACCTACATTTTTCTTCCTACACTGGATCAAGTTAATAAGTTCCTTAAGTCTTTCAGTATCATCGTCTCCAAAAGGAGGCAGGGTTTTTTTCACAGCAGTGGCTTCATATTTGGGATGGATTCTTTTCCTGCATTTTGCCTTGGCAAAGTCAGAGTAGTCTTCTGTAGCGTCATAATCTGAGATGGGACTGAAGCGCTGAGGCTTCCGATTTCTATCCAGCAGTTCCTTAGCTCTGGAAATGGGGAGCTGATAGGCCTCACAACCGAAAATATAGTTCTGCAAGCATCTGTCAATGTGACCTTTGTATCTTGGGGCAGGGTACAGAAATGTTTTGTCATCCAGCTGTGATGTGTACTCACGAAATGTAAATTCTCTACCTCTTCCAGGGCCACTGTAGAGTTTTTTAAAGTACTCATGTATGTACTTTTCTACTATAGCGTTTAAATCTACACCACCGTGTCTACAGGACCGGATTAAAGCAAAACGCAGAGACTGAACCAACTTTGTGAATTCTGGAATGATTTCCTTTTTCTCATGCAAAACCATGGTAGTTGAATTTTTCCGTGTTCCATATGGAACACTTTTTTGTGCTGCCAAAAGGAAAAAAGGGATCCCACAATTAAAATCAAACCATGAAGCTATAAATAAATGATGACTAGTTAGCAATACTCTGTGTTAATACATGCTGGGTGAAACACAGTTTGGAATGACCCTGAAGAAGTAATTCAGAAGCCAGGGACACTGTAGCAAGAAATTTCAACAAGTTTTACTTCCTCAAATAGGAACAAATGAACCTACAATGTGCCAGTATTTGCTTTTGTGAAGAAACAAATATTTCTGAACACCAACACCATGACCATAACCAATGCAAACTGTTAACTCTTAGTTCACACTAACTGAATACTACAAAATCTTCAACAGATTATCACCTCTGATTAAATAAACCTGCACACAACAGTGAGCAAACCTACCTGAGTTAATTACACCTCTAGGCTCTGGAAACAGAAACAATGCATGAAGCACACGGGACCGTCCAGTCTGGTGGTCTAGAACAGAAAAAAATAAAAACAGTCAAAAAGAAGAGAACCACCAAAAGTCAATCTAGTACTCAAAAACACACCCCCCTGAAAAAAACGAAACAACAAACCCAACTCAAACACAAACCCAAAGTATGCTTACCATAAGGGGACATCATTTGCCAAGGAGAAAGAAGAAAAAGAAATCCTCTGTCCACAAGTGGTTTCACAAGGACCTGTTTTCAAGCAAAAAGAGCAAACTGCTTCAAAGACATTTGCTCACTATGAATACTCTTCTTGACTGTAAGATAATTCTGTCTTGGGCAGAGAAGTGCCCCAATACTTAAGAGTATGCCAGCTAACGAATTCCAGTAAGACTGTGGATCTTGTAGTATGCCTGAAACCACTAACTAGTAAAATTATTTTTAAAAATAGGAATAGTCAAATCTGATGCACTCACAAGTTTCTCTTTCTCTAGTTTTTGTAGTAAACCCTCTAAGTGACTCCCAGAACGGGACTTCTCCACAACTTCATACAGGCTACAGTACACGCCATTCTTCCACACTGACAGGATACAAGGGGAGAAGGAGAACGTTAAGGAAAAAAGAAACAAAATTGTAATTCAAAAAACTTGAAAATTCTGAATTTAAAGAAATTAAGCAAGAACAATTTACCTTCTTTTCTTTCTCGGTAAGTTTCTTTAAGGAACAACGCTGGTGAAATTTTCTTCTTCAACTGATCAATGCTTACAACTTTTTCAACCTCAAGCTTCTCAGGACTGGAGAAGGGTGGGGGGAGACAAAAAAAATAAAGACCATAAAGACCTCTTTTTTTACTTTCTATATTCCTACACTCACAGATAAAATAAGAATCAGTAAATACATGCCCTTAAGAATAATTTCTTTGGACTATTTCATGAGCCAGGGGTGTTTATTCCTGCAGAGTGTGTGTTACCTGAATGGAAAAAAAAACAAAACAACAAACCCACAAACAACAGAACACCAAACAGCAAAGAGATGTTGACAGCTGTGTGTCTCAACTCAAGAAAATTCTGGACACACATGACCCAAGTCTTGTTAGACATATTTAAGGCACTTAGTCAGTACTTTAGATTTTTATCTGAATGTATCCAAAACTCACCAGTCTCTACTCAAAATAGTTTTAACAGAGCAGTATTTTAAACTTACTGTCTAAATGGCAATACTCACATCTTGCATGGAAGGAAAGGTCGTGCTGCTGATTTTAAGGAAACATGGCACACAAGTTTGCCTTTATTCCAAAGCTGTCCCCTCCACAATGTAACATTAGGTTTCTCTAAATTAAGATGGAGAAAGGAAGACTAAGTGAAACCACTTGCCAGCTGTGATGGAAAGAAGAGGCTGCTGAATCTCCAAAATCAGTATAAAGAAAATTTCATACTAATACTAGACAATAATGTTAAAAGGCAACAGAAAAGAATGTTATCAACCCTGTTATGTTTTGATCTGCTCTGAGCAGAGTAAAGGAGGTTGGTTTGTTACCTACACCTGTCAGTAAAGGCACACCCTTGATGCTAATTTCTTAGGAATTATATCCTCTTTTCTTACCCTGTCAACCACTTTCATACATATTGACTTTGCTTGAATGAGGTTCAAAACCAAGCATGACAGAGAATGATATTATTTGAAGTGCCATTGCACAGGAGATTCAGAACCTGAAGATCAGTTCTTACTACACTCTAAATAGGAAAGGAAGGAAAAAAGACTATTGATTTTGTCCACTTGTGGTTCATTCTGATAAAAGAAGATACACATTAAGGTGTATGTTTGATCATCCAGTATCAGCAACCAGCGTGGTTCAGGACAAAATTCAGCTATACACTCAGCATAACTAAACTGGTCAAAACATAAAACTGTGGGGAAAAAAACATCAAAACCATCCCTGTCTTTATCATAAAACCAAAAAATGGAATTCATTCTTACCTGTACTTCTATCTGCATGGAAAGTGTTTGCTCTAAACAAACGAAGAGAGACAAAATGACTAGGATGGAACAGAGAATTCTGACCACTGAATTTTACATTAAGCATAGTTTATCAGTCTAACAAAATAGGAAGACTGGTAATTCCCTCTCTAATCTCAATCTATCACTGCCGCAGCATCTTGTACTATTTTAGATACCTTGATAACTGCTTTTAGCATTTCATAGTAGAGTCCCCACACCTGGACATCTTCCTATCGGCACAGGTATCACAGTGGATCTGTGATCAACTGGCCATCTACATATTCTCTCCACAAGCAGACACCAGGGTTCAGAGACAAAATAAACAGAATATTATTTTAGAGTACCAAGCAAGATAATGCTGTGAACATTTTTACATCCTCAAATTTCCTCAGTTAGGTAAAACCCCCCACTATTTGTGGACTCCAACCAGGCAAAAGGCAAGCAGGTGGGAAGAGCAGTAGAACTGCTTCCCAAGGGGCCACCCTGCTGCATAAAACCAATTTTGGCACCTCTTGCTTTGCATTAGAAGTATTTCTTATACTAAGTCCCTGTGACACATTCATTCACTTCAGCACTGTTAATTTAAATCAATTCTAAGCTACTGCCAAGAGCTATGAATTCTTCATGCTACATGCAGATTTTCCACAACTCAGTTCCTAGCTCACCTTGATGGGGGCACAAATTTTGGTCCTTGTACCATGTCATCTTTATAAGAAAATGAAACAACAGCATAAGGACAAACATGTCTTGGTCTTCGCCTGATCTCATCAAAGCCGTATTCATAAAAGTAGTACTGGGAAAAAGAAGAGACAATGTTAAATCAGAAGCCTGGAGCAATCGTTAATTTCTTTAAATGCTAGTATTTAAAATAGTTTTTTAATCTTCTCCCTCCTTGACTAACCACTTAAGATATGGACAGTACCTTCAGGAGTGAATCAAGAATAAAACATTATTCAAATGCAACCTTTACTTGAAAGTATTTTTGGTGAGAGAAGGGATTAACTAATAAAAAACAAAAAAAAAAAAAAATCAGAGGAAAGTAAATATTGTAATGAGTTTTGGAAATTATACTTAGCTCAATCACCAATATAAAATGTTAATTTAGGCAAATTTGCAATGAGAAGTGAAAAAATACATTCATTTTTTTAGCCATCTGATTCAGTGTCCAGCCCAGTGATTTACAGAAGACAAAAGTTGTTAATACTGAAGAGAATGCTTTCAAGCAAGGATCCTGAAACCTGCAGACTTGGTGGAATAATCTGACTGCAACAGATTGTTGCAGTAAGAGACAGAACACCTGGAGAAACATCAATGCTTGGAACTGATTTTATTCTGTCTTCCCTCATCATCTCCAAACCTGAGAATCTAGAAAGGGGAATAAGAAAAAAAAAGGAAAAAAAGAAAGAAAAAGAAAGAAAAATGCTATTCTTTCATAGCAAACATTTTCCCTTTTAGGAATCCCACTTAATGACCACAAATCAGTTGTACTTTTACTCTTCAAACTCCCCACATAATGTCCTCTCTTCCAGCCTCCATTCCAGTCCCATGTACATTCCCCAGTTATTTCCTATCCCACCTCCAGCCTAATCTGAGGGAGATCTTGGTCTGAGGTTCAGGATCACACTATGGGAACAGGAGAGGCTGCCATGCTGTTCTGGGATTTCTAATGCAGGCACCTGTGGACTGCTACACACATCCAGCTGCAACTTCACAGGGAAGCTCAGGGTTTGTTGTATCTTCAGTGATTTTCTCTCCATCATTTCAGAAGTTCTGTTTATGAAGGTTTTATGCAAGAAGATTCAGGCTCAGCTTTACCTGAGTAAGTTCATAGGCTCGGTAAGCCAACAAGGAGGTGACTTTAATTGCATTCTTTGAAACATGACACTCGTGCTTTGGGGTGGGATCCAAGACGCTCTTGACAGTTGATTCCATTGCTTTCATACCAATGTGGTCATATATGCTTTTCATTTTTCCCTGTAACAAAGGAGAAGAATTGTCAGCATGAGCTTTTTCCTGGAAACTGACTAACTGCTTCAAGTACTAAAGAAAGTAGGAGCAGAGAAAATGAAACAAGCCATTAAGAAAGCCACTTCTGGAAGTAAATTAGTTTCATACTTTCAAAAAAAACCAACATATTTTTGCCTTCTATAACAATTTATTATGCTTTATTTAAGCTTAATATCAATACTGGATTTTAAATCTAGTAGAGGTCTAGTTTCTCTATACACAGATGATTGCACAAATTAAAAGTAAGTTAGGTTAAAACCATCTTTGTGTTACCAGTAAGCAATGTAATTCTTTAAGAATAGCATGATAAAATTACCTTTATTATTTTAAAAACAATCACATCCCCAATTGCTCCAGACTCTAGAGGATTAGGCTGCAATAGATCAGCATACTTGGAGATATATACACCTGAGAAGAGTATAAAAATAAAACAAAATACATTATGCTGAATGTTAAAACATTATTAGAGGCTTAAAAAGCATTACATGGGATTAAAGCTCAATGCACACAAAAAAAATAAATATACAATTGTTACTCAAGTGCAAAGGTAAAATAATTTTGTGCTTTTCCATACTTAGTTATTTCATAGATTTTACAGCCTCAAACACACACTGTCATTTGTTGGTCTGGCTGACTACCTCAGATTAAAGACCCGTAACTGAATTCAGATAACTCTGAAAAGCATTCATTTGGCTTAGGTTCCTCTCATTCCAAGTCTGTATTTAACTGCTTGAGCAAATTGCTCCAGACCCTTTACCAGCTAAATAGTAAAAAACCATATGGTCATAAAGCTTTGTTCTTCTCCAGCTCACACCTATTTCTGCTTTCAATGTTCACGTCTATATTCATTCATATTGTCTGCTTTCAATATTCATGATAGCTCTATACATGTTCCTCTTACACAGGATGACAAAATTAGTTCCTAATTTTTAATTTGGAAAGCTTTGCAAAAGGAACTTACTGTCTTGCACTCTCAAAACTCTTTAACACCTTGTGACTCAGAATCTAAGTCTCCAATTTATCTACGCTCTTCTTGGATTTGAGGATTCAAGAATTTTAGTTCTATCTACATCAAAAGAGAGCTGAGCTACTGTGTCCATGAGGTATCTCTGAATGCACACACCTACAAACAAACACAGAGGCAGCCAGCCACACACTGCATTAGCTCTTTGGCCCCCAAGGTTTACTGGAAAGACATGGGATATTGGTTTGACTTAAAGCCAAATGAGAATTAGGTGTTCCCTGTGGAAAGGGAATTTAACTGAACTACTTAAAAACAGAGCTATGAAATAATGTTCTGCTGTCTATTTCCTCTGTTAAAAACATCTTGCTGTGATATTGTTGCAGTCAGTGATAGAAAAAGGACTGAAAGTTCACACAACTGCATCACATTATCTGCCAACTGCTACTGAATAACCAGCACTTCTGATCAAAAGATAGTTACCCATGGAAGGGCTGCCCAGAACTGCGATTTTGGAGTGGCCAACCTGAAGCCCCTTTTCACATATGCTCTGGATCTAAAGAGAACAGACAGTTTTTTAAGCAAGTCTGTTAGGAAAGCCAGGGTATGAACAGACCAAACAGTGAGAAATTACAGAATTTAAATTGAGATTTAAACAAAACCCCAACCCTTACAAGCAGAGACAAGACTAGTCTGAATTCACTATAAAACTATAAAACTGTGCAAGCAGAACTGTGATATGGCGCAGCTACATAAACTCACCTGTATCTTAAAAAACCACAGCCTCCCTATACCTTAAACACTGTTTATGTTTAAACATTACTTGCCTTTAATACAGAAAATTTTAATATTCAAAACAGAAGTATACCTGTCAAATTATTGCATGCTTAAGAAATCCTAACTCTATGATAGCAGACAAAGAACAGAAATCACCTTTCCATCACTTTGATTAAAAGTATATGATCAAAGAAGAGACAGAGAAGACAATGTCAATTTTGTAATATTACAGGTTACCTTGTTGATGCAAAAAAAAAAAAAAAAACAAAAAACCAAAACCCAAATGCAATGAAAACACAAAAAATTCCCCCACAATTAAAAAAAAAAAAAAAAAAACAAAACACCAAAACCCAAATGCAATGAAAACACAAAATATTCCTCCACAATTAAAAAAAAAAAACAAACAAACACAAACCAAACAAAAACTCAAGCCATCCAGCAAATCTATCCTTTTATTTATAAAACAGAGCCTAAACCAGAGAAGATATAGAGAGATGTAAACACAGTACCTTAAATAGCAGGGACTAAAGGATTTAAATGGTGACAGATCCCCTTCCCATCCTTCTATACCTTCCAGTGCTGAATTATGCAAAAGTAACTTTAAGACTGTGTCAATAAAACCACTCTGAAAAAACCCAAAGCCCCAAAAGCTCCTAAGTGCCGAAGAAAGCATTTCCCCTGCAGGGCTCACTCCTCACCTGGCACCGATCCACCATGAGGAATGCGTAACTTTCCGAGAGTTCCTTCTCCGAGCGCCCATCGAACTTCAGCTCTCTGCGTTTTTCTGTGAACTGTTGATACACAAAGTTCTCAACACAGGTACATACACTGCTGCTGGCACAGTCAAGTGTCAATGTTTTTAAGGCCTGATCTATGCTAGCAGATACAAGTGTACAAAAATAATCAAAAGATAATCCAAATTAAATCACTGGATGCTATAATTAGATTTCAAAAATATTATACCCGTGGGAAATCTAATTGGCTTAATCTGCCCAAGTATTTGGTTTTTTAAGAGACACTCTTCAAACAAACCTGTGCAGTAACACTTTCGTTTGATCTTTGTAGCAGAATTGGCTAAAACCATCCAGCGCAATGCCTCCCATATCATCTCTGAAACTCCAGATATAAGACTTTTTCTCTTTTTAGGAGACAGATCTCTAACACTGTGCAAATATTTTTGCAGATGCACCTCACTGCTGCTGAGGTGGTTTTTACCAATATTTCTAAGCTGTAACCCTGAATAATTAATGTAACAGCAGAAAAAGCTTCAGTTTACTTCATAACTTCAAGATGATAATCACAGCAAATTAATTATATATTCAATTATTTCATATGTGAAGCTTTTTGGCACTGGAAATGAAAACTTCATTAGAGAGTGACAAGAGCAAGCCAAGGTTGGATTTGAGACACCACATAAGACACAACAGAAGGGCTTCAACCAAGGTGCTCCACTTACTAGATCAATAATCAACTTTAGTAAAGTCATTCTTGGAAAACAAAACTACTGACACTATGGAAACTTATATCAGACACATATTTTAATCTTAATTTTCAAAGGAAACATCAGCCCTGTAAAGAAGACATGAAAACATCTCTCTGGGTTATTAAAATACCTTAACAAAAATTAAGAAAATTTTTGAAAGCTAAAAACACACAGACTTAAGTGGTGCCAAATACAATTTTTCTTTCAGTCTTCTTGGAGTATTTGGCAGGCAAGAGTTTAAAACTATAATAAACTTGCCTGAAAAATAGCTGCTTACCTTTCTGGGAATGTGAGTTTGCAATTAAAGACCAACTACATAACTGAAAATAATCCCCAGGTCTCTGCCTCTAGACTGAGAAGAAGCACTGTCATTTGACTGGTACCTTATTGAGAAGCAGAAGCCACAAATATACTTACTTCCTTTTCCAACAGTTCACTATGAACTAAGCTGGCTCTCTTGTATTTAAAATTGGACACTGAACTCTGATCCAAGTAGGAGCAATGTAGAATCTTTATAATATTCTCAAATTCTCGAGAACCTGGAAGTACTGGCTGAAAGAGTGCTATAAAAGAGAATAAATAAAATAATTAGAGCCGATATACATGCGAAAACATGCAAAATTTTCCAGTTCACTGACAGTTTATGAATGAAGATAAATGGTTTGTGATTCAATTTCAAACACAAAACACCTAATACTTGGCAAATACGGACTTCAGAAAGTTTATCTTAAAATTTCCTAGAACGATAGCATCTTTTAAAAATCACAATTATGTTTTTTTAATATTGCTCTTGAACAGCTACTAGTTCTCAGAAATTTGTAAGGGAAGCACCTCAAGTCTGAATTCACCCCTTGAAAAACATCTAATATGTACTGCAAAACACTGTAATTAAACTTTCAGAACTGCAATTTACTAATTAACTCCTTTAATTAAGAAGCAGGAACAAATTGTACTAATAAAAACCTCAACAACAGTTTCATAGCTTGGCCTCACTTCAGAACTACTATGGGGTTTTGTGTTTGTTTTCTTATGGCAATTAAGATAAATATGAAGTAATCCAATCCTATTTAAAGAAGACAACTAAGCTCCTATTATTATAAATAACAGGACCCCACTGCCTGTGTTCATGCTTGATGATGTTATCCCTTACTATCCCTTCATGTGCTGTTGTACAAATTCCCTCCTGGGCAAACCTTTACCCGAGTTCCCACTGGAAGCAGTCATGCCCCTGAGCTTCTTATCTGTGTTTGGGTGCCAAAGTGACAAACTGATCAGACGAGCAACCCTGGAATGAGCCAGCAGAGGATGGCAGTGCAGATTTTGAGAGCAGTGGACAGGAAAAGAACATCTCTGGGGGAACTGAACTAGCACAACACAAGAAGTGGTTTTTATCCTCAGAGTAACTTCCAAAACATGCACCAAAAGTGCACGATTTTTACTGTAGTTACAACAGTTAGGAACAATAGTGCTAATCTCACCAAAAAAAACCAACAAAACAAAGACAAAAACAACAAAAAAGCAACCTATCATTACTCTAACAACAAATTAAATTTAATTCTATCTTCAGAGTATATCCTCCAATTTCATTAAGTAATATGGCAGTAGATTTAGGCAGCAATCTTTCCCTCATTTGCAGAAAATATTTACTGCGTAAGCCTCAATATAAAACAAATGTTCCTAATGAAAACCAAACTGTTCTGTGTTGTTTAGTAAAAGCTGGACACTTTAGAAGGCAACACCACATCTGCAAACTGAAATCAAGCAAGGATTCCAACACCACCAACAATGTGAAAGCAATTTTTTAAGAGTGGAAGTTAGGAAAGTGATTTAGAAACCACACTTATGTAACATCCCTTTTAGTAACTACACCTTCATTCTTCAAAAGTTGACAGCAATATGGGAGGAGACATAATTGAGAGTGAATGGAATTCTCAACTTAGTATTACTGGGACTGAATGCTCTTGTACTGAAGAGATAAATGCTATAGAATAGAATAGACTTGACTAGACTAGAATAGAAGCCTGCTGCAGGTACACATAGAAAGGAAAAGCACTAGGAAAGCACCCCCTGTTCCACCCCAGCCCCAAACGTCCTTTGGATACTACAACACTAACTCCCTGTCAGAAAGATCAGGGGTTCACACACTGCCAGATCCTCTAAACAACCAGTTAAGGCAGAAGGTTAACTGTGCCAGCTGCTTGACCAAATTTCCTTTTTTCTTACCAGTGTTTACTGTACCTTATCCCTTCTCCCTCCATCCCCCGGGACACAAGCTCAGTAAAAATGAGCCTCTCACTTCCACTTGGAGACCAAACAAGTGGAAAGTACTGCAGGATGAGCTAGAAAGAGCCACCACAAGCCATACATAATGTCTCACCTACTTTCCCAGATGCAAACCTAGGAAGAGGCACATTATTACATGAATTAAGATCTTGTCATACACGCAAGTATTACCAACCATGCTCCTATGTGTATTTAAACATCTTCTGCTCTGTGGAAAGCTCTGGAGAGCGAGCTGAGACAGACTTGCCCTAAACCAGCAAGTCGCCCTATTCTCCTGGTAGGGAGAATATGCATAAACTAGTATACACTTAGTGCTCAACATATTTATGGAAAAGCGTTACCTAATCATTAAATTATGGAAAACAGAAAATAAGATTATTTTAAAAGATGGTTGCAGTTTTTTCTTCCAGAACTTGAGGCACTGCAGACTTCATGTTCTCAATGAAAACATGAAACACTACCCCAGTGAGGTGAGTAGCCAGACGATACTTTTCAGTTTGTCACTTGAGCTGTGGTATTCAAGGACAGTGATGATCTAAAATGTTAATGTCACCATAGCAGGGCCTGTACCTTACTTCAAGGAAGGAGTGCAGAAACAAGACAAAACTAAAATAAAACCGAGAAGTACTAAACTAGACCTTGTACAGCAGTCATCAAGGCCTGTGCTCCCAGGCAAACCATGAAAATTTCTGAGCTCATCCCCAGTCCTCCATCACTTCAAATACCAGCCATGTGCACATACATATCTTCCAGGCTTCTTGTACACAGCTGATGGGGATACACTGCACATTTACTACCCTGTGTTAATTAAACTGTAATTAAAGTAAGGACTAACCTGCAGCATCCCTTAAGTACAAGTCAATTGTTCTGGGGTTTGCTGGCTTGTTTGGCACAGGTAAAAATAAGTAAATAAATACTGGGTTTGCTGAGCTTCTACCCAGAGCACTGGAACATATGTAATTATTTTTAGGTGGAAATTGAGTTTAGCTAATAAGTACTAGTCAAGGGACAGGGACTGGACTGGATGTTTGGATGTATGTCATGCCTGAGAGACTCTACTTTTCTTTCACAGCTGTCTGATGTTTCAACTTCAGAAAACTGAGATTGGAGTTTGGTTCCTGGGTTTGGTTGCTTTAAGTCAGAATGTGAAGACAGAGCCATCCTCCTTGAGCAATCCTGAACAAAGTTTGAAGTGAAGATAAGTAAATTAATAGTTTTCCTATCAGCTAAGCTGGCAGAATGCTAGCATTCTTCATACACAAGTGCTCCTGCTACAAAAGCTCCATTGAGAAGCACCCATTTAAGTCTCAATTCCCTTCAGTCTTCATTTTGTAAGACTAAGACAAGAAATCTGTGGTGTTAATGAACTGTGATATTTTTACCTTAATGACTTTTTCAGCCCAAAATGTCTTGTGCTCTCAATAGGCCTAAATAGTTACCAATTTCAGGGACTGACAGAGTTCTCCACCTAGAAATATCGTGTAGCAAACAGCAGATGCACATCTTTATCAAAGAAAGGGAAAGTCAGATGACAAAAGACAAGGCAAAACGATGAATTAGAAAAGGGACAACCTAGACCTTCGTGCAAGTATTGCAGAGTTTCATGGGTAAAAGCAAGACCATTTTCCCCCTCCTCAGCCTGAGAAACAGCAGTCATTTGCTACTTTGACAGACCCTAGAAATAAATTCCAGCTTCAATCAACAAGCAACCCCTTAAAGGCACTGAATGCAATGTCAGCATCATTGGTAAAATTATCCTTTGGTAAGGGGATCACTTATATAGTTCAGCAAGTTAAAAGTGCTCTTACACTGATTTATCCTTAAAATTTGCTTTCCTAATCCTATCAAGGACCTCTCCAGTTTCAAACAAACTTGGAAACCTGTGAAGATCAGACAACTGAATTAGAAGAGGCCAGGACAAGCCTGAAGACAAATGACAGATAAGATGCTCAAGAGAGCATAACGCCATTGTACTAAACTCTGTGTACAAAGAAAACAAACTTCCAAGAAACTTCTAAGGAGGAAGAAAAATGCAGGCATACCTTAAAAAAATAATGCTGCAGCCAACCTTTCGTTCATTTGTTTCCTGAATTCGTATGCCAGCAAAAAGAATGAGGAAATCAGAAGTATTCTCTGTGCTAAGTGATCACAGTTGTTAAGAGGTATCTTTCCTTCAGATTACCAAAGATTTCTGTTGACTTTCAGTCCCTACTTAAGTCTCCAAGAGAGAAGATGAACTCTGAAGAAGATAAAGAAGCAGCTAAAGCCTAAATTTTCTAGGATATTTCTCTTACATTTTGGAAGCTAAAGCTTAAATTTTCTCTTACATTTGTGTTTTCCAGACTCAATTTTTAATTTCTTCACTACCAAAAATTGTTCCTGAAACAGATTTTGGTGTTTAAAAATATTTTAAAACCCACCAAAAAACCCACCTCCAAACAAACTCAAAAACCACTGACAAAATGATCCAGTACATACTTTATACATAGCAGCTAAGCTGTCACAATTAAGGCAGCAGCTATCTCTCAAAATGGTATGTCCAGGAAAGACATGGTGGTTCAAAAAGCAGAACAAGGACAATTCCAAGGCAAGGAATGATGGAGGAAGCTTCCATGTATACTGCTTCATGCTGGGCTTTACAATCAAGTCAAGAGAGTTCTTTTGAGAGGGACTAGTGTCATTCAGATTATTTTGCAATTTAACAAAATGTACTTAAGCACTAGCAATAAGGATGCTGCAAGCGCCACTACGGCATCAGATGATCCAGTGCTGATCTTCCAGTTCAGTTCCAGAACTGACTGAATTGCATCATTTTTCAAATGACAATACAAATCTCACTAGAAATTTAGTTGTCCTCAAACTGCAATTTGGCAGTCCATGCCGTGAGAACAACACTCAGCCGCTGTAAGCCCACAGGCACCATGAGCTGAACAGAGCAGGGTCTGCTCTGAGAGCTTTGGAAGCTCTAAGTCATCAGAATGATCAAAATACCTGAGAGCCTTTCTGCAGGCTGAAAGGAAAAAAGGTGAAAATGGGTCAAATGACCTTGATATTAGCAAGTCAGTTTTTGAAGTAAGGTAAGAATGGCTTCCTCTTCCACTTTAGAGGCCACAGAAGCCTGAGGTTTGAACGACACAATACAAAACTTTCTGCACACTGCAGATGGCTCAGCATAGGCAAATGACGAACTAGATGACCTGAGAAGGTATTTCGCAGGTTTTCATTCATATTGGAACCAAATGCTAAAGAGGAACGTCAAATATCGTTGGTTAAGTACTAAACATTTCTGAAATACATTTAAAGGTATTCACACGTAACCACACTTGGGTGTGACACATAAGACACTTCAGTTGTTCATGAGGCACCATGTTACATCAAGGTGTTTTTCTGTCAGATGAATTATAAAAAACTTTTTTTCTCCAAATCAACCCAATTCTTTCTACAATGAATCTCTGCCAGACTTTTATCACCCCAGAGTGGGGTGGCAAAGGGAAAGACCGGGAAGACAAAGGATCATTACTGCCAAAAGGAATTATCTATTACTGGAGAGAAAAGACTGGATAATGAAATAAACCTACCTTCATCTCCTCCTTACAGAAGAAAGCATTGCAAGAAGTTAACATGTTGCTCTCTTCTCTGAAGAACAAGAAGCCTATTCAAACAAGTATTTTTGTGATATGGACTAAATTACTGACTCCATATTGCAAAAGGGCAAGAACCAAGATAAATTTCAGGGAGGAAATCAGACATGTCTTCAACTCCACTTAACAAAAACAAAGTTAAGCAGAAACCAGTGGAGTCTTGTGAAAAGCAAGAAATACCACAGATTTTTAGAGGAAGAGTTACTCAGAAACAAAAAAAAACCCAAACCCCGGACCCTTGGAAGCAGAACGCTTCCAAAGCGAGGCACGAGAACGTGAGCTGCTCCCTTTCTCCCTGCAAAGAACTTTCACCAGATAAGAACAGTCTTCTGCTTATCATCAATGAAGGACAACTCTGCTGTGTTTGTTCAGTCTATCCTAACCAGGATTACACCCTTCTCCTGCAGGGAGGAGGTCGGGGAAGAGAAAAGCGAACCATCTTCGCTGATGTCGGTGTCCCAAAGAAGCATCTTCTCCACATGCCAATGCACCTCCAGAAGCAGAACTGAGATCAACTCAAACCCACCCTGATCGCATCCAGCTTCTCATCATTTTAAAGCAGAGGTCTGAATTCAAGCCGAGCTTTTGTTTCGGTTTTGACATTAGCAAGTCAGTTTTTGAAGTAAGTAATCCTCGTGACAAAATAAAAGTGAGAAAGAAAAGAGGAGGGGTAGGAAAAGAATGTAACAGCCTGACACTAAAAATCGGTTCCCCAGCAGCCTCGCGAGTGCGAGCCAGCAGAGCCTCCTCTACACCGCAGGCTTTGCATGCAGCCGTGTGAGGTGTCTGAGAGCTGCCTGATGAATCGGATGGAGAGGGGAAGCGAGGTAGAAAAGGGAGGGGAAGGGAAGAAACAACCTTTCTTTTCTCTGCTCTTCCTGGGGATCTGAAAGTTCCTCCTAACAGGCTGCTGGTCTTCTGGGGGTTTAGAGAGAGGGGGCGTCCCCCCGAGCACACCGCTGGGCGGCTGCTGCTGTTCATTTGCCGTCGAGATGCTGCTCCTGCGCTGGCTACTGCTACTGATGCTGAGGTTTGTGGGGACCTTGTCCTCTGCAGCAACAGCAGCTACCAGCAGCGCCTCCCCAGCGCTACCGCTCTCAGAGCGTCCGCCATTTTGTGTGGTGTCCTCAGCGGCTCCTGCTCTGTTACTCTCCATTCCGAGGACGCCCACGCTGGTCTCCCTCCGCTGAAGTTGCTCCGGCTCCATCTCGCCGCCACTGCGGATCACGGCATCCGTCATTCTCGCCGCAGAAGCGAGCCCGGCAGCCCGCGCCTTCTCTTCTTCCTAGCACAGCGCCCCTGCCCAGCGCCAGCAGCGCCCGCGCCGCCCCGACTCCCCCTCCATCCGCTCACGGCAGCCCCCAGTCCGCCCCCGCCCCACCACACAACATGGCGGCGGCAGGGGGGCCGGGTCTGCGACCAGCCCGGCCCAGCCAATCCGCTCGCGGCACACGTTATAAATAAGGGCGCGGCCGGGGTGTGGGCAGTGCCCACGCGATGGGACGGGACGGGCTCTCTCTGAAGCCGCTGCTCCTGCCCCGGGGCACTGCTTGGGCACCGCTCGGGACCCGCTGCTCCCGCCAACCGGCACTGCTCGGGACCCACCGCTCAGGAACGGCTGCCCTCCCGCCAAGCGGCGGCGCCTCCTCCGGGGTCGGGCGCTGCCCTGAGGGGACGTCGCTCTCCCGAGAAGGCCGCAGCCCGCACAAGGCTCCTGCCCTGCAGTCGGGGCGCGGCGCTCGGGAACGGACTCTCCCCGCAGCGACCCCGCCCTTGGGCACTAAACCCCCCTGGCATTTCGGGTCCAGGAACGCTCCGGCTCCAGGGTTGGCACTGCCTGCTTTGCGAACTCCCAACTTAAACAACAAGTTCACTACACTGAGTGCTAGCGCATACTTCTTACTCTCAGATTCAAAGGTTTTTTCTAAGACATTAGACAAGATGTCAACATTTTACCTTTGAAGACTAAAAATACATTCATGGTTATGAAGGGCAGGCAAAAAATCATCTTAATTTATTTCAGCAGGATTCTTTTTTAGTTGCATAGTGAGTTAGAACAGCACTAAATAACCTATAGTGGAGGCCAGAAGGTTAACATTTATTGTCCCTTTAATGCTCACATCTTGTGGTGCAAGAGGGATGTGAAAATGTGAAAACCAAAGCAAAGACCTGTCTTTGGCAGCTCCCAGGAATGCACTGGAGCGAACAGTGCCTGCTGAAAATAACCATTCTTGCAGTGCCTACGAAATGCAAATACCAGATTTTAGTTTTACAAGTAACTAACACAACATTAGAAGCCTATAATTTGTTTTCTTTGTTAAAAGTATACTAGTGCTGTAGTTGTTGAACACACACATATATTCATCAGCTATGTATACTAATTGCCTCCAATCCCCATAACTGTAGCTATTCATATGTAACCTTGAAAGCAGACACTAACCTTAAAAATACGAAGTTTTCATGCTTGCAGGGTGTGCAAGGAACAGGTAATTTAATCTAGCCCTTTTATTAATCTCTTTTTAGATAAGATGTAGATTGAAAATAAAAATAACCTATCAGCTCACAAATGGCCTGGTGCTAGTGGTAGTCTCCAGGCTGTTAAAAGAAGATAAGCTAATAATTACTAGTAGTTCTTAAAAGTGTTTGGGGACCCAGCAAGTTTAAACAGGGTAATTAGTATCTGTAACTATAATTTACATAAATTACAGAAACATAACACCCAGTATTTATCTAACTTCAGAAACGTTCCATTATCTAGAGGTAATAAACTCCACAAATGCAGTGTTCATCCTATGGATAAATTAGGACTGTCTCCCTGAGAATCTGATATCCTACTGCTCTGTGAGGATTCAGTGCTGGTGAAAAGAATATTACAGATGGTTGATATATTATTGAAATAATTTTGCTGTGTTTTACATTGTTTAAATAGAATTTCAATTTACAAGAAAAAACATGGAAATACCAATCTGGTCCAATTTAAGGCTGTGTTAATCCATTGTATATCTCCAAACATGTCAAACTGCTTTATCAATTTTGAATTGGCAGAGCTGTTAAAATCACTTTCAGACTGTGCATGTCTTCAGCATACAAACAGTTCAGTTGATTGGTATTTGGACCATACAATCTCTGAAGTCTTGCTTATTTACCAAGCAGTACACAAAGTTTTCCTCACCACTTGCTTTAACAAGATATGTCTTTGCAGTTGTACAAAATTATTTTTCGGTATTAATTAACCTAAGGCTGGGAGAGATAATCACAAAAATTACTCAGTACTAATTGATAAGTGCTCCAGCAATTCCAGATCACTGCACCACACTGTGCATCTTAAATACCAACAGATATCTAACAGGTGCAAAGAATCCCAGTTCACAAAACAGCAAAAACCACCATAGGAAGAGGTTACTTAAATACTCTGAAGTGAAAAAAGAGGTTTAAAATCTGTTACCTTATTCTCTCTCTAGTTTCTGGTTTCTGTGGTTTTTGATACTTGCCAAGCATTCAACCATGACTCCAGGGTTTGTACCAAGTGGTTTTCCACCCCAGTACAAAGATCCCTTTGATTCTGAAATCAGATGATTTTAACACATTAGTAATACAGATTTAGATCAGATTAAGAGCCACAAAGTAAGACAGAAGGGAGTGTTGCATGCTCAAGGAGCAAACTTGGGTGCTTCCTCCAGATATTACTTCAGTATCCTTTTATGAATGCAAATTTAAAATTTTGAAAACTAAATTAGAAATTTCAAATAATTAATCTGAGTATATTGTTACAATTTAAATAACCACAAATTACTATTTTATTTTCCCTTACTACTGTAATGATGCAAAATACATCTAATTTCTTCAAAAGCTTAAGAGCTAATTTTGTGCCAACTAAATTTCAGGTTCCAGGAGAGCAAGGATAGAAGAACTGTATTTATAATTAATCTTTCTTCCTAGACCATGCAAAGAGAAGAATCTTTGGAAAACTCAGAAACAAAACCTAATTTACATACTTGGAAAGAGCTTTAGTATCAATTACCAGCCATGGAGAAAATATGCCTATGATATTAAAAGGTGAGACAAAATAGGGCAGTAGTCGACCTGGCTCTGTAAAACCAGGAATTAGCAGCAGAAATTCACCTAGTACTTTTGTTTTTTCACTAAAAAATATGTGATCCTCAGGTAAAAGACTAAAAAGATCTACTTGTATTTTTTTTAATACTTTCACTTTATAATAAATACATTTAATATCTTAAAATATTTAAAAATTCCTGTAATCAAATCAGCTGTGAAACTACATTATTTCCAAGAGATGGCAGCACCAACCTGTAGAACACATTACAGTATTTTAAAATCAGTATTCATTAATAAGCATTAAATATGGAAGAGCTGCCCATTCTGGATCTGAAACCCCCATTTAAAAGGAAACAAATCATCTTCCATGTATGTGGAACTTGGTTTCAGACTCTGTTAGATCCTGGGAATCAAGATTTGTCTAAGTGCCAGGCAGTGTCACCATAAAACCTCATTTTTATCAAAAAGCACAATCCATCAAACTGCTATCTGAAAGCTCGGATACAGCTTTCAAATTCTGGAAATTCCATGAAACTTCAAGCAACCTGGCTCCCACTGTCACAGAAGCATTCCAAAGGCAGAAGCCCTGGTTCAGGGGGGTCATGCTAAATAGGAGAAATACTTTTTGTACCCTGCAATTTTGGCCCTATCCTTACCCAGATTCTAGCAACTGTTCTTGGCACTGAGCTTCATAGATGTCAAACTTACAGTTCCTGGTGTCTCATTACAGATCTTCATGTTCCGTTGTCATCCTGGCTTTGTTCTTTTCAGTGCTGCAGAGCAAATCTAAGGCAACAAAGGCCACAGACAGTTCAATTTTGTGTTGTAGTCTCAGAGGACCCACACAGTTAAGAGAGTCCCAAGGCCACTCTCTTTGCTTACCTTTCATTCAAGACAATTTCTGCTTTTACCTTTAAAGCTTCTGGTCCATCAAGTCTTTCATAAGCTACAGCTACACTGACTCTCTTCATCAGGAGCAGAAGAGCAAACAGATTTGCCACAAAGGGATGGATCTGCCCCCTCAGACCAATGACATCCTGCTCTTGAGAGCAGGACAGCTCCTCACTCACCCTTTTCCCCGAGTGCGAGATCCAGAGTGCTCGTGCCTCAGGTTTAGATGAGTGTCTGTATCCCTCTCCTCATTTTGCCATCTCTTCATGGTGATCCTGGAAGCACTTGACGCCTCAGGCTTTTCACTCACTGCCTATTGCCTCTTCACTGCTGCAACCTCTCAGACTCACCTCTGGACACCAGAATTACTGTGACTACCACTTGAACATATTTATGTATATGATTCTTCCTCATTACTTCACACTCATAATTTTACATTTTACCCATCCTTTTTGGTACATTTTATTACCCAAGCCCACCCCTCCACCACCATCTTCCTGCCACAATCAAAAGTTATCCTTTCAAAAGGAGTGGCATTTTAAAAGTACTAGAACTAAAACCAGCTTACCAAATCCAGCATAATATCAGTATTCTTAAACTGGAAAGCTTGATCCTTAGGATGATTTGAAGAGAAAAACCCAACATCATTAGGATTTATTAGATCAATCAGTAGCTAAGTGAATGTCGACTACAAAGCACAACCAAAACACTTGCATTCCAGTATGCTGAACAGTGAATAAGTGGTTAAATTATAGTAAACAAATGTTAATTAATCTTCTGAGATTTCCTGGCTGGTTGGAATACCCCAAAATTAATAATTTCAATTGTGACCCACAAGGAATTATGAGAGAGAAACTGACAACAGAACAGAATATTGTTGTTCCACCTACTTACTAAATTAATTATGCCATACAGAACCTTGGGGAATGTGGTGACTTGAGTCCAGGGACTTGGTTCTGTTACTATTGTGCATTTAGCAAATTAGATCCAAATATGTACCACTTTATAAGAAACAAAATACAAGCTTTGGTCACTTACGTTAAAGCCTCACTACATGTACCACTAAAATATTTTTGTAGTTTTCTTGTACAACCAACAAAACAAAATAAAAATCAAAATAGTTTAATGTAATTTATTTTAAATGCTTCCAGAAAGTTTACGGCCATTATTTAAAAAAAAAAAAAAAGTTAATACACACATTCATTCTTTCTTCTCTATCTGAATATTTTACATGCTTTTTGCTCTTTTTCAACATTTTTGCTTAACAACTTCCTTATGCCTTTTCTTTTGCAGATTTTTCCTTTCATCTTCTCTCATTCAGCTCTAAAAACGAAGCAGTTGAAATAAATTACAAAGCCTGAAACAGAAAATTGATTTTTTTGAAAAACTATAAATACAGAAATATGTTCTATAGAGTAAAAATGCCATTCTTTTTAAAATAAAAATACCTTGTTTTATATTGTTTATCATCATGTCACACTGATTTCTGTAATGCACATGAGCATATATATGTAAGATAACTAGTAAATTTTATGTAAACTTGTAGAACACAAGAAAAAATATTTTTGGCAATAACTGAGCAGTTTTTCTACTTTCGTTGTTACAAGTACTTTGCACAGGTTATCTTGTGTAATACTAAGAATAATTTAAAATTTGTAATATATCATTTTCATAGCTTGCCATACAGCACTGGCATTATTTCTTACAGTAAGAAATAAAATACTACCCAGGGATTCCTGAAAAATAACAGGAAGATCACTATGTGTTTTAGCCTGCATTTATGTGACTCATCTGCTTCTCATCATAATGATAAGTTTAAATCAGCCACCAGAAAACACAGTAACATTTCCAATTACAGTACAAAATGAAATGCAACAAAAACTTTTAAAACAAACTTGAAGAAAGTGAAAAGGATGTAATACATCCTAAAGGACAAAAAATTCCCTTTTTTGGGAATTTTTTGGGAAAACTCTCTCTACATAATCCCACAGGGTATTTATGTAGAGCACCATTTGTATAAAATCATCACTTAGTTTTAAAAACCAACTACATGTAATTGTAAACAGACATTTACAGAAAATTAAATGTTTTAACATTAGTGGTGCTTAAAACCAACAGTGGAGGTCAGTGGAGTGCAAAATGCTGAAGAGGGCCTATTCACAAGCAAAAGCTCCTTCCCATTCTTATTCTGTTTGGGATAATATATATATATGGCACTGAAAGCAAGTTACCAGCTTATTTACAAACATCCAGTATTCTCAGCATTTCATTTAATTATTTAATTCAGTGCTAGCTGTAAAGGTTTGGTTGTGGTTTTTTCAGTTGATTATTTTTAGCATTACATTCTTTGAAAAATAAACCATCTTACTATGCTGACCATTTGAAATGTCCAGATTTTAGTAAGTTTGGCTGCTGGATCATAGGACAGTGCTTCATTTTGAAAAATAAATCCCTAAAGAGTCCCTGGTTCTATGGCCTGCTGTTTATAGTTCTTGCTGATTTAATACCATAGGAGTTTGGACATCTTATTGCAAGATAGTTTTCTTTTTTGTTCCAAGAAACTACTTTTTCTTTCCAAGCCTTTAAAAAAACTTATTATCCTGACACCCATCCTGAAATTCCATATTAAGTCCACATCTTCAGCTGCCCCTTTAAAGGGCAAATAAAGTACTTAAAAATTAGGGAAAGGTTATTTATGTAATGCATATATAAACAGTAGTTCAGAGATTCTGTTTACAGCAGGACATTGAGAATAACTGGTCAAGTACCTCTTTCATCCACCTTGGGTGTTTATGGACTATCATCACCGGACATGAGTTGCAAGAGATTCCAGCTTATACAGATGGGCAGTTACAGTACAACACAGGTACAAATACAAGAACTGCATTGACATTGTCACAAAAATATCTAAAAGTGCTTCTCCAAATGGTTCCATGTATGGAATGCAAATACTGTACAGGTAAGAGACAGATTTTCTACCATGAGCTGTAAGTTTTTGTCAAACATTGGTTTCTATTTGCTTTTGGCTCTCACAAGAGTTCGTCTGCTCCATGCGCTCGCAGTCGGCGCTGAGCTCACTGGTGTCCATGCTGCAGTCTGACTCACTGTCCGACTGCTCCATCTGCTCCAGGGCCTCTCCCACAGGCCCTCTGCGCCCCTGGGGTGATGTGAGGAAACGTGCCTCCAGCCCGCCTGCCGTGCCTGCACACGCTGCCTTCTCCTTGGCCTGACGGATGCAGTTCAGCCACTGCTGCTTGTTGAAGGAGTCATTGGCTTGGAGAGAGTGAGTCTGGCTTTGGGATCCATTTTTGAAGCTGACTCGAAAGAAGTTTTTGACTGAAAGAAACAATACATATCAAACCTCTGAATGCTTTGGCTGAATGGATTTTATAATCAAAGAATATATTTAAGTAACAAAATCTGCACAATCTTTGGCTTTGGGTCAGACAAGATCAAGTCAGACCAGAGAAAAGACTCTGGGTATCTTCTTGTTTCTGGGAGAAGACCAGAGAACACCACAAGCACTTCTAGTAACTTCATATTCTTGGATTAAGTAATTTTGGTTCTGCCATGCATGAGCAATCCATAAAGCTTAAGGTGAATCAGCAAGATTAAGGCTTCTCCCACACTTTAATGCCTCTCCTCCTACTTCTCTGCAAAGTGAATTTCCAGAACCTTCACTGAATGCAGCATTCTTGTGCCAGCCAAAGACTGCCTCATCTCTTCCTTTCACCTCACTAATAGAGTGGATAAATAAAAACCCCTTGAAGTTTTGACCAGATGAGATTTAAAGGACCCTTGTAATAGAAAAAGCATCTTCATAATATACTTAACTGGAAGGACATAAACATGAATGGCTGCAGTCTTGATCCTGAGTACTACAGTATCTGCCAGCTTAAAGAGTTATTGAATAGCAATCAGTGTCTCCAGTACAAGGAAAGGCAAAAGAGCTGAAGCTCAAGATTTCAAAATACACTTGCTTATAACTTTGCAAGGCAAAGTTTGCAAAACTGCAAAACTTCGCAGATTTGCCACTACAGTCTGTATGTTCTCCCCTTCTCAATTCAGTACAGGAGCAGGTGCGTGGAGAAATTCTATTATCAATATAGTGAGCTTTGAGAAAGAAATGAAAAGAAACAACTTAGAACATAATAAACAAGTATGAAACAAAATTCAATATGCTGGATGTAGATAATGTTAATTTTAGAGAGACTATTCTGATGTCACATTGGTGGGTATCTTACAGTTATGTTGACCCTACATGAGCAAATAGAACAAGTTGTTGCCATACTTCTCTCGTTGTTGCTGAAGGCTCCACGTAAGGAGCCCCCCAGGCGCACCTCTCCATCTTGCAGGTCCTCCAGCAGCAGCTCCCTGACAGGAATTGGCTGCCGGTACAGCTGGTAGCACAGCTGCTCATTGTGGGTCACGGCCCGAGTGATCACCAGCACCTCTTCAAAGAGGAAGACATGCAGTTTCTGGTAAAAGATTCATAGATAATACAGCATTATTCCTTTCTTGAAACGTCATTAAACCAAATGGAACAAACAAAGGTCACCAGAAAGATGAAAATCGCCAGTTTCTTCCTGCCAGTTTGGTACTGAACTACCTGCCTGACCTTCATCAGGTGAACCAGGAAACAGCACCTGTTTAATCTTTCCCTCTCAGCTATGTGGTGAAACAGGACCCTTCCACTGTATGCATAACCATGCTCCATAGAAGCAGCTCCAGAGCTGAAAAAATGCACTGCTTACTCAGTTGCCTTTTTAAAATAAATTTTCCCTAAGTTTTATCTACTTCCATAAGTGTGATAGGTGTCATACTTCCATCAGTGTCAGTAATGAAAAAAGATCTTTTTTAATTGTTTGTCCATTCAAAAGTTCTATTTAACATTGAGGGGGGGAAAATCTAGGAAAGACTAAGTTCTCTTCTTCTACTGTAATCTCATTTTTTTCCTCTTTTTTTTTTCTTTTAAACTGAAAGCTCAGTTTGTGAAACTTATTAGTAGTGCAGTGTCCCAGAGACTGGAATTCAAAGTACCAAATTTCTCTGGTCAATAAATTAACCTTGATCTCAACAAAGAATCAAGTAAAGCATTTTGAATAACCACAGCCTTTGACAAATTTAAAGTTTGTTGGTACATTTTGTGTGTTCTTTATAGACATTAATATCACATCTCTGAGACCACAAATTTGGGGGTTTCCCCTGCAAGTATTGAAATTGATCAGATTTACAATTTATCCAGCATGTTGTTAGGCTTCATAAGAGACAGAGATACATATAATCTTATTATCTCCCTATACAGATACTTAACTACTACAAAAAAGATTAGTGCTATGTATAATTAATATTTATCAACTTCCTATATATTACAGAATGATGTTTCCCTGTGTGTGCTCACAGCTCTTTTAGCTGTCATGCAAAATGATGATATCTTTTAAAGTTATTTATGACAAAATATTCATTCCTTACCACTCCCCTGTTGTTCTTCAGTTCCCCATGACAACACACAGCACGTGAATTATCAATCAATGAATCCCTTTGGCCTTCTTCAAGATAAATAAGTCTCTCTTTGTAATATTGGCATTCAGATTCACCAGTCTTTATGTTGATTTCAGCCACAATGCCCTGAATTATATTTATCTGCAGAAACACAATGAAAACACATGAATTTTAATTACACAGTCCAATATTCAGCTGTTCATGTAAATATTTGCACTTTTTTATATTTTATGTAGTTTCCCTTAATTCACTAATAAGCTAAAACTGCTATAATCTCCTAAAAAACCCCAAACCCAACAGTAACTCACAGCTTCTTCCAGATGCTGTTGATCTGGATGATCATTTGGTGTATGCCTTAAAATTTCTCTGATCAGTAGTGGGTATTTAACCAAACGGCTTCTGGGGATGTCAAGGAAATTCCACAGGTCCAGCTTGCGGCTGAAGGGAGACTCCAAGCAGCGCTGCAGGAAATCCTGCACTCTGTGATCTTGTTTCTTGTGGCCCAATAAAGCTTTGGCTGCTACTTGATTGCTGCAGTAGCTGTCATAGGAGTTCAGGCATGGCAGCTGAGGAAAGAATAAATTATTCTGTAGCTGAAGCAAAGCACGATTTCCTGCACTGAAAGATGCAGGTGATTCAGGATGTCAGAATTCATGCTGAGACTCCTTTAGCTGGAGATTTATCCACAGTTTATTGATGTAATGTTTCCAATAAATATAACCTTTACAAGGGTCCTCAGACCACCTTTTTCAGCATTTAAGTAATTTAGAAGCACTTGCTCATCACTCAGATCCTACAGATCTCTGTTACTATTGTGAAGCATTAAAAATATAAATTACTTAAGACTGAGCACTATTTAGTGGAGACGACACTTGAACACAGAAGCCTGGCTTTAATTATGAATAGAAATAAAAGCCTAGGAATGAGTACTCCCAAACCTGGCCTTTTTCAAATCAGCAAATTTCTACAATCAATCTTCTGTATAGCCCACAGGAACCTTGACCAAACTAAGATGACAAAACTGTATATATATAAATCTGAAAAAAGTAACTTGTCTGTTGATTAGAACAATATGTACATTTACAATATTTGCTGTATTAACATCCAAATATGCAAAATCTTTTAAAAAAGGAAATTAGACTTGAATACATTTTTACCAAGAGAAGTTCATGGATGTTCAACACACATCAGAAAATACATTTTAAATTACTTTATGTAAAGAAAACTGAGATTATTTTTTATTATTTTGACATTTATAAATTATTTATCATTAACTATTTGCATTATATACATTATATAACGCTTCTCTTGTTGACCATAGGCCACACTTTCACATACAGCTGCTAAATATCATTACTTAATTCCTTTAAAATTTCAAGCCTTTTTTTCCCTGATGAATTTTATTGCTTACATTTACTTAAAAGCATACTTCTCACATATCTAAAACCAAAAATAACTCTTTCTGATAACAATGAACAATTTTATCAACAAAAATAACAAATTTTCAGTTTATGCTGTTGGATGCTAGTAAACATGAACCTACCTATTTTATCTTTTATGAGGCAGCAACATCTCTCTTGTATCCCTGTCTGACTTTCCAAGGAAAGCAGAACAGAAACGGGGCGGATTCTTAAAGGACCTACATAAGAAAACTCTAGTCTGACTCTTGATTTTTATTTAAAGTATATTAAATAGTGCTCAACTCCTGAACAGCAAAAGCTTTTAAAACAATATCCCAGTCTAAATCTTTTCATGGAAATCCCTGGAAAGAGAAAATATTCTGTTGTGTCCCTAAATAGTTGCCTTACCTTTTAAAAGTATTTTGAGAATATCTTTTTGACATGTTATAAGGAAATTGTCTGAGAAAAAAAAAACTACATTATAGCTCCAGACTGAAGTCCCAAAACTGGCTATAAACTCTGCCTTACCCAACCCACAAGGATGTGGCCAACATGATCTGTTGATCCATCAGGTTTCCTGACTTCTTGAAGTTGCCTAAGAAAATCTGAGAGTGAATAGGAAAAAAAGAGAGAAATCTCACTTTAATAAACCTGACTTTAAATCTCTGTGCTGTATTTACGCAGGCAAAGACTATTTGAGTTTTACCTTCATGCAGAGGAATTAGAGAGTCCAGTGTTCCAAAAATTTGGTTCAGCTCTTGCTCTGTCATTATGGAAAGCTTAAGCATTGGGTCATGATAAGCCTAAAAAGAAAAAGAAACGTTTGTGGTTTGGTGGTTGCAAAATTCCATACAGAATTTAGTGGTCTCTGTAAGTAAGTTTCATAACCATACATTAAACTGCCCATTTCATATTAAAAAAAAAAAAAAAAGGCAGCACACTTAAGAGTTTCAGAAAGAATGGTAAGATTGAAATATGCTTTTACTGTTTTCACAATTATGAAAAACAAAAATTGTTTTAAATGTGTTATGAACCAATTATTACTCCTGGTTGTGGTTTGGTTTTGGGTTCTGTTTTTTAAACATACCTTTTTTGCCAACTTCAGGTCTTCTATCAAGTCTTCTTCTCCCTGGGAAAGTTCAAAGATAGCCTGTAAAAACAGACACAAATATTAGAAAATATTTTTATTTAATCTATGCTCCACTTCCTGGGTTGATGTTATATTTTGAACAGCTGTCTTAACACGATGTAGCAGGATTTCTGTGCTAAATCTACAGAAATAAAGTAAGGCTTTATTCCATAACTACAGAATCAAGTGCATTGTTTTTTAAAACAGTTATACCAGAATGTTCATTAAAAGCTTATGTCAAATAGACAAAGAACTTTTTTTCCAAAGGGATGTGCTCCCAGATATAGGAAACTACCTTAATTGTGGTGTTTTGACTTTGACTTAGCCACTTACACAATTGCTTGGAGTTTGTTATGCTCCATTTTAACACATGCAGTGGCAGAAGTTACAGGGGATTCTACCAAGTAGGAGACAGATTTTACTTAAAGCATTTTCTGGTACTGAGCACTTTTATTTTAGTACCAGTTCATTTTTTTGTTACAAAGGCTGAGCACTAGATAGCTGTTGGCTGATGTTAGTTACTCCTCTTAAAGTACATTTGAGACACTAAAGCTAGCAGACAAAAAATAACACCACCCTAATTCACTGGTTTATCAAACCCCCATTGTTATTAATTTATTGCATGATTTCCTCCTTAAACTGTGGTACAGGAAGAGTTAAGGACATTTTGGGGTAGAATTCCTTGCTTTACAGTCAAAGCTTTCAACCAGTATAAATCATGGAAGCCCATCCCCAGTTGGAGCAGATTCCTGGAGCTCAGGAACACCCATTCCTACCAGGTTTGCCCTAGTGCAGCTCATGGGCAGCAGGTCAGCTGTCCCAGCAAAGCTGGGATGACACAGGACAGGAACAAACACACAGCAGAACCCTCCTGCTAAACTTGCTGGGACACAGTTCACTTATTTGGGTTGTACCAAGGATCCTGGCTCCTGCCCCCACACAGCAGTAACTGATATATGCTGTGCAAACAGTTTCTACAGTTTAGTTTTCAGTAAGCTGCCTTTGAAGTTCTCAATTACAAATTTATTTCCTATGAATTTCTGTACAAGGTTAACATTTGCACAAGAAATGCTTGACACCACTGTTGTTTAAATGACTCAGTCCCTGAAATATTCTCAGGGAGATTGTTACAAGCTTTGTTGATACTGCTAGAAATGTCTTTAGAAAATAAAAATACCTTGATTCTGAAGGAATCAAGGAGCTCTGTGTTGACTGTTGTGTTGACAAGGAGCTCTGTGTAATATAAACGATTTAGACTTTGTCTTGTCTGACACATTAAAGCCCCTGGCAGACTTCTGTTTTGTTTTGGAAGACACATCTTTTGATCAGTGTGTCATCTGTCTAGGACTGGAACCTTCCTCAAAGACAAACTTTTCCAAAAGGGAAATGATGTTGCATTTTTATGTGTCTGTTTCACCTGATGAGCACCTGGCACAGCGTGCTCACCTCACATTACTAGAACAACAAAATGAAACACCAAAATATCAACCATGACTAGAGAAGGTGTCAGACAGAACACACACACACATGCAGCCAATCACAAGACATCTCAGTGACTGTGGGTTTGTAAAGGAAATACGATGAGCTGGATTGAACAAAGAATACATTAATCTAATATAGCTCGAGTCATAAAGACTAGAGATGGAATTCTGCTTCTAGTGGAGGTGGTGACACATTTGAATTTTAGGACATCTTCAAGTGCTACCCCAATCACTGTGAGCATTCCCAACTCTACGCTTTACAGGCGACTTTTGAACATGACATTTATGGTTAAAAAAACATATCCCTATCTGTATCTGTACCTCTTGCCTCTTGATTTCCTTGGATGTAAGCATGTGATTGACACAGACATCAAAGGTCTCACTCCAGAGTTTGCTGTCTCTCCTCTTGGTGTTAGCAGGGGGCACATTGTGGGACCACGGCCGTGGGCTGAACAGGTCGGGGCGACTCTCGCTGCGGAAACTGATGGAGCGCTGGGAAGAGACAATTGGGTTTACTTTACATCAGTTTCATGTCACACCCTCACTTTGCTCATTTTCTAAGGTTCAGTACAACAAACAAATGTTCTTTGATCAGTTTTTACTTTGAACTTCATAGCAACACTTAGTACTAGGAATGCAAGAGAAATTATTCCAATACATTCTAATGGAAGGGCAGGGCCTCCATTCCTGCAGTGAACTCTGTCCATGTCCTGTCCTCAACATGTACAAAACTTCTGCAATGCATTCCCATACAACAAGCCCCAAGAGCATACTACAGGGATAATTCAGAATGGTGCAGCACACTAAACTAACAGAACTGATCAAATAGAGGGTTTCAATTCAGTGAACAGACAGGAATTACTCGTACATTTCACAGCTGCTACACAAAAATTTAGATTAATGCAAATATTAGACACTCTACCAGTGTGTGCCAGCATCTCTGTATCTACTATGTGGTCTGGTCCCAAACTTCAATAAAGCCAATTTCAATTTTAGGAAAGACTTGAGAGTTCTAATTGCCTGTAAACTCTTAGAAGGATTTCAGGCTAAGGATGGATACTTTATGCTCTTACTATTCTATTTTGAAAATATTTCTTTTTTTGCTTCATTAAAATAAGAGGCTTCTTTTTGAGGTCATACCTCTGAAATGCTTTAACTATCTCACATAGTTGAAATACTCTACCTTTTTATTGTTACTTAAAACCTGCCTTACATAACAAAATCATCTTTCAATTGCCTTGGGTAAGAATATTTAAAACAAAATAAATTCTCTCAATTTCCAGGTTGAAAGCAGCACATACAAAGGACAATATTTGAAATTCTTCTCTTAAGAGCCCATGAAATGCAAACAGAGACTATAAATACTATGTTTTTGCCACAGCAGAAGATATTATATAAATAAAAAACCTGTCTTTTAAAAGAAGCCATTCTGAGTTGGAATTCACAAAGACCTTAACAATAAGCACACACACCCCCCCTTCCAAAACTTGCATGTCAGGTGCTAGTCATCCTTCAAGGGTTAAGAAGATACAGAAACACATGTGAAATTACATGCTTAATTTACACTTGTTATAATGAGTAATCATGGAGCAAACTCAAATTAGGCAGTATTTTGGAAAAGTGACCTTTCACATGCACTGACAGAATGTTCCTCCCTGCTACAGGAGAACACTCCATTCAATTATCCATAGCCCTAAATTGTCCTCATTGGGCAGAAGGGGCAAAAAGAGGCTAAAAGACTCAAAATGAAACCAAAAACTCCCCAAAATCCTGCTTGCTTGTTTGCTTAGCATCCTTGCTACCTAGACACAATGAGTATATATTCAATTGATTTCTCTCATACATCAGCCTTTTTGTGAACCATACAAAGTGTACCTTGCTTAATAAGGGACACAGAACTGAGGTTATTTATTACTGGAATACAGCCCTAAACTGAAGTTTAAACATAGAAGCTGATTTCTCATCACAGCTCCTTCAAGCACATAGTTAGAGAGGATGGTATAAATGACATCACTGTTTAATCTGCTAATTAAAATATATTTTTATGGTCAGTATGAACAGAGCAAAAAAGAAATGCTTGCAACAGTAGGACTTGCAACAAAGCCATTATTTTCCCTCCTATTTTTGACAAAATTTACCCTGAAACAAATTAATATAGTTCTCATTTCAGGAAGCTGCTACTGCATACATGAAAGGATAGTTATTTTGGTTAGTCTGAAACAACTTTATTAAATACAATATTGTTCTGGGCACTGCATTGTGCAGTCCCAGAGGCTTTCACTGCAGAACAATAGCACAGGTACCTAAATGAGGCCAACAGCTTTTTAAGGCTGTGGAAACGGAAGCACCCCTGCTCAGCAGCAGTTTGGCCAAAAATTAAATCCTTTTCCACGCTCTTCTCAACTGGAATTGACGAGGCCCTTCCAGAGCTGGGCCAGTTTCCCCTGGAGGTAGACTCTGCAGGAGACTCACAGAGCCCAGGGGATACAGGGAGCTCTGCTCCAGTCAGGCAGAGCTCACCTGCACCGAGCCTGGCGGGGGTGCTTTTTTTCCTCTTATTTCATATTAATGTGCAGAAATCTGCACTTTCAACATCACAAAAACCAAAGACAGGAAAACCAATGTCAGAAAACCCTCTAATATCAATTTTCTAGGTAATTACAACTACAGAAGAATGGAGTTCTTTCCCATGACATTTTATTTCTCAAAAGACTCTGAAGTTTTATTTCTTTCCTCCTTAACAGACAACTTCAGTAAAGCTCTAATTTAGGTGATTTTGATTAAGGAACATTTCTAACACATTCAAGTTCCTTTTACAGTTCCTCTCAAAGAAATTAAGCTTGTTAGATAATTTTCTTTAGATTTTTGACATGCCTTCTTACATAAACTCTTTTAAAGAGGAAACAGTGGCTTTCTGGGCCAGACCCAGAGCAGTGCTGCAGCTCCCAGCTGTCACTGCAATTAGGAGCTGAGCATCCCAATACTTTGCTGTCTCTTGGTCTGAAGGCACAAATGCTTTATAAACTAAAGTTTCATTAGTCTCCAAATATGTACAATATTACACTCCTAATCTGTAACACACATATTGCATTTAAAATTTGTTAGCCCATAATTAATTTTCATCATCACCTTCGGAAAATGACTTGGAAACTTCCGATTATTCACTAACACTTTTGTTTAGCTAAGGTCAAAGTTCACTCTACAGGAGGAAATTTAGCAGTCCTACCTGACCAACTATACCAAAAATAACATTTTCAAAGAAACCAACCAACATTAAGAGAATATTCCATATTCTCTTCATCAAATTTAAAAAGCAACTGTAATCCTTTAGTTAACTATTTTTATATGCTATAGGTGTAATAGTTTTCCTCCTGGTAAGTGAAAAACATTAAACAGAGAAGTGGTTTTTTTGAGGTGAAAGTTGAGAGTTTTAAGCTAAGTGATCTTGTGGTGACAAGGTGCCTAAGCCTGTTTGGCACATTGCAGTGGTGGGTGTCCATCTGCATGCCTGCTGCAGGAAGGCACTGCAGCTGAGTGAGAGCAGCAGAACTGCTGCCCTTACCTGCAGAGTCTGGCTGAAGCGCTTCAGAGGAGTGGCTCGCACGGGGGGGATGAGGCTGGCCAGGGATGTGACTCTGGAAAGAGGCTTGACCCGTTTGTTACTGGGCTCCTGCAGCACAGGGAGGAGAAGGGAAATGAAAAAAGTCAGGAGAGTGTGAGCATAAAGTGTGAGTCCGGTAAAGACTGCTAACAGTTCTGCTGATTTTCCTAAGAAAGCATTTGTAGCAAGAGAGTTTGCAAACCTGGTCTATAATTAGGGTAGTAAATAAACAAAAGCAGTTTCAAACGCTGACAGTGACAGATTGCTCTTGGCTGGTACATACAGGTCCTGGAAACTGCTGAAAAATGTAATGATGGAGAAGCTAACATGGCCAGGAACAGGGGAAGGGAGATAAAGAGAAAATAATTTGATTATTTTTAATCATTCTTAGCAGAAAAATTTTCATCAGTGCTCTGCAGCTAATGCATGTTACGATAATCTTCTCACTGAAAGGAATGTTTTCAAATATAAACAATTCTGTGTATGCCTTTGCTTCTGGCACTGTCAGCATGTAACTCTATTCAGTTAAATGTATTTTCTTCCAAAATATATAATTTAGACAGAAATCTTTAACTCTTATTGTCTATGAATGCATGTTCTTATGAAAACACTCTCATTCACAGACAAACACATTAATAACATGCTTACATACACCTATTTTTTGCATAAAATATAAAGGAAAATTAACAAAATCTACCATAAAGCACTCAATTCAACATTGTCCTTCTCATATATATTTTATCAGCACAACAGCACCCAAAGTAATGTATAACCAAAATAATATGCCAATTATCCTGCATATATGTATTTTAAAAAAAACCAAACAGAAATCGTAACACAGAAAAAAGTGATTATAAATACATAAAAATAGAACAGTTACCCTTGGCTTCCTAACCTCCATCTGACATTTAATGGATCTCGAACAGCACATGCAAAAGGCAACAGAAAAAGAGCCAAACCTTCCAACTGAAGTTAAAAATCCCATCCAACACCATATTTCAAGGACATCCTAATGCAGTTCATCTTTCTTTTTCAGCCATGCTTATAAAGTTTGTGTAGGTTTGCTATGCCTCCAATTGTCTGGACATAGCTTTAAGAAAATGAAGCATGCCTATTATCCTTTTCTTCAGAAATATAAATCCTTCTGGAAATAATGCAGATTTGTCATCCTTCTTGATACCAAATAATAATAAATCTCAGCAGCGATGATCACTATCTGTATTACTGGCAAGAAAAATTCTCTTTCATTAGTGCAGCAACAGAGGAAAGGTGAGAAGCAGCTACATATTTAATTTACTTCCCAGCAGGCAGACCTGGAAATCCATAAAAGCCAGCTAAGATGAGCGACAAAGTGTTTAACCCTCTAGCAAAAATAATGTATTCTATCACACATTACACCTGGCATTAAAGAACTGTAGCAGTCTAAAGCAAGTTAAATTCCTATCTTCATCGCTGCACTGTTATTCATAACCCTTCCTTTTCAGCAACCATGTTTTTAGGCAGGTTTCAGAAGGAGCATTTTTACATCATTGCAGCACTCACATACTTATATACTCACATACTTCTCTCCAGCAGCAGCATCCCAACCCTCCCCCACTCCCCAAAACAATGGAAAAATCTTTGATATTCCAGTGCAATTCTCCTCTAACTGGTGGCACAAGCATGAGCTGTTTCTGACTATTCTGAGTGCTCGTGCCCAGAGCAGAGCCCATGGCAGGGCCAGCTGGTCAGGAACCTGCTCCACTGCAGTGCGGAGACTCAGAACCCCGAATGGGCAGGCAGTGCCAGCAGCAAAGCCTGTGCCAGCAGCTCTGCCTCAGCAGCACAGGGCACTCAGGCACCAGCACCCCAGCCCTACAGCAAAACCTGGAAATGAACATTTTATGGACCTTCCAGGAGATGGAGAGAGGAGGATTAGGATTAATAGAAATTATTACTCCTTCTTTATGCTATATCCCTTCTGGTATCCATTGCCCCCATCCATTTCAAGGAGAAAAGTGCTAAGACAGTATAATTTTTATTAATGTTCATGATACAAAACCTCACTGAAAACAGAAACTGATTTTAAAGATGAACTCCAAGCAGAGTTTCAGCCACCATCAAACACTATTAAGACCTTCTGGAACCTCTTGCTGTGAGCCACTGGAGGCCAACCATTCCCCCAGCAGGCAAAGCCAGGTCAGATGACTGCAGTCCTGCCCTTCTGTGCCAGCACCCCACCATGAATTCCTCATGCAATTTATCGTGTTCTGATTTCACATGGAAAATTCTGACCAGAATTCGGAAGAGTTAAATATGCAGTCCAAACTTAGAATTCAGTTTTATGGAAAGAAATCAGCATTATTACAGGATTCTCTCAAATAACATTACTACAGATAACTTCAGAAGCCTGAGACTTTACACCTTTACCAATGAGTTCTGAAAGAAAATCTTGTTAATCATGAGTTCTTAAGTATGAGAAAAGCTTCTCTGAACACTTACAACATGATTTTCCCCTTCACGAGAAATATTAGGTTGTGGTAGGTTAAGATACTGAGCTGGAAGTGAAAACTCATCAAATCTTAGTGTTCCAGGTGTCATTTTATTCAGAGAAGTCTCACAACAAAAGCCTTATATCACCCTTTCTACTGTAGTCACCCTTTCTACTGTAGTAAAATGAAGTTTGTACAAATAAGGCTTTGACTGTGCAATGAAAATATAGCACTACCAGAGCAATTCTAAAACTGCCAAACCTTATTTCAGAGTTTTGAAATTATTGCATGTTAGACTGTATTTTTAGAGTTATGAAGGCCTGCCAAAGCAATATGGGAAGTTAAAAAAAAAAAAAGACCTAGACTACAGTTTGGCAGAATTTCCAAAATGTGGAGCTAGTATATGTGAATAAGTAACATTAATCTGACAGGGCTTTAAATTTGATATAAGGCTAAATAAAGCTGAGGGAAACATAAGTGCAGGAACTTCAAAGGCTGAACAGTCAAGTGAAGTCAAATTAATACCTGACTAGGCTAGAACAATGAGCAGATGGCTTTTGGAGGAAGCTGAATATTGAACTCAAGATGACTTCAGGAACATTTGAATTCAGGGACAAAAAAAATTTAAGCTGCAAATACTGTGAATACATGAAGCCTCAGAAAGAACTTGAAACTGTGAACAAACTGATAAAATAAGCAAATCTGCGTCCAAAATACAGACAGTTCTGAAAGACAATGGACATTTCAAACACCTACTATGTCCTTCTTCATACATTTTTCTAATATACTTTTCTGAAAAATTAGTAGGAAGAAATCACCATAGCATAATCAGTGATTATCACCAATTTATGATGGGAAGCTCTCAAACAAGAAGTTTCAAAGGTGCCATGCCTCTAATTAGGCATGAAGGACACAGTGCTTCCAATTGCTTCTTCATTCTAATTTACTCTTTATATATAGGTACAATTGTATTTCCAGTATCTTCTACATATTAAAATCTAACCCAATGGTTTCGACTACTAAGTAAGCAAGGAAAGCTCTATCTTTCAATGTATAACTCTCAAAAAATGACCCTTCTGCTGTGGGACAGCAGAAAAATGCAGCATTCAGCTCCAACTACAGCATTACTGGGAAGCCACACTGAGAAGACTAACAGCTGCCAGCTCCCTTTTCAGTAAAATTTTAAGTCTTTTTGCCTTGCAGAACGGAGTGGCTAAGTTCATGCTACTTCTGCTTCTTCATTAGTGAAACTGGCAGCTAATAACTGGTTATATTGTATCCAAGAACACACTACACAGATATGAAAGCTTCTACAAGGCTATTTAAGGGAAGAAGGCAATACTTTCGTGCCCTTCATCAGCAAAATAAAAAAAAAAACTCTTTTAGTAGTCTATGTAAAGAATGGAATATTCCCAAAGTTCAAAGCAGAGTGAGTTAAACCCATTTAAATATATCAGTTTTTGATACATTATTGTTCAAGACCACAACAGCTTAATTATCACCCTTTGGTGGATAAATTACTCTAGCAAAAGACTGCTTTTCATTTCCTAGCAAACAGAAATAAAGGAAACAAAAAGAATGAGGCCAGATTCCCTCCATATTGCCCTAAGAACATCAAAACCAATGACCTGGATAACACGTGCTGAATAGTAGTCTAGGTGCCATATAAAAGGTCTTCACTTGCTCCAATACCTCACTTCAAAATTCTTCCACTCTGTGCCCCCAAGGGCTTAGCCACTGATTTCCTGCCAGTGAAGAGCAAATTATGTTCACTGCTGCTATGATTGTTTTTCCACCTGACTCCCATCCCATTTCTTATCAGCAACTTCAACAACGGTCTCCATGTCAGAGGACTGGTGCTGACTCTGACAAACAAGGGAAAATGTTTCCCTGAGGGGCCATTATTCTTGTGTCTGCTGCACTACTGTGACCAGGACATTCTGTTGATTTTTCTGATTGTATTTAAAACCAAACTCAACAAAAGGAACTTACAGAGGTTTTTACCCAGCACAGAAAATAAGTGCTATGTGAAAACTGGTACAGAAACTTAGCATTTTAGAATAGTAGAATTTATACCTTTGTTTCATACCTAATTCACAAGCAGTGCCAGTAAACTCAAACAGAACCACTCTGTTTCAGATTTCAAGTAACTGGCTATATTTCCATTTGCCTTAAAGGTTTCCATACTTTAAAGGTTATTAGATTTTAGTCAACTTTATAAGGGTAAGTCAACATTTGTCATGGCAGGAAGCCAAACAATATTATTTTTGTTAGTCTGCTACTAGTTAAATTTGCCTCAGATTAAACAGCTCTAATAAATGTCCCTGAAACTTGGAGTTTAATTTAAAAAACTGCCACATTCAAGCTCTGTTCCACAGGATGTTATCAGTATTTAACATTCAGCAGGATAAAAAACAAAACAGAAAAGGTTAAAATAGAAAAAACAACCCATGTTACAACAATCCTTAACACAGCAAACACCTAAATCTAAAAATAAATTAAACCAAGCATCTCAAGCTTTATGTACCTTCAGAGCGAAACAAGTCTAAAACAAGAACAACATTCTCAATTGATTTTGGCACTAAAAAGACTGGGTTTTTATATTGAAACAGCAGCAAATTTGCCTTTGCTTAATAGTATCTTAGAAAGGTTCTGATTGGAAAATCACAGAACAGTGCTTCTTCTAGAACTGAGGTGTATGGTTAAGAAAAACAAAGTAGGTGACTCTAAAGCAGTCCTAAGTATAGTTCAGTGTTGTACAAAGGTAACTAAATCATCCATATGAGTCCATACTAAAACCTGGGAAAGGCATCCCTCTAAAACTGCCAGCATCTCAAGGAGAATTTATTAAGCAATTTTAGTAAATTGACAGAAAGGCAACTTGATCATACAATTAAGAGTGTGCATTGGTGATCCAATTTTCTTTGAAATCCATAAGGTCCCATGCACCACCTGCACTTCCTGATGGTAGCAGGAAGAGGTTTGGTGTTCCTCCTCTGTTGTTCCTCCTCTGTTGTTCCTCCAGCAAGCAAACAAAGGAAAATCCAGAGACATTTTGTTTTAATCACAGCATTACAAAGAAGAGAACCTGAAATGATAGCTGGGGTACAATGAAGAGCCATTTAGGGAAGTGGTGAAATATTCCTGGTCAAAGACAACAGTGAAGTTTGCATGATGTTATCCCACCATGTGTTAATCAAAGATTGGCTCCTGGCTTCACACAGGCTGCCCTCACTGGTCACCAGCCTTAGGGCCTCAGATTTCCTTTGCCATAGGCAGGGCAGAATCACTCAAGTGTCAACAGCGTAAGCACAAGTTGAATCCAGCAATCTTGACAGATCATTTGTCTGCAATATCCAGAAATCTATCAGGAGTTAGGAAATGAAGGCAAATTAACAGAAAAACCTCACATTGAGGTGAATGAACACAAGCAACAGAAACCCTGAAAAACCCAGACAGCTAATGTAGAGTTGATTAAATTCTGCATTTCCTCTCATTACAAGCTGCTTGTACAGGCAATCTAAGAAAGACCTTTTCCATTCTGGAACTGACTGGATATTAACCTGGACTGCCAATTAACCAGCAGATATCGTACAGTGATTTACTGAATGGAAAAATAAAGACAAGCTGTTTCAAACTACCATTAAGCAGAACAGATCAGCAATTCCAAGCGCAGGGAATTGACATGTTTTGACGTGTTTCCAGCTACACTGCATATGAACTTACCTGAAATATGTCAAAACTGCAACCTACTAATGTTTCATTAACATTAAATACATACATTTAGGAAGATCAAAGAAAATTCGTTACTTGGAGTTTATCTCAATCTTTTGGCCCCTCTCCCTCTGTCTCCATGCCTGGTTCCCTGTTAATGATGTGCCATGACCTAGAGGCCAGTGAGTTCCCCTTCATGTTCCCCGTCCCCAAATAAAAAAATAAACACTGTCCCGAGCACCAGGCAGCCCAGAGCTCCTGCACTCCAGTGCCGGGAGGATAGCAGGAGACAACAAAAGACAGGCTGCAAACAGCCCTGGCTCTCAGGTCTAAGATTCTGCACTGTAAGGGCCGTAAGCAGACAAACAACATACTGGAAACACAGAGGAATTCTATGCCCCCACTGTAGTTTTCGGAGCTTAAATCCAGGTACTGCGTTGGATCCTGTATGGCAGAACAGGACATCCTTACTCTGAGGAATTCAGGAGTTCCTATGACTTCACATTCAGACCTTTAAACCTCTATCTGTGGCTGTGAATGCTCTTTCTCAGCTGCTGCCCACCCAGTCTGGCTGCTGGCTTTAGAAAGGGAAAAACGAAAAATAGTGTTTCTCATTGGGAAAGGTGTGGGGCTTTTTATAAGTTAAAGTAAGCAAGTTTCAAATGTTACTAATTGTTTCTATTTTTGAATTATAAAAAAGTGGGGAAGAACTCCAAATCTCTGTACTGTTCATACCTAGAATTGTCCTACAGGATTTTATGTAGGGCATGTAACGATGCAAGTAAAGACCTTATAGTGTTTGTCATATTAACTCAGGTACTAGGTAGTGCAGTGTTTTGTTGCCCTTAAACTGCACTTAAAAAGAACTATGATGACTTTGACTAGAACAACAGTTTTTTATCAGAATCCAGATTTTAGTGTTTACATATATTTTGGAAATTTCATTTGTCATTGCTTTGTGACTGTGCAACTTTCCACAGAGTTTATGCCAAGGGAACTGGCATAGCTGAAAGAAAGAGCCAGAAGCAGAAAACCTCAGTTCTCTTTTCTGCCACTGACTTGTTCTCAAAACATCTATATAGCAGAAAATCTGTTCTAATCCAAATATACCAACATTTATGCACAATTTGAATGATTAAAAAAATCAACCAACTTCACACATTAATAACTAGAATGAAACTCGCGTTTGCAAAGGCAGAAACGCCCAGCCCGGACACAGGAGCGCTCTGCTGTAGTAACGTGCAGCTGTAGTAGAAGGCACCCAACAGCTTTAATTCCCCTTGTAAATACTAAAAGCTGAAAGGACAGCTTAATGTTAGAGCTTAAGCATTTTTCCCCCGTACAGATTTCAAAGAAACAGGCTGCATACACCAGTCCTTATAATGCCTTTCCCAAAGTGTAGCTTTTATTTCTGCTTTCTTAATCAATTTTTTGGGAGTCGTGGGTGGTCTTATCCTCGTAAGACAGGATATTTAAAAGTTTCTTCTTCAGAACGCTGGAATCCCACCCTACTCTCAGAAAACAGCTCGAAAGCGTAATAGTGCATTTTCTTGTTTGTATAAAACACAAGCTGTTTTCACGTTGTAATTTTTATTGATCTCATCTGTTACTCAATACTTCCTCATGTTCTCAGCTTTCACTGAGTCTTCTTCTTTGGAATTTGATTATAATCAAGCTTCCTAACTGTAACAGAGCAATACTCCAACTATTCAGATCTGACAGTTCTATTAATTCACAAAAAATCACTTCATGCAGTAAAGGCTAAAATCATGTTTCTTTAATATTATCATTAATATAATGAGTACCCTTGAGAAGAACATTTAGTACCTAACAGCTTGAATTTTCCATAGATGCATACATACACACACACACACACTTAGGGTGTTAATTTTTAAGAAACACATAGCTGGAAAGAATTCCACTTCCCTTAACGTCAATAATTAAGTCTCTCTAAGTAAAAGTACACTGGAAAGCAACACTGCAGCATCATCTCAGTTCTTAGCTTAACATCATGATTAAATAAGGTCACTGGGCTCATGTTACTTTTACTTTAGACCTATTCAAGTGGGGAGGTAATTAATCTTTGATGGAGATATATTAAATGAACCAAACTTAATAAGCTGTCTTCAAGTTATTCAGCACACAAGATTAATAAAGAATCTATGTATTTAAGTAATAAAAATTTTCAGATAAATGTTCTGCCTTCCTCCAGAGCAGTCACAATCCTTAATGTCACTGTTTTTTTCCTAAACACAAACCTAAAGTATCAAATTAACCTAAAGTATCAAATATTTAAGTTTTTCACGAACATTGCTGAATTTGAGTTAGTAAGATTTTTTTTTTTATCACTTGAAAGGCTTCCATATTTTTTAAGAAATAGAGCAGACAATCTGCTGATAGGGGAGGATTTTCAGTTATCTGTACATCAGATCAATTTTTTGTTTATTGTGATGAAGAAAAGACAGGTAATATAATTTACTGATTCCCTTACAGCTCCTACATAAATTTAACAATTTGTAAGTACTGCTTAGTCCTGAAATAAAATACATCTAAATCTCCTTAAGCTACTTATGTAAAACAGGTACGTCTCAATCAGCTATTTTAAAGGTTAATTTTCCTAAAGTGACAGATGACCAAAAAATCTAGATTCTGTTTCTGGCTTTATTCCAAAAGAAAGGTGAATATCTAGAGAAGACAGTAAAGGATATCTAAACAAAAGGGGTATCTATACAATGCAGCCTGTTATCAAACCACGTTACTTTCTCCCAACGCAATGCAGGTCACACAATAAGGAAAAATAAAGTTGCAACCGTGTCAGCAGTACCTCAGTCTCTTTAGCTGGGCTGGTCACCGTATGCGCTTCCAAGGCGAAATTCGCCCTCTTGGCTGACAAGTATAAGGGATAATCCTTGGCCACCATGGTGGCGGCAGGAGCGGCGCTCCCGGGGCTCGGCGCTGGCTCTGTGCGAGCGGCGGGCGGGAGGAGGCGCCGGCCGTGCCCGGCCCCCGGCAGGGCTGTGGCTGAGCGGCGCCCCGGCCTGCGGCTC
>VZRH01003036.1:246000-273275 GCA_013397555.1 Urocynchramus pylzowi | reverse complement strand
CGGCGGCAGCGCCGCGCAGCGCCGCGCAGCGCCGGGGCGAGCCGGGCTGGAGGGGCGGGGTCCGAGCCCACCCACACCCCCGGGGCCCGCCCGGTGTCGCTGCTGGCGGAACGAGAGCTGTGAGTCTCGTGTCTTCCGTTCCCCCTTCTCGCCGCCGCAGCACTAACACCGCACGGATAAAGGGACACATTAACCGTGTTCTGTCTGCAGGATGGCTGCGAGAGTGGCCGGCTTCTCTGGCAGCCGAGTGTCCGACAGGAGGACAGAACTGACAGCGCTCCCCAATGGCACAGACCCAAATCCAGACTGGACTCCAGACCTGAATGTAGGTGCAGTGGCAACTAAATTCAGTGCACTGTGCTTCCGCTGATCTGAGCGGAATCTGCATCATGTCATGGATGTCACGGTGCCACAACACAAAGCATTGCTTTTACTCCCTCCCCAGCACACTTTTCTTTTTTTTTTTTTTTTTTCCCTCTTACCCATATTGCTAGTTTTTTCCTGTCTGGCAGTTTGTTTCTTGTGTTTTTCAAGTTCCACTTTTGTTCCTCTTGTTCAGCCAAATGGGTCTCCTGCCCACATCTCTCATTGTACCGAGCTGAAAAAGTGGAAAAACACCTCAGCCTAAGGTGTCTCACGGGGCATTTCAGTATCTGTGCATCCAGGCAAGTTCTGTTAGATTGCTACCTTAAAACAAAGGTAGTGAAAATTTCCTGAAAAGACAGAGGAAGCATTAGGGGCCCTGTTTGCAACACAGGATCAATCTGACAGAGACTATAACACGGGAGACAAGGAAAAGGAAATTGAGTAGGAAGCTGGATGGGGGAGGAGGGAAGAATACTTTCAGCTACACGGAAGCAGCCCAAACAAGAATAACTTCACTGACCTTGAAAATAACTGATTTTAAAGGGAGATCATGTAATGGATATGGCTTTACAAGCATCTATTTTTTTAAAGGCTGTTAATCAGATAATGATGACTTTAGAATAAGATTAGTCAAAAGGCAAATCTAGTCCTCATTTGGACACTTTCCTTTGACTCCACCAATATCCCAAACATATAATAAGCTCTTACACTTACCCTCCTCGGCATTTTGAGGAGCAACTGCAGTACAGAGATGCTCTCCTGTGCCTGTCATGCACATCTCTATTTCATGGTAGTCTGTGACTTAAAACAAAACCCCAATAGCTTCCCAACCCTGAAATTCCTGTAAAATCACTAGAACAGTTATCAGTACTTCTAGATGTGCAATGATCCTAGAAAAAATGTGACATTTGAACATTTGGATGTTCTGTGCCTCCTCATCTGCATTACAGTAGGGCAAGGCAAGGTTGACTGAAAGTGAAAGTGTTAACAAGAGGCGCAGAACAGCTTTCATGTAGATGATGGTTAAGCCGATAGAACATACAGAAATGAGAGAGATTAGAGCAGATGTGATAAAGACCTACAAACCACAATTGACAGAGGAAGCAAATATGGAATTATTTTTCACTGTATTCAACTACAGGGGAAAAAATGGTGCATCAGATTAAATCAGATGGTGGCAGATTCAGAGCAAAGGAGCTAATTCTTCATGCTATATACAACATTTGTGTTATACACAGTGGAAGTATCTGTCACAAGATGCTGCTCCTAAGAAACATTCTCAGACACAAATTCTTGACTGTTGGGGCAATATTTTGGGAAACACCATGACCAGCTATTTCTGTTTTGGACTCTTCTCGAAGCATCTACTTCTTACCACCACTAGATATTTGGTGTTAGGTTAGATCAATTCTTGCAGCCATCATGTTACTTTCCATATTTTAAAAAAAATATGAAAATATGTAGCAATTTATTTGAAGACTACATACAAGTCTTAGCTCAGGATTTCTGAAGCTATGATCAGTTACTTCAGTCACATGAAAGTACACTCACTTCTGCAAGTCTTCCTCCATATGATGTTCAGAGGACACAGCTCTGAGCACAACCTGACAATGTTGGGCAGTTTATCCTCACATTTCAATCACATTAAAATACCACTACATACAAATTGTAAAAAATGGTCAAGAACCTCCATGAGAACACTGCAGCTGCTGTGTAACCATTTAAACCCAAGAAGCCTTGATTCCAAATACCATCTGTGTATGTTTGTTTATGAAGGTGTATGTTAACACCATTTCAAAAATCAGCTTCACTTAAATCATTTAGACAAAATACCGTCAGGGCATGTTCTCAAAGCAATCTAATTCTGTAACATAGTTCATGGCATGAACAGCACTTCACACAGGACAAGAGTGTATTGGTTTGGAGATTGAAATAATGAACTTGAGTTTATACACAAAAAAATATGCCAAGAAAGGGATTCTGTCATTTCTCCATTAATCAGGCCAGTGCATTTCAGCTTGACTAAGCATTCTTAAGAAACACAAGAAAAAATAATTCTAAGAGGAATATGATTGTTAATAGCCAGGACCTTCATGTCAGTAAGTTCCAGAGCATCTTGTACCTACAAGATAGACTTCAATGACATGGAAAGTAGGATTCATTAGACTCCATGGACATTTGTTTACTCCACCAGAAAAGAGTAAATACAGTTTTAGAAATGAAATTTGGACCCAAAGTTCATTGATGAATGGCACTGAACTTTAAAAGTTAATATTATCTGATGGAATAACAAATGCAAACAACTCTCAGAGAGCTGAATGTCTGTAGAATGCTATGTGCTTTTATAAACAATGAATTATCATTACAGTTTAATCATGGTATTGAATCCCTTCCGAACTGCGTATCAAAAACTTGGAGACCCTTCTGAAAGATCTTAAAAACTTAGTGTGATTTATATTTAATTTCTACATGAATTTAGATTTCACAGTGGCTGCCCATCAATAGTCACTGCATTGTTCATGTGCACATGGGCTCTGGCAGAGCCAAACATCAATTCATAAACCTGTGGCTGAAAGACTCAGTAGAGAACTCCAGTTACACAGCTAGAGAAACAAAGGTTTCAGTGATTCCATTAAGTGTGGAACCAGTGAGTCCACTCTTTCCAAAAATTATACTTAGACTACAAGTCTACACCAACACTATAAGAATTGTGAATCTGAATTGTAAGGTACTTTTAAAAAATAAACTAGTATTTCAGATAAAATTATGGTAGTGACTAGATTGCAGAGCAAGCCAGTGCATCAGTTTTGCCATTTCTGGAACACATTTTTTGTGGGTTTAGTTCAGTGGGGGAGGCATAGGAGGGCTTTTAAAATTTATTTAGGCCAACAAAGAATTTAGTCAGACAATTACTTACCTGTCAGGGAGAAGTAAGGAAGGTATTTGGTAAGTCTGGAAAGCCCAGCTCAAAGATGCCTACCACTGCTGACCTGGTTGAGGTCTGAAGTTCACTGACAGAGCTGTTCTGTGGTCATGGTGTTCACACCTACGCCTTTAGTTCATTTCCTCACAGATTCAAAACTTAACACAGAAGTAACTCTTGCAAAAACATCTGTCAGCACAGCAAAGCCCTTTGAGATGTGTTCAGGCTCAAACCTTACAAAAGCCTTAAATTAAGTAGAAATATTGCATACACATTTCAAGGGAAAAAAACCCAGTAGTTTGCAGTTTATGGACTATCTCTCATATAATCTATGCGCCCTTCCTTTCATTTAAATTGAAAGAAGGTAGATTTAGATTAAATATTGGGAAAAAAAACCCACTTTTCACTCTGAGGGTGGTGAGACCCTGGCACAGGTTCCCAGAGAAGTAGTGGATGCCCCATCCCCAGAAGTGTCCAAGGCCAGGTTAGATGGGGCTCTCACCACCCTGGTCTACTGGAAGGTGCCCCTGCCATTGCAGGGGTTGGAATGAGATGAGCTTTAAGGTCCCTTCCAAATCAAACCATTCTGTGATTCCATGTATGTGGTTTCACAACAAACAAACCAACCAATAAACCAGAAGCCACTGCTTAGGACAGGTGCTATTCACTGCTAGGAATACTCAAAGCAAAGCTACTATTCCTCCTATTCTGAAATGACCAGTGAAAGTCAGCCAGGCTAATGCCGCACATGCTGAGTATCTCTGAAGCCTCTCTCCAACATACTCCAATCATTAGGAAGCTTTCCTTTCAGAAAAACAAAAACAAACTAGCAACCCCCACTACTGAAACCACATTCAAACAATCCAAAGAACTTTTGAAGCAGTCTTTTTAATCAAACTTTAGGAATTTGAATCTTCTCAGAAGATTGAATGCAGAACCACTGACAGTGTTGAGTGAGAAGCCAGAAATCACATAAACTGCTAAAAAAAGAGCATTTATCAGGCAGTTACCCAGCTGTTCAAGAAACTGCAATTTCCTCATTGCAAATACAGATTGTTCACATGGTAATGAATTACAATTTACTAGATAGTAAATATTAGGAAGACACTGCTTGATTAAACACTTTGGTGCTGAGAAATTCCAATAAAAATATTAGAGAATAAGTGATTATCATTAAAAATGTGCTCTCGAAAACTACACCTGTAATTTTTCCAGGTAGAGTCCTAATCATGGAAAGATCAGTGCAGAAAAATGAAACACATTTCAATGAGACACAATGAAATTCTGTGGAACATGTGACATCACAAAACTGACTCCTAAATTCCTATTCTGTCTTGATTGTCCATTTGAAAACCTTTCATGTTTTCATTATTTGTGCCCCGTGTGGAGTAACATGAGAAGGAGGAAGTTAGGTTTCCTCACTATTATCATGGGCTGTGTTTTGGGATTTGCAGCCAAGATGCCCTGAACTATTCCCCCAACTTTTCAGTCAGTAGCAGGAGTGTCCCTTGTCTCCCACTATGAATGATGGCTATTTCAAAACACCACCCTCTACCCTGAAGTTCACTGATGTCAAAGTGATGGTGAGCCATGATTCTCACACCAGCTATCACAAATGGTTTGTTGTATAAACACACATCCGGTTCAGGCTGCAAGTTTTCAAACTCACACAGCATTTCTTCATACAAATGTCACTGGTAGAACAATTCTGCACTGGAAGAGAAAAAGATCAAACAACCTGCCAAGTTGTTTTGATTTGTTTTTATTTTGCTAAATTCATGTAACTTTTGATTACCACAGGAAATATTGTACAGTTAAAGGATGCCTTGTAACAATCACTTTCACACTGAGGCAGAAGCACTCCTTTCACGAGCTTCTCTAGGGATAAATAACAGCCCATTTTTAAATCTGCCTCAGATTCATATACAAAAATCATTTTGGTGACTGGTCTGCAGCTCAGTGCTAAGGTTGGCTGGCCTGGAGACACTGGGAAGGGTTCACACTTCTCCACCCCGCTACCACACCCAGCAGTGCACAGCACTTGGTGGTCCCAGAAGAGGGAATCATAGGGTGTGGTGAGGTTGGCCAAAATGATCCTCCACGAGTCACACTTATAAACAAAGAAGTTGGTTGAGTTTGTCTGAATACACTTCCCTGGGGAGAGCAGAAAGGAGGAGGTGGGGAGGATAGTACTGATTTTTCCATATGGACTTTAAACAGCTGCTCAAATTCTGTAGAGGGTGAATTGATCACCCTAAGTGGAGTGTCCTTTCCTGAATTTTTCATTGAAAGTCATTCTAGGGAGAGGAAATTACTGGAAACATTTGTATGATGTTCAACTGAGATTAAATGCAATTAAAATACTTTTGTTTCAGTTACATGCAGTGGGGGAGTGGGAATTTCTCTCTAGAGCACTTATGCTGACTAGAAAATTAAGTAACAAATTTCTTTATGATAAATCATTATCCCTAATACAAAATGTTCAGTAAGACATCAGAGTGGTGGTCTATTTTTTGTTTTGATTAAATTTTATTACAAAAACATTTATATTACATGAGTAACTCTGTAATATTAGTCCTCAGAGTGGACAGAATTTTGTAATTTTCTGCTGTATGTATGCATGTATATTTTGCTTATATATGTATGTATGCTCAGATAAGAGGAAAAAGAAAATTCTGTTCTTCTATTCAGAAGCAACAGGAATTTCCCCTCTCTATAATTGATCTCACAACACTGGCCAAATAAGTAAGTAAACAAAATAAGTAATAAGTAACAAAAATAAGTAAACAAAAACCCTAAAAAAAGCCAAACCAACAAACAATAAAAGAAGACCCTTGAGCTACAGAGGTCCTTTTCAGGTCAGAAATAAAATTAGCAAAAAACTCTATGGCTTGGGTCTTTTGAGTTGTCTTTTCCTATTCACGTCTACCTAACCATACAAACTTCAATCCTTATTATACATTTCTTTGTGTTCAGTTTGACACCGCTTACTGTGCTGCATTCAGAGTCCCAAGTGCTGACAAAGAATAGGATTTTACAGTATGGCTGAGGTGAATTGACAATTTGCCACTTGTAGAAGTATAAACCTCACTTCCCTCTCTACCCAAATTCCTCTTCTCCCTCTCTCTGTGTAGTCCTTCCCTGCTGCCTTATTATATCTCTAATGTTCATCTCCTCACACAGGAAGTCAGCAGTCCAAAAACCCAAAAATACTTTCTTTTGCCAGATCTGACAAAAGATCTGGCAAAAGATCTGGTCTGCTGTTTTTGTGAGCTGAACAAGTTACTTGTGGCGTGAGAAAAGCACCAGAACTCACTGCAGATAAATGGTGAAAAAGCTCACAGGTATAAATAAGGGCAGGACAGGGAAAAGGCTGTTTTTTCTCCTCCTAGTAGCACTAAACTGTTAGCTCAGCTTATTTCATGAAGTCATACCCAAAAAAATACTTTCACAAATTCATTTTTCTGGATGAGAAATTTGGATCAGATGCCTTGTTCATTTATTTTTAAAAACAAACCCACCTATTAATTTCCATAACAACTGTGCACTGTTACTCATCTAGTCAGTGATTTTTGCCAATTTGATTATCTTAAAATTAGAACATTTGTGCTTCTTGAATAAACATTTAGAACACAAACCTTGAGACTGATTTCATGTTCTCCTGAGCAACAGAATTAAGGTTGGAAAAGACCTTTAAGATCATCACATCCAGCTGTTAACCTAGCACAGCCCACCACAATACATTAATAGAAAAAGGTATTCAGAAAAATTAAAATTTGCAAATTAAGATTGCTATGCAACACTAGAAGTTTAGAGGTAATGTGCCTTATGAAAGTCTAACAATTTTAGGAAATGAAATCTGAAGCATGAAAATTACAATTCATGTACCCTTTTCTAGACCATAGCCAAGGATGTGCCAGCAGTGTTTCTAGACCCAAAGTTAAGCAAATAAAAATTGTTTGACACAGATTATAAGACATCCATGGAAGGAGTGGTGAAAGTCAAGCAAAACAGTGAGACTACTAAGTACTTTACAAACAGGAACAAGAGTCTGATATCTCCACTACAGTGAAGCAGCCTTGAACCAAGAGGTCTTTTTTCACACTGCAATACTGACTGACCACCCAGTGCAGAAAACCTCCACATTTGGTCCTGAACAGAATTCCTTGGATCACGCAATGCCTTACAATCCAGATTGTTACAGTGATTATACAAATTACAATATTCCACTGTAGTGGTCCATTAATATCCTCAGAAATGTTGTTCAATTCCTGTAATGCAGTGACCTACTGTACAAACACATCAGACAAAAATGAACACAATAAACTAAATCATCTTTCTGTTACCCACATCCTCCCCCTAAAAGCACGCAGGAAAACCATGTTATAACTTCAAATGAAGTGTCCTTGCAAAAACTGGTAATACTTCAACAACTGCTAGAACTACTCTGCTCCCAGTACAACTGCACTGCAGACCTGTATCCTTAAAGATAGTGTGGCACGAAGTAACAATGTGACTAATCTTTAAAAGACAGCTGAAATGAGAGATAACATCTTCAAACAGACAACAACAACTTACACTGAGACAGAACTCCTTTGTTCATATCCCTTTATCAAGGATTAGGGAATCAAAAAAGCATTGCTGGGAATAAAAAATATTTAATTTAAAGTTACAAAATAACTGTCTTCCCAAGTGTTAATATAATGATGTAATCCCATCCCATGGTACAGAAGTTACTATAATAAGCTTTCATTGACACAGAAATATAAATAAAAAACAGTTTTCCTGAATACTTTCTCCTGATTTAAGAAAGCCAGCTTTAATTTCTGAAGGCTATCTCCTCTCTGGTCAAGCTGTTAACCACAAAATGCTTTCTGGCACTGATCAAGTTCATCCTGCTTTTATGTGATCATTATCAAATCTCCAACCACAACACACCACAAATGTTCTGTTTCCATTCACATTCAACTATGAATTTTGGACAGGTGACCAATGATCCCAGTTAATTTAGTTCCCAAGATAGCAGACAGAGTCAATAGTTGGAAAAATGTCTCAAAGTAATTCCAACTGTCACAGAGAAAATATTATTTACTACTTTAAAAGCTAAGAAAACTCACAACTGCATCAGAACATACTTCTTGTATCTAATAATCTTGGAAACAAAGCAATTGACTGAACACAAAAGCAAGATGTTTTAGCAAACATTCTGATTTTATTGTATAATTGGGATTGGTGTTAAATTACATGGATATCAAATATACTGTATCTTCAAATCCCCACAAAAACATGAACTCTTAATAAAACTCCTACACTAGTAAACAGTGAAGTGTGAATATAAATGATGGTAGAACAACATGAGGAGACTTAAATATCAACCATAGCCCTAAAATTACTTTGTTCTAAGAATGCATGTTAAACAGAGAGTATACTGGGGAAACAGAGAAGCCATATACTTTTAGTGCAAGGCACTGCTCTCAGGGCTAAAGAACATTAACAGCTGACAAGTTTGTTCTGACCAACATATAACTTTTGGGAAGGATTCTTCTGATAACATGGGGCTGTATAGCAGGAGAAAAGCACACAGATTAAAAAAATAAATAAATAAAAATCAAGTTTAGAATGAAGGCTGTTATTCTAGACGAGACAGGAACAGGAGTGAACAACCTAAATGGCAGGTTTGTGGGATTTGTGGGATTGGGATAAATAATTTATCTATCCTTTCAAAAGCCTTTGTAGTTTCTGCTTGATGCACAATAGAAGTCATTAGAGCAATGCAAAGAGGAGCACAGAATAATCAAAGTGATTACCTAGGAAAATGGTAAACAATATACAAAATTAAGTAAAGAGTATATAAAAGGCCCTACTTCTCAGGTGAGTTTGATGCCATTCAAGAACACAGCAAAAGAATTTTAGAAGAGAAGGCATTGTCACATTAAATGAATTCTTGTATTATGTGAGGCAATATGTGTTCCATAATTGATGGGTAGAAAAAATTTAGTGTTGAAGGCTCTGTACCATGAATACCCCACTAACAACCCACACACTACACTGCCCAGAGACAGTCCTTTTACTTAACGTCACCTTCAACCCCGCACACAAGCAGCAGTTTAAGTAGACATGCAAGTGATCTTGATTTTTTTTTAAAAAATCCCTCCCAGGAAATCTTATTTCACTCTTCAGCTGTCAAACCCTGAGTTTGTGTACAAGTTCTAGGCTGCTACAGAAGAGATAAGGTTACATAACACTTCTTGGTAACTAAATTAGCTGTAGGAAATGGGTTTGCAAGCACTTTAACAAAGAACTGTTTTCCATAATAAAAAACAGAAAAAAACTTGTAACCATCCAGAACTGCTAATTTTGACTGAAGCAAAAATATTTTGTCACCTATAAAAGTTGAAAGAGGAAAAGGAAAGTGCAACGGGAGTAAAGCCCATGTTTTTTCAGGCTGCAGGATTCTGCACTTTCATTTTGATTTTGATTAATAATTATCCATTAGAAACATGATAATATTTCACTGCCTGTATACTTATCTTATTCTAAACCAAGTAGCAAACAAGTGGGATGAAAAAGCATGCCAGCAGTTGCAACAAAGCAGAAGGAAAAATGTTAATCCTTGTGTTGTACTTCAAGCACATTGTCACACATGGTACAGGTGTTCTCAGTGTGCTCTACCAGCTCCCCTTGAATTCACTACTACATTCCTCCCTAAAATAAAACAGGACCCAGGAAGAGAGAGCACACACTGGGTATTCAAGGCTACCAAAGGGAGTTGCAATGATAATCCACAAGGAGAAAGGGTTAAGTCCTACGAAATGTCCAGCCATTACACTGATGAATCCAAACTGAAAGGCTGAAAGGACAGCTTCATAAAAGCATAGCTGTACAATAAAGATTGGAATGCACCTCATATTTGCAGTAGAAACACAGGTATGTTATTGCATACTGTTCTCTGGAATTTGGTGGGTTTGTTTTTGTATAATCACTTAGAGACTACCAGCTTCTGTTCCTAATTGCTTCCTGTAGATCTGGTAATTTTATTAAACTAAAGGATAAAGGATATCTATCCAAATGATTGCAGTTTTGCCACAGTAAGAATCCATCTATTTTGTTAGTTCAGGAAGTGCCATTTGTTTCAGTACGTGCTATCTAACAACAGATGTGCATTAAAACGTGTCATTGCAGGATATATTAACCACATCACATGAATAAGCCAAACAGCTGAATAAGAAGCTACAAAGACTTTTTTTGAACATGAGCAGCATCCCTGATCTCTATGAAACATAATCACTATTATTGTTATGTGATATTACTTGCACATATGGGAAAGATACAATAACTGGCAACAGATCTTATGGAAGGCAGTCTAATGCTTTGCACTTGTTTTATAATTGCTACCTACCCTACTAGCATCTCTTTTTTTGTCCTGAGTTATACAGTTATACCTACAGTCCATCTACAATAAAGTTTTGATTCAGATATTATTTCCCCAATATACAATAGCTCAAGGAGGGAAGGTTGCTTTGTTTGCGCTGTACAGGTTTGGATTTTTTTAATCATTGCCATGCCCTCACATTCTTTCTCAACGTCTGCAGCATTTAATCAGCAAAAATATCTAAATCAATGAACTTCTAACCCAACATTTCTGTTAGAATTGTAATATCCCCCCATCCTCTGCAAGGTCCAAGGCAGTCAAAAATCCTGTTAGCCAATTTTTACATCTGTACCCAGATTATGAGAAAGAAGCTTTGAGTGAGATATTGCAAATTTTAAATAATAACAGTAACAGAGATAAACCAAATTAACAAATTACTACAAAGAGAGATATTCCTTGCAAAAAGAGAAAACAGAAAGAGGGAAATCTTTAACCATGGTTCTATCTCTGGTGTTAGGAGATGAGCAGCCTTCACTATGACTTGCTATCCAACTCAGCATGAAAATGTTACAAAACGGCATGCTGAAAAATGACATCAGAAATACAGTCTACACCCTCTCTTTAACCCTACAGAAGCATATACCACAAATCCAGTTTTGCATCTGACCACAAAATACCCATTTACAGTTATCTGTGTAAGCACAATTTGCAGGCAAGTGGCTCAGGAATTGGATGTTCTTTGTAAAGAAAACCTCCACAGATTTTGTACCAGTAATCCCCAAATTTTAGGGATCATGGACAACAATATTAAGCAAGTGGTATGCTTACTAACAGCTTCAGGCTTGTAATTAGGAATTTTTTATAATTTTTTTTTTTTTCATGTGGCCACAAGAATCACTAAGGTGATCTCTGAGACAGTGTTGTCTGCCATCTATAATCTCAGGACCACTTTTTCAGACTTTTTTTTTAACTGTAACTGCTGTATTTGTGCGGTTATCAATATTCACAAAGTGTCTGAACAGTTCACATTGAAAAAAAGAATAAANAATAGTTCAAAAAGGTAACACTTTGATCATCGTTTTTAAGACTCTTATACAATAATTTTTTAAAGTATTTTTCCATATGTTAATGACTTCCAATACCTAAGACCACAGTTTCTTTCCTACTGTATTCAGTCCTTATAGGGTGAGGATTATGTCTTGTTTGTGAAACTGGCTGGAAGTTTCTAATGGTTCTTTTCAGGAAGTATGCATCTGTTTTCCAAACCTGTTCCTTCCTAAACTTGCTAAAGCTGGCCCCAAAAATGTATCAGGAAATAACCAGAGAATGAGGGGGATGGGGAAGGAACTTCAAAGACACCTTTTCTTAATTAAATCTAAGTGTTACTTCTTCCTGTTGAGCTGAGTCACGAAGGGCTTTAGCTGTCACACCTAACAGGGGGAGGGGAGGTGTCAGCACGGAGAAGAGGTTTTTATTTCAGCTGCCTCCTGTAATTGGCAGCCTGGAATTGATTAATGAAGTGGAACCAGCACACACTTGAGTGCAGCACACAATTAAGCACGGCAAGGAGTATTGAAAAACACTGCTGCTTGCTTTAATACTCTTTTATTGCTACAAAACATGGAGAGGTAAAACAGGAAAGGCAAATGCCAATTAAGAGAGACACGAGGGTGCCTCTGGCAGTCACTGGTACCATCTGGGTCTCAGTCTGCTGCTAAGCTGTTACCTGAACAAGCAGTAAGAATAGTTATCTTACCTAAAAAACAATAGCCTTTTCTATTTTTAGTCTTTTTTGTCTCAGAATTATTTAAAATATTCTGTATAAAGCCATATGATTCATGTGGCTGTTCCAAGTAACTGGAACCTCTCAGTACATGGTATCAGCATTTCAATTACTAATTCAGCTGGAAAGCCAGGGTCAGGAATGTGTAAACTCCATGGATTCATCGACTCATGACAGGAATGTCATTTCTATAACCTTTCTTCTTGATCAGCTCTTAGTGCTCAGCACAAGCCACCTTCCCATAGATGAGGCCAGATATTTAACTTCTGTATTTTAAACAATCTTTGGAGGGGTATAGAGAAAAAAAAATCAGTTATTTTTGGAGCATTTCCTTCCGTTTATTTTTGTTGTTAAGTAACAGCAGATCTTACATGCATATTTTTAGTAGTGGGTTCTGCTTTAACTGCCCCGAAAGATTATTGCAAAGCAGCAGCTGATTCCTTCACAAATGATGTACGTAAACAAATCAGCACAAGTGACTTTTGTAAATTTACAGCTACATTACATCAATACCTACCAGAACCTAAGAGTGCCAGTGACTGCTGCTCACAGGGTAATTTGCACCCATTTGCAGCTTCACAGAGTTGCTGTTGATTCAGTTTTGCTGTACATAAGCATCAATTCAAGTAGTTCTTAATTTTATAAAGGAGAAAGAAGCTGTTGGAGCAGTTTTCAAGTGATGCCATTCCAAAATCACAAGTGCAAGCTTGGCTGGTTCAAACTGCTTCCAAATCAGGAAATGACAGCAATCTGAGAACAATAAAGGGTTCTTTCATTAGCTGTTGTAATCCCCAAGGATAAGACCTACTTTTTCCATATAGAAGCTTCCACATGGAAGAGCTACAAAATTTGAGCTTTTCTGATGATCCTTTAACAGACAAAAGATATTAATGTTGCCACTAACTATTTGTTCCTTCTTTCCTTTTTCTTTACACAATGGGACATTTCAACTCTTTTTTTTTGGAGTTTTTTCTAAGAAGTGGAAAGTGATGCAAGGCAAAATGAAATCTGTCATAGCTTCATTATCAGTGTAGCTGTACCTACATATACCATAGCAACTGTTTCATAAAGGCTTTATCAACTCTCCCTTTCCCACTTGCATACAGGTTTACCTTTTGGAATGACCTCACACATCAGGTTACAAGAGAAAAACCTGAATGCTGCTGAATTCACCAATTCTTTGCTTCTTAAACTAAGGTCACTAAAAGGAAACTATAAGATGAGAGCTCTACCAGTAAATCCATCCGGCACTTGTATATCTACAACTTTGTGGTCTGTTTAATGTTAAGAGTTACTTTATAAGATGTCCTAATCTGTATCTCTCACTTGTAGAGGGTTTTTTAGCCTATTTAAGTGAACACTGCAAGGAAGAAGTTATTTTTAAAGAGCTCTAAGAAGTGATAAATGTGAGAAAATATACCCAGCAAGAGATACATTGTTGCTTAACTAATGGATGAAAAATTATTAATATGTTGACACTATGTATGCTTTCTGCTAATGTAAATAAAAACCACCAAAGCATGACAACAGTAAGAATCAGAATATAGCTCTACTATTGCTGCTGAAGAAATTAGTTTGGAAACAAGGCATCACATTTGATGGAAGGGAACATTCATTCATATCACGTCATGTCATATCCCCAGACACAGGAAAGAAAAAGTCTCTGTGCCAGGATACCAGAGGGAAAACTATTTTTCCTGAGGCAAACTATCTTAACTTCTTGAGGAGTTAGGCAAAAGCTGTCAGTTAGGCACCTAATCCTACCCATGACCCAAGATTCCATTTAGAAAAATCACTGAATTTAAAAATACATGGTAGAGGAATAATGAATGACAAAGGCAATGAATGGAAATTTTGCCATTCATTTGATGAATGACAAAAGCAACAAATATTAGCTGTCTCTTACCAGGTAGTGTATTTTGGAACTTCTGTAAATGACATTTTTAAAGCCTGCATGCGGAATAGTTCAAGTGAGAATTTGATACAGGTACTGGCTAGAAAGTATTCTGTGAGAGATCAATACATTTAGCCGTGCTCTAAGGGCTCTTATCATTTTGGGTTTAGATTTGTTTTTTTTTTTCCTTCTTATTCTATGACAGAAGACCATTGCATTGACTTCATGAAGTAAACTGATTTTAACAAATTTGTACTGAAGTACTTCCTGGCACTGCTTTTAATTTGCTTATTCCATAGCTATGCATCCTGCATCAAAAGACTGTCTCAACCATAGCAGGTCCTGAAATTCTGCACCCAGACCAAGCTCAATTACATCATAAATGAATACAAGAGTAGTAGTTTCCATTTCAGTAACATTTCCATATTCCTTTAGGTTTGATGAATAAATTTGCTTAGAACCACTAAGGAAAAATAAGCTCATCAGCATTTCATAAGCAACAAAACCAAGCCAGAGAATATGTAAGTGATAGATGAAGTTCATGAGAAATATGCTCTGTAACCACAAACAGACTTTTAATTTCAGGCAATGTCAAACCCAGCCTCCACATCACTTTCTTAGCCAATTTCACATAGATATGGGCAGCAAGTTCACTATCATTATCATAAGTGTTAAAAACTTCATGTGAGCAGAAAAGGGCATAAAAAGCTGCTTATTCAGACAAGAGATTAAAAAAGCAAAAATGTCTTCAAACATCAAAACACTCAAACTGCTTGAATTCAGACCACATTTCATACAGAGTGCAGGAAGCCATTGTGCTATTCTAAGTAATGTTACTAAAGAAAAAAAAAGCCACAAAAGAAGCACAACAAACATGCTGTAAGCAAGAAACACCAGAATATAAAACAAAAACTCCCAGAAACAACACAATGCATACAATGAATAATATAATGTAAACAACATATTCCAATACAATAATGCTCTGACAACTCTCAGCTTTATGCCTCAAAGCTGACTCATTTGTCTTAATTAAGAAGCAACTATGGAGCTTTCATAGAAGAGGTAAGAAACACTTCATCCAAATACTCTGTACTACCAATAAATACTTTCAGAACTTTAATTAATAGTTAATTAGTAAATAGTATAAGAAACACTTGTTTAGACTCTCCAAGAATGCTTCTGCTCTCATGACAAACCCACTTGACACAGTTTGCCTCTTCCAAAGTGTCATCCTGTTCCCATCCCATAACATACACATCCCTGATCACTTCTGGATCCAACAACAGATATAAATTAGACAAAAAATATCTGATTTAGAAGATGAAAGATTTGATACAAAGATATCTACAAGTGAAGAACTCACCTCAGACACTGAAAAGAACTTTCTGTGGAAAACCACAGAATCAGAACTTTGGCCTTAAGCAGGTGAATTGTAATTATAGCAGTCCTCTGGACATTCTCCGTAATTACCAGGGTCCCTACACAGCCACCAGCTACACCAGCAGGAACACACTCTTGTGTTATGCAAAATTAATTATTTAAAGCTTTAATAATCAGTTGTTTATCCACAGAATTGTAAAACTAAACCATCATAAACTGGAAATTTATTTCAGTAAGAGGCATCTGATGTAGGATAAACTTAATATTCACAACAGCACCATAATACTTTGTTTTACTTTATCAAGTAGGAAGTAGGTAAGTCACTCAGGCTGTCCATGCCTCACCAGGTACGTGCCCTGAATATATACGTATATATATATGTATGTATGTATGTGTGTATATATATATATGTATGTAAGATCAAGTTCTTTCTGATGACAAGGATGACAAATTTACATTTCTTTACAAACATGATTCAGTACAGTAAGGTAATTTGGAAGGGAAAAATCTCAAATTATACGTTTTAAGAGGAAATACACAAAAATTCATTAAGTGTTTTTAATTTTTTTTAAATTAAAAATTTTTTAAAAATTTAATTTTTTAAAAATTCATTAAGTGTTTTTAATGCTAAAGAAAAGCCAGATGAGTGGACTGTTGCTGTTCTCTCAATTACATTTTTAGAAAATTGAATCAAAAGTCAATTACATTCTCACAGTGAGTTAAAATTGAGTAGAACCATTAAGCATACAGCAACAGATATTTAAATATATTAAGTTATGTACAGTAAGGTTTGGAAATTAAATGCTTCAGCACCTTTGACAATTCTACGCAGATTAATGTGTTCATCACTACCTAAGCATCTTTGAAAAAGCCTGGCATAAAATTCTAAGTAATGCAAAGGAATATCTCTGGCAGCTAAACTGCCTGCAGTCCAGGAAGGAGATCTTTAAAAAGATTATGGTTTTGCTTCCAATTCTATCAAATGTTCACTAAAGAAGCCAGTTGACTGAGATAAATCAAGTGAATCCCTCCTCCATGAAGGGATTAAGCTCTTAGAGGCAAACAAAACTCAAAGGGCAACCTCTTCCACAAGTACAAAGCAAATATATGCAGTTTAAATAATGTATTTTATGTACAAAAATAGTAGATGAAAGTCTGAACATTTCCCAAGACAAAGTCAAATCCTTTCAGTATTGGTTTCTTTGAGAACAGTGGTAAAAAAATATCAGCTAGATTGTTATAAACATTGCCTTAAGAATTAATAGATCAATTTAAAAATAGACCTTTTAATCCAACTAATGGCTGATATCGCAGATAAGACAGAAGAGACTATAGAGGAAGTAAATGAAAAATCCCCTAATATAGCAGCAGATTTACATTTTATCCTGCAAATGCAGAACTGTGTAAATGAACCTTGCAGGTTTACAGCAATTTTTTTTATTTTTTTGCTGTCATGCTGCTAATTTTTGTAGTCATGTAAATGAAGAAGTTCAAATAAATGTAAATATCTCATTGGTTACCACTAGAGATTTTCTGCCCTCATCCAGGTGGGATGACTTTACAAAATACTGTTGTTCAGCCTTCTGTATGTTAGTGGGTATATTTTAACCACCAAGAGTATTACTCTGCAAGTTTTAGTTCTCTTTTTTTTGCAGTTCTGTTCATGAGCAGTGGAGGTGACATGCTAATATTCTATTGACAAGCACATTCATACACTTGTAAAAAATAACATTATGGTTTTTTGTAAAATACTCTTAGACCATTTAGAAACACTTGTTAAGCTTCTACTTGCTGGGGCTTTCCCCACCTGGCTGCTTCCCACACCATGGAAATGGAACAGGGTGCAGATGCATAACAGAGCCAGCAGCTGTAACCAGATAAGCCTTCAGCTGTCCTGATTACAGAGTTACAGTGATAACAGAATGATAGGAAAAAAAAAAAAAAATTCCCTAAGAGATAAGAGGACCTAAAGGCTACTAAATTAATTGAAAAATCACTACTATGCAGAGATCATTTTCTAGTATTATTGTGGCATTACCACAGCATTCTAAGATTACCCCAGAGAAAAGTATGAAACTTTTATGACAATCATGTTACACTTCTCTGTTGTAAGATTCACCTGCTAATGTCTCCCTACACTGCCCTGCACTGGAGCGGCCTTGGCTGACAGCCTATATTGGGATGTACCCTTCCAATTGCAGCCACAGCACTGGCAGTACAGAACACTCCTCCAGGAATTTCTGTGCTTTGGTCTCAAAGCAGGTCAGGAAAACAAACACACATTTGTTGCATTTTTCAGATGAGGATCTGATCAAGAGAGAAGTCCAATGATCCACTGAAGTGTACACAGAAAACTTAATGCTCGTGAGGGAATAAAACCAAGCCAAATAGACCATGTAACCACAAATACCTGAGTGAAACTTCTTATCTCTTTTTTTAAAAACTACCTTCACCAGCTAAAATTAGGAAGTACCTACTACAAAATTTTTAACAGTAAGCTTGTCTTTGTTTTCCTTGTTGCTAAGCTCTTGCTGAAGCAGTTATTTGATAATGACTTTCCTGCTAAGATGCAGCTTGTTTTAAAAAAACACAAAGCCTAGTATAAGAGGTTTCTTCAAAAGATGGAAGCAGATGTTATCAATTATTTAATGAAAAGCACCTCAATATACTGATAAAATTACTTTAACTTCACATTAGCTGAAACAAAAATACCTCCTCTGACCTACCTAAGAAAAAGGCATTGTCTGAAAGAACTGGTTATCTTTAGGTCCTTTAGGCTACAGTAAAAAGGACCATATAGGATCCCCTGCCCATACCTGTTCAGGGGATTTTATACTGATCTGAATGCTCACATGTGGTGTAAGACACTGCCTTAAACTAGTTTGTGACTAGGAAACCTTATTAACAATAGACAGAGAAGCTCTAGGCTGGATTGCCTGCAGGAGTAGTAGAGTCTTCTAAAAAAGACCATGAAAAACTATCTGTAATGAATAATTTCATGATCATTTAATTCAAGCACCAGGAGATGGATGGGACAATGCCCTTACAAGGCCTGTCCTGATGCTATCATGTAGAGAGGTATCCTTGTGTATTTATGTATCAACTTAATTCTCTGTTAAGTGACGGTTGGTCACTTCTAGAGACACAGCCAGAATGTACCTGGCATTGCAAAAATATATGGACTTTAACTATACAGCCATGCTAATTCAATGAATCCTGACTTGGCTTCCACTCGAGACTTCAGTAAGCACTGGACTATGTCAAGCACTCCCAAAGGATATTATTTGAGGATGAATGGGCCACCCTTTCATTCTTCCATAGAATAAATATAGGTAGACTGCTTCAGTCAAAAGTTTAACATAACTTGAAAAACCTCAACTCTTTGGCTCCAGGCTGCACACAGCACATTGCTTACATGGTGCCTTTATTTTTTTTACAAATTATGTCTGCACAGTCCATATTATAAATTGAATATAAAATACAGTTACCAATAATGATGTATAAAACTTAATTTTAGAAAATGCATGGCATTATACATTATTTTTCTCTATAGAACTTATATTGGGTTTTATTTTGACCTCTAAATAAACCAAATTACAGTAACGCACTACTGGATTCAATTTTGTTATGAAAACCTCCTCTGCAAGCCTTCATCAAACCAACCATCACAGACATTGCTTAATAGATATCCAACTTTATAGCTGCCGATAACATCTGGCTAATTTCAGTTCACACATGCTCCCCATTCGCCATGTGGAAAATAAGCAAGTGTCAAGCCTCTTTCAGTAACCCAAAAGTAATTTAAACTGAATTCAAACTTCGGTTGCCATTTTCTGTTATGGTAGAATAGCATAAATTACACTGTTATTACTATACAAATCAATTCTTTGAAATAGAACACAGACATACGTACACTATTTCTGACTGAATCAGAAAGATAAACAGTGTTACATGCAAATATCATAAGGATTACAAAGTCTTTATATTTCTTAAGATAAAGTTATCTTCTGTCTCATATATTTCTCACTGAGGTAATTTGCTGTTATTGTGAGCTAAGTCCACAGACTGAGTGGATATTTTTGACGAAACCTTTCTGTTTTGGAGGCAAAACCTTAGCTCCTCTTCTTCTCTTTCGTCAGTACAGCCAAGGGAAGAAAAAATTGGCATCTCACCAAAACACACCTTGCCTAAGAATTGGTATAACCTGTTTCCAGATTTTTATCAGAAGCCTTCCACAGTTCTTACATTATTTATCATAATCTAAGATTTGATCAACAACTAAACCCCATGGCATAAGTATAAGGGATAGCTTTCCAGTGTCTGAAATGCAAAAGGTTTGGGGTTTCATCACATCTTTCTTGCTCCACAGTTATACACATTTCCATTTCAGAACAGTAACACTGAGCATGGTTATGAATATTTCAAACACATTGTATATATCTTACTGGGCAAGCTGAAGACCTTTTGTACTATGAACATGCAACAGACCACAGTTTAGAGAAATAAAAGACCCAGATACAATATATTTTTTAATTATCTTGACTCTGATAAACTGATGTGGAAGTAATCCTCTCTAAGCTTATAAAGCTAGCTTGCCATACCTTTGCAATCAAATATAATTGAATTTATAATAAATCTTAATTAGGTCAAATAATGTTTCATCTATATTGACTATTAAATACATAATAAATTATCACTATGCACTAAAAGCAATCAAAACTAATGAACTCCGGTCTAGTGTATGCAAATGTAGCTTAAGTCTGGGTACCTTTTAATTTGTATTTTATACTGGGACATATTTTATTAACTTACAAGTAGACAGATGAGCAGTAAGACATTTCCAGTTCACTCAATAGTAAGTGACTATTTGGCAGAGCCTAATTTTTAGTAATGATAACTGTTCTATATAATAAAAATAAATAGCTCTTCTGAAATTTTACCTTCTTTATGAAACCGTTTTACACGTCAAGTTCATCATGTTGTATGTTCCTTCTCAAAATAACAACAACAGCAACTTCCATGAGTTTACAACAAATCTGCGAACAACCAATTGCAGAGAAGAACTGCACACCACTGCCCTGATTCTTTTTCTGAATGGAATTTTGCTCAAGTATGATTTTATTCTGAAAAGCCCAAGTTTTGTACTAGGTTTTACCAGCTTTTTATTCTGGAAATCTCCTGAGTTACTCCTGATTTTACAGAGTTCAGACATATGAGGCACACGGTATCATCACCATTACAAGATTTCAACTATGCAGTTACTGCCTTACAATTGCCATTAAAAATGCAGTGATGTTAAGTACCTTGCTGAGTGCTCTGTGCAATAATCTCCAGATAACAGTGTTCACCACCACTTTACTCAGTGTGATGCATTAACTCTATTTAATATTTATATGGAATACAATAAAGAACCAGCTGTCTGTGCCTGAGTAAGGAGCACAACCCTCCAGTGCTGCACCAGACTCATGAGAAGGTTGTACTGAATTAAGAACCACATTTCAAAGCTGGGTTATGAGGAAAGAACAAAAGTCACAGCAGCAACAAGGAACAAAAGCACAGACAGAAATAATCCAGAAACTGCTCAGAATTTAACTAAGGAGAAAATGTCTGCAACAGGAAGAATATGGAGCAGAGCTCATGGGGGTGTTATAAATACAAAAAGGTACTTTGCCCTCTATGATTGTTAAAGCTGTCTCAGTTTACCTGCCCCAATCCAGCCTTTAAAGGGATACCAATAAAATCTGAAGTTTATGTAAGCCCGGTTAATTACATAATGTCTGTAAATCATTATGCATACACAGATCAAAGAGATATCACCATTCTAAGAGCACAAGCATGAAACACCACTGGATGAGTTAACTGGACAGACTGAAGTCCATTGACTGAGTTAAGCCTCCCAGTGGAGGCCAACATGCACAAAGCCATGTCAGATATTAGGCACATGTCCCTTTAAATAAACTTCTGACCACTGTGGCCTTGTATGTTCATGCACTCAGCCCCCACAGTCTGCTGGCCCCATTTGTCACAAGTTATCACAAACTATTTGACACTGAGGAGATTTGCAAATCCACTTATTTAAGCTGGCAATAAAATGAGCCAAGTTCAGCCAGTCAGTTTAATAAGCCAGTTTATCAACTCCTGAAGCATCAATGTCAGTCCAGACCACTAAACAAATACAAAGATCATTTAACATGCTTAGGTCACCAGTCCTTGTCCTGAGTCAGCAAAGCTCCAAGCAGTGTTTCCTGTGAAAGGAAATTCTGTCAGTATGACTTATTCCCTTGGAAAGACAGGTATGTCTGGCAATGGTCAGTCATAGAAAAAAAATTTTACATCTATTTTTGTAAAAGGACTGTAGACACATAGTGATGTAACTGGCAGGAGACCCATATGGATATTGCTTTCCAAGATACAAAGTAATCCAGTCATTAAATAGTTAATAGCCTCTTTCTTTGCCACCCCCACCCTCTCCTGGACAAAGGTGGCCACCAGATACATTTACACAAACTGGAATGTTAGACAGTAAAGACGGCCAGATCTTTCCACTGCCAAGCACAAAAACAAGGTATATCCCTGAGGTGATGCCTGTGAAACCAGTGCAGAGGGAATGCACCACCAGCTTTTTACATCAGCAGCTCAGGGAGCTGGAGAACTGACCAGACCAGGAGTCATTCATCTCATGCAAACCAGACAGTGTGCTGCACAGGAGAGCCTAATATACTGATTTGTTAAATACATACAATATTTAATAAAAAATAACCAGTTTTATTACACAGCTTGAAAGATTTCTATTATCTGTAAAAAATTAATGATCTATCATTATCCCAATGAAAGTCTGAATACATAATAGGGAATACATGCATTCAAATTTTCATTTTCTTAGGCCTGGAAAATAAATGCATTCATTGAAGATATACATATAAACCATTTGGCACATCTTTTCAGGGCATAAGAGAGTTGCCAGACAACAGAACCTGAACATTTAATTATTTACATCATGCTATAATCCAAAGACTCCAATTAAGCATAGAGCCCTCATTAAGTAATTTCAAAACTGCCATTGCTTGGAAGAAAAGAAGGTATTGCATTGGGCTAATCAAAGTCTCCTGAGAATGGCCATGACAGGCTAAGGATGGATCTCAGGCCAACACCACTTCCCTAGCAATTGTGAAAAAAAGCTGTCTATGTGAAAGCTGAGTAAACACCTAGTGAAAGACACGTAGTTTGCTCTCCCAGTCTCACAAATATGCAGCTTCAAGGGCTTCCTCAGATGGATGGCTTCACTCAGTCTAATAGCTCTTGGCGGGTTTTTTTTCCATTAATTTACCCTATTTGTTTTTTGAACTCCTGCAAAATCTCTGGTATCCACAACACCCTGTGCCAGAATTGTGCCACTGGTGTGTTAGGTGAAATGGCATCGCTTTTGCTTTGGTAGGAACCTACAGAAGCTTTATTTTGTGCCCTTAGTCCCAAGAGAAGGAATAACCTTACACAGATCATTTCTCATGGAACTAATCACGTGCCAATTTGTTCCCAGGATATTTGATTTCAGTTTTATATAAGTTTCAGTATATGTGACTGGTTTTTAAACAGAAACGGTTCCAAACTTTTAATTATTCTATACACTTCTCCTCATCCCTTTCTTCAGCCCCTCTCCATTTTTCGGAATAAGTTACTCTGTATGTGAGGCAACAGAGAAAGGAAAAGTGACCTTTCATAACACCACCACAGCTGGTTTCTGTGAGGTATGAACTGATTATTTTTGACGTTTTCCTTCTTTTTGAAATTTGCCATCACAAACATGAGAACAAAAGACAGCCACTCTCTGCCTTGTAACAGAAATATTGAATTACCTATAATGTAATTTATGGCTCTTTAAAACCAAAACCCAAAACACAAAAAGACACAACTCTACTCAATATAAACAGCATTTAAGCACACACAGAGAACAAAATGCTTTTATAGGTAAGTATTCAGCCATGGACTGCCAGATTCAAGCCATCCCTTTTGTGCCACAACATTCCACAGTGCAATTAGAAGACCCTCCAATGTTTTCCAAAAACACGAGACACTTGGTATTCAGTCTAGTTGCATTCTCACCACTGTCTTTATCATTAACCCTAAGAAAAATATGATGTGAAAGGAAAAATAAAAGTTTATTTGCCATGTCTAGGAGGCTCACAAAGGTGACAGTCCTCCTTTACTTTGGGGGCTGATAATCTAACAGGCAGGAACACAAGTCATGAGAAAATGTGAACTCTTCCTGCCCAACTTGTTTTAATGTCAACAGCACCTGGTTTTGATGGGCATGCTTGAACCATTACCTGAAGTTAAAAAACCTGAGGGTGTTCTAAATTCACATGCCAGGCTCGTTTCTTAACCAAAGGCACCTACCCTCTCCAAGTCAGTCACCATGACAGTTTAAGTCTCCTGTCACAGCCAGAGGCAAACTGGCCTTAACAGCAAGTCCTGTCAGTGGGGAGGGCACAGTATGTATCACATGCTGAACAGGAACCTGTAGTATTGCAATGTGCCAGAGTTCAGGGCAAAGTAAGCTTCAAAGACACAAGAGACAATATAGTCCATACAGCGTAAATCAGTCAGCACTTCCTGGTTACAGAAAAAAGGGGTGACAAGCTTGAAGTTATCTCAACCAGAAAAAGATAAATCAACTAGTGTTTACATAAATTGTACATTTAAATAAACTGATCTTTCTTCAAGATACAAAGCATACCCTTTATATCCTCATGGGATATTCCCCCCTCTGTTGACCTGAGTGATTCTGAAGCACTGTAAGGAAAGATTCAAACTTCTTCACTAATTCATTTCTCACCCCTATTTTCTAATATTTTCTAAGACTCCAGCATGCATTTACATTTAAACAGTGAAATTCTGCATTGATGACAGTACGAAGAGTTTTCTTAACAGCCCTTCACACATTTTATTGACAATATCCCTCTAAAGTAGGGATTTACAAATCTTTTCATGAAAATCCAAATTCCATTATTTTATTAGTCATTATCTTACAGATCAACGTTCAGTGAATTACTTTATCTCTTCCCAGATTCGTGTTTGTTTTGGCAATAATAACGGTTACACAGAAAAGCATTACCAAGAAAATAATATTTCATAAATTTTAAGTGGTATTTTAAAACTGCAAATGAAGAACATTGCTATTATTATTGCTGAATCTATTGCTCATCAGAAAACCACAAACCTCACTTTTCTCAATGCTCTGTCTATATTTCCATGGAGCAAACTCAGAGCTAAGATCGCATTAGGAATTCTATTAGCAAAAATTGTCCCCTTCAAGCAGTATTTAAATCTTTAGCTATTAGCCAAAGGAGAAGCTATATTCATTGAAGTATTTCTACAGCAGTGTCACAGATCCTACACAAGGAAATTTTAACTAACTGTCTTAATCACCAAAGAATAAAATACACACTTTTTCCAGAAACATAAAAATAGTTAAACCCAGCATTTTCCATCCCAGATCAGAGTTAAGCATCTAAAAATGATCAATTTATCCAAAATAATAATAAATAGTCAACAATTTCCAATTTTCCCTGAAGAGCAACAATTCCTTTCAAACTCCTTTAAAGGAATAATAATTCCTTTGAAGTTGGGCCCAATGTAAAGTCTGATGGGATGAACTGACATTAAAGTACTAGCTCACAAACAAGGTCAGGCTACTGTGGGTTTATGATTTCCAGAATAGTGCTGTATTCTACTCAGCTCACTTGAAGTGCCTGCAAGAGCTTGTCTTTGTTTGCAGCTATCCAGGCAGGTGAGCCCTTAAATGTAATTAATGCTTCAAAGAACAGGTATACTTCAAACCAAAATTAACATCTGATCATTGAAGAAACCACAGCACTAAGTTTGACGCTTGCTAATAAATAAAACTATTAAAGCACGCAATGTTTATTCTCTGTTTTTTCCATTACCTTTTCTGTTTGTACAATGTGAGAAGTCTACAGAAAAGAAAAACTGGTTCAATAGCTGACTGTAAACAGAACACTGCAAATATTGATGAAAACACTGAACAGAAGGAATGGCAAGTTTTCCTACCTCTATTTTAGTTCCATGGATTTGAAACTATAATTTCAAGTGTACCTTTTTGTCACAAGTTTACAGGAAAAACAACACACATTGCTGTTTACTGCATAATTACTCTCATTAATACTTTGATTCAACATCCACCATAATCAACAAAAAGAGTTTGGTTCTTAGAGCTTGAATTAAGCACCACTGACAACTGAAATGGAATTTCTCATACACCCATTCAGCAGTATAAAAGGTCTATATTTAAATCCTGCATTCACAAAGTCCTTTTATCATGTTAATTATTTACTAATAAGAGATTCAATGCTTTACATATGTCATTATGCATCATTTTTCTTTTAAAGGTTTTATACAGAAAATGAGAGAAGCAATATAACAAACATTTTTTTTCATAACAAGCAGAACAAGTTATTCATGTTATGTATGAAAACACCACAGCTGAGAAGATGGAACAGGCTTATTTCAGAATACTCCTAACAGCCATATTTTAGTTTCAGGGGGTAGAGAGGGAGGGCAAAAAAGAAAATTAAATTACTCACACTTGTATCCAGGCTGCAGATACTGATTGTATCTTCATCTTGAGTACTCTGTTTCCGTTTTTTCTATAAAGCAAAATGAAAATAAAGCTCAGTTTTGATGAACAGTACCAACTGCCTTTGGCTTGATCCCGAGACAAGCATACATCATGATGTCATACACATAAATATATGTATATATATTCAACTTACTCTCATTATCATTATAATCACCATGTATGTGAATATAAACTCTCTTTTCACTAGTTGAAAAGCTACCAATTAGCATATAGTGAATTAAATGCTGTTCCTTTTCTGCTCAGATAGGTTAACTTCAGTTAAGAAACTTAATTCTAACTAAAAGCATAAGTAATTACTCCATGTTGGAAACTGGACTTGATATGAACTTTTGTATCTAATAAGACTGTCAGGAAGAGAAACTCATATTTTGTGCTGAAAGCCTATACTTAAGATTTTTCAAAGGCTACCTTCAGCAATTAAGTCCTATCCACAGACAGTCAATATAAAAGGTGAAATGTAATGCAGGAATTACATTAGTGTATGTAAGGGTTTCACTCTCCATGTCAGTGATTGCATTCTGCTCCATATTCAGGTTTTGTGTTTGCAAATGGCAAGCCCTCCGTTGTGTCATTTCACAGGTTCACCACAAGATTAATCTTCATGCACTTCAAATAAGTGTGAAATGTCATTTAACATAGCTCTGCGTTGTCTACCAGGCCAGGAAGATTCAGTGAACAAGAGAAGTCACAGAATACATGGTTCTTATTTATCCAGCTGTGTTGTCTTCCAATGTCAACCAGAGACAAGCAATAACACATAATTAGAGCTGGATTTAGTTTCCGGTCTACGGATGAGCAATTTAGAGACCAAAAACCCCAGACAGATGCCATACAGAGTTCATAGCTTATGGGATGCCCAAAGCTCAGCTAAAAGGTAGAAGCTGCATGGTATTTTTTATT
>VZRH01003036.1:206401-245977 GCA_013397555.1 Urocynchramus pylzowi | reverse complement strand
GGAAAAAAAGGAAAAAAAAAAGGTAGAAAAATTGTATCTTCCCCCATCCTCAGCATCCATTTTCCCAGCTCTTGTGAAGCCAGTGAAACAACTTCAAATCTACAAGGTCAAGCATATGGTTTCTGAGAACTGTTTCTTTGATGAGAAAAGATATGGAATATTTGCCACAAAATCCAGAAGTTTTGATTTCATACTCTTTTAAAACTAAACTCTTGGTGTTGAAACCTCTTATGTTTACTCACTGGTATTCAGCAGATCTGTGACTCACTTAAATAAAATTTTGCTTTTTTTTTTTTCAGGAAATAACTTCTGATACTTTTTTTTAAACAATAATTTCAAAGTCAGCAACAGCTGTATTTTACAGTATTATTGTCCATAAAATGGACCATGAGTTCTGTCACCACATTACACAGTGAGAAGTGTTTCATGAAAGTAATTCTTCACCCTTAGACTAAGCACAATCAAATCCCTTTTACTGCTACAGTATGGACTATTAGCAACAAGTTAAAATTACTGACTAGAACACAGAAATTTCTGGACCAGACCACACTGACCTATGAACAGAAATATCTGAAATAATACTATGTTTGCTTATCCTGTATCAGTCTTTTGTAAGGTTTGTTTTTTTTCCCCCCACTGGATAAACTAATCTGAATTACTATTCTAGGGTTAGCAAACGTGAATTCATTGTGAAAAACACAAATCAGGGATGAGATCTGTCAGGTCAATACTTTGCCCAGAGAGTAACATCTCCTAAGATTCTAGTTGCAGACTAGAGCATGTTGCAGACTGTTCTTCAAACCTAATTAGAATTCTGGGGACCCAAATGCATGCATCATTCAGCTGTACTCAAAAAATCATATATTGATTCTACTTAAGTCTACACTGAGTCTTTACTTCACAAAAAGAAACTATAAAACTGAAAAGTACCAGCACTCCAAAGAGTGGACATAGGTTAACTAAAAATGAAGGACATTTGGATTTGGAATACAGCTTTCTGCAAGAGAAGGATAAATTAAAATTGTGCATGGACCTGGTGTACCTGAGTCTGCGCTAATTGATGCTTCCAGTGCATGGATGGACAGGATGCAACTGCATGCACAGCTTGGGATGGTGTTGCATTAATTCTGACATCTTAGACTTGATTTCACTGCTAATGGATGGTGACAAATGACCACACACACAACAAATGGGCAGCTCCTTTGTTAAACAACCAACTGTAAGACTCTTACTGCAGTCACATGGCTACAGATTAACAGAGAAGGTGGCACTTCCAACTCAGGCCAACTCTGAGGAAAGTGGATTGAGACTATAAATTACATAATATGAAGTACAATTGTATCAGGCAAGGCTACAGGATTAAAGAGAACTTGAATGAGGCAGGATATGGTCTTACCGCAGAGGGAAAGTTACACAACAGCTATGTGTGGGCTCTAACTGCTGCATTCAAAGCATGCAGCTGGGTTCAAAACATAGAGGTATCATGGCAAAAGCGGTGGCCATGAGGACAAGCATCCATGGCAAGGCTATTCAGGTAAAGCACAGCACAAAATGGAGTCAGCAGGAATTAAAATACTCATATCTTATTTAGAGGCAACCTCTTTGGTTATATAACTAAGCATCAATATACTTCTGAGGAGCAAATCAGTATCAACTATGACGTACAGACCAAAAGCAATGAAAAGATAAAAGTAAAGTACAGGAAAAGCAATTACATATTGAGTAAATCTGGGACAGCCTCCACAAAACAGATCTCTTGCTCTACCTCATACTTCACTGTGCTAATCAAAGGATCATTGCTCACTTTATTTTAGATCTTCTACTTACTGAAAAGTAGTACACACTTAAAAGCTACTGAATATGAAATGTTATCTGGAAGCTTGCAAATATTATACTCGTTATGTTCTCTGTGAGCCTCAGTGGTTATGCAACACCAGCCATTTCATATAGAAATTGTTAAATATTAACTACTGCGGGCAAGATTAATGATTTAATATTTCTGAGAGTTTCAAGGGCTATTATCATTGTATAAGCGGGAGACAGAACTCCATGGCAAAAAAAAAAAAATCCAATAATTGAGCTACCAGACCATAGATAAATTTCTTTGCCCATAATAAGTGGATTAGAAGCAAAGATTGCAGTGGATATTGTGCAGGGAGCATAAGGTGCTCATTAAATTAATCCATGCTCCTTGTGAAGATCTTTTCCCCAAAGGGGTTACAAGTCTTGTCTCAGCTGTCATAGCACAATGCAACTGACCCCTGAATCTGCCTGTCCCACAAAATCACCCCTTGATTCTTGCTCTCTGTTTTAACTCACATGGCACATGAAGCAACACAAACCTCTCACCAAAGCAGTCCAGAAGCTCAGCCTGGTGTAGCAGTCTCTGGCAGAGCTTAGGGCAGGGTTGGGTGAGGAAGCACAGCAGTGTTCCATAGCAAGGCAGTCTCTGTCTTCACTTCAGCCCTGCTCCCTCACCATCCCCAGCACACTCTGACATGAGAGTGTCCCACATGAGAGTGTCCCACTGCATTGTTGTGTGACACACTGAACCCAGAACACCCTGGTAACTCCACACTGGGCTATGAGCAATGGGCAAATGCCATCGCACCACAGAGCATCTCTTAATTAGAAATTGTATGTACATGAACCAAACTAAATTGAAAAATGTCATGATGCTGTTTGCCTTGCTGGGAAAACAGGAAAGCTTGGAACACTTTGACAACTCTTTTTTTTTTTTTTTTTTTTCCCATGGTATTTAGAGACCTTAAAAAATGGGTACACACCTGCATGAAAATAGTAGCAAGTACATGTTCTGATGAGAAATGTGTCTGTGTTTTCTGACTGACCACACAGGTGCATTACCTGCATCTGAACACATACCTTTAGGCTGAAAAAGCTTTTTCTATCATAATTTTGAATCCTAATGTTTGTGATACTGTTGCCCAAAAGGCTGTGCCTACATCCACAGTTACAGAGACAGGACACTTCCTGGGCTTAACACAGCAGGAAAGAGTTGCTTTCCATAATTATCTCACAGAAGATGAGAAGGTAAGATATCCAATTATATATTAACGTATTGATTTAATTAAAGGAATTAGAGCAATAAGACATTATTCCTTATTGTTATAAGGAAGGCTGGATTAACATAGTCTCCATCAGAGGGTTTTAATTCTCAATACCACAGATTTATACTTTACCATCTGGAAGATGAAATGCAAAGATGCACAAAAATAGCTTGACAAAACCCATCCTATGATGGGGCATGAAATGCTTTTCATAAGAGCTGCTGACTTTTCTTAAATCATCTCTCTTTTCTAAATGCTTAGAAATGTGTCTGCACAAAGACTGGTATCAAAATAATTAACAGTTCAAGATAATGTAGTTGCATAGGCACATCATAACCTTAGACCTTCTCAGTCAAAGACAAACTCATTTCAAAACCAAACACTAAAAAAATTTAAGCCTTTTTTTCATACAGAAATCCACTCTAACGAAACAGACTTTTTTTATGTCCCCAAAACAAAAAGTCCTAAACAAAGAAAAATTAGAAGCTATTCAATTAGTCTGCATTTCAGATTGTTTTCATATGAAAAGGTTTTTTAAAACAGTCTTTCCAGAACATATACCTGAACACACTTCAATACTACTAATTGGAACAAAATAACTCTTTAAATAATAGAATTTTATGATTTAAACAAATGTAAATAAGTTGAAGTGCACATATACACCTACACACACATATAAAAATATATACATATTTTATGTATACATACATACATATAACAAATGTATATACATATATATACATTTGCAATAATACAGAAAAGGGAATACTATTTAGCTAACAAAGTTTTGTATCATTTTTACAGTTGAGAAAAAGGCAGGAAGGGATTCACTGCTCTGGGCTTTATGTTCCTCTCTAGTTTATGGTACACTTTTATCAGGTTGAATATCTGTATCAGACTAAATTAAAAAACAAAACTACCCAAAGGCAAACAATTTGAAGAGATCAGGTAGAGCAAAAATAAAAAGGAATTAATGTGGAAGAATGAGAGGAAACTGATCAAATACTTAATAAAAAGTCAAACATCACAGGCCAGGTTTAAACCATACTACAAAAGGGTGGATTATGTCTGCATGAAAAGCATTATTACTTTTTTTTTTCAGCATTATTACATGATTTTCTTTTCTTTTGATTTTAGAAAGCAATCAGTATCTCCTGAGCCAGCTGAGAACCTTTCTACATCTAGAAGGAACATTCCCACCCAAAGCCTGATGATGGCTCAATGCCCTAGGAATCACAGCTGGTGTTGAAGCAGCTTGGAATAAGGCAGGAGCACATCATCATTTCTTTATAGAAAGACAACAAATCATAACAATAATCCAGACTTCCATGTCAATTTCTAGTCACCCTGTTTTTATACAACTTTTTTTTTTAATCCAGTTAGCCTATAAATTCTCTTGATGTGCAAGTACTTTTTACCAGCAACATCCACATGTTTATACTCAAATATAGATGTGCACTTCTAAGTACCCTTCTAATTATTAAATCTCTAACATGTACAGAAGCTGGTAAATTCAAAAGAATATTCAGACACTACAATTCTCATTATTTTTTCTTTGTAGTTTGTCAGTGCATCCACACCCATCCAACCAACACATGTATCTCTCTTCAAAAAGTAACACTTGCTAAGACCATATTTATTCTTTTAATGACTCCAAAAATTCCATCTGCTGTTGCTCCTGTGTTAGAAGGTCTGTTTCAAGTTGTCACTGCTTCCATCTCAAATCACATTCAAGTAACCTCAAAATTATCAACCTCCCAGTTAGTTACACCAGAGTATGGAGGACTCAGTCAGGACAGAGTCCAGTGATGAGGCACAAATAGTAAAAAACAGATGTTAAGAAGAATGCAAAAAGAGAGGTAGGACGAAAGAAAGAACTATGATCTGGACTGCTTCAATGTTTCAATTCTCCTGCCTAATTTAAAATGTTTCCAAATGTTTAAGAGATGACACAGCCAGAAAACAGAAAAGTTGAAACATTTCAGTTTAGTCTTCCTAATACAAGAGGAACGTCTAAAAACCAGCATTTTTCTCACCTGGTGTTATTACTCAGTTAATGAAATATGCCTTGCATACAGCTTAATTACTAAGCAAGAGAATTATAACCTTCTGTTAAGGTTAGTTGAATAATCACTAATTTAACATTTCCTGCCACAGGTGATGGGCTATAATCCCACCAAGCAGAGGTGGTGTTGCACTACCCAGCCTCAAGCCAGAATGATACTGAAAAAAAGAGTAAGACACTTTCCATCATATCACACTCCTGCTGCACAGGCATTAAAGCATCTTAAATGAAATAAAGGCAGAAAAGACACACCCCAAAAAAATAAAACAAAATAAAAAGCTTGAGCCTGGATGATATAATGCACAGTTCTAGAAAGTCTGTATAACAGGAGCATGTGACATATTAATCACACAAACAGCTCAGTGTGCAATCCCCAGCAAGAAATATCCGCATTTCCTGTTGAAAATGGGGCTTGGTTCCGAGCTAACCAATTACAATTTCACAAAAAAGTGACAACTCATTCCCTAGAGTTTAAGTCCTTTCAGAAAGAGATGGATCTTTCACCACCTTTAAAGGTCAGCCCTCTTGGCCTTCACCACAGCCTGTCACTCACCTTCATGCCAATGCCTGTGAGCCTCCCTGTTCATCTCCCATTTCCGTGGCTGTACCACTGACAAGAGTTTGAGGGATGAGGAGACAAAAACATCTTAAAACAAGTCTCCCCAGAGCATGATGCCTTTTTTAGCTGAATAGTGCATCATATATGCTTTTGGAGACAATAATCCCAGAATAGTGAATTTTAACACAAAATGTTTTGAAGTCCAGAACCTGCATTTCAGTATCACAGTTCTTTATGTTATATTGGCAAAAGGAACTTGCAATCAAAAAAATTTTAGTGTTATAATAAAACTGGTTTCCATGTATATTTCCACAGCCCTCTCCTGTTTGGAATACCAGAGATATTCCAGGTTTCATTTTCTCCAGAGCGACACAAAATCCTTAACATTACTGCTTTTAAGGAGAAATGGACAGAGACGATCTGACTGCACAGTCTGAACTGAGACTGGTACACAGCATGGACAGTCCAGCTTCCCACCCTGCACACATTCAGATGGCAGGAGCCCTGGACACTGGTGTTAGGAACAGGACTTGCTTGTTCCTGATATTCCGAAGAAAACAAACAAATGAAAAAACAGAATCTGCTCTGTTACAGCACAGCAAAAACTGCAATGGAGGTGAGGTCATCTCTGCCACTGATGACTTTCACACTTTTCAAGCACTTCCAGGAGTGATCACATCTATGCTGGCCAAAATGGCAGCTCCTTGGCAGCCTCCCCTAGCCACAGCCAGAAGGCTCTGCTTCTACACCGCTTGTTGTGATGGATTGGAGATTTTCTGGTCAATGTAATGTAAAAGGAATACTGAAGTGAACAATGAAATGAAAGTTATATTCAATGTGTTTAACATTAACAACAGGAAATGGGTGGGCATGCACGGGATGCTGTAAGGACAAGGATTAGCACAGCTTTGTTTGAGGACTGGTATTTACTTTGTCTTTATTTAACCTTCTTCCTTCCCCTTTTTGGAAGACAGGGGAGAGGACCAGTATCTGGAATCTAGAACAGTTAAATACACTGAAACTTCTGCAAACTTTACTGTAAAGTCGAAACCAAATTCAGCTAAATGAGTCACATTTATTTCTTGTCCACAGGAGTTTTTTGTTACATGATAATCCTTTCTCAGCCAGAATTTGAACACTTCTACATAAATTATGCTTCTAATTAACACAATCAATATCTAATGATTTTAAACTCACCTAGTATATAAATAAAAAATAAGATGCAAGGTAAAAGACTCCATACACTATTTAGATTCAGCTTCCGTTCTTCTTTCAAACACTTTTCAGCTGGGATCTGTCAGATCCAGTTCTGTATATCTCCAAGTAATATAACCAGTCAGTATGCAAACAGTCCCTGGATTCCTTAGTCTTCAGCAAGCTGAGGTGATGAATTTGCATCTCCTGGCCTTGTATGTTTGTGCTGAGGGAGTTTAGCATAGGACTGGTTGTAAAAGCAAGAATAATCAAAGTTAGGGTGTTTTAATGCTCTAACTCTATCCTTAAAGATTTAGTGCACTTGCAGGGCACACAGGCTCTTGAACATTGAGTCACAGAATCCCTTAGGTTGGAAAATCCCTCCAAGATCACCAAGTCCAACCATTAACTCAGCGCCGCCAAGCCACCACTACTAACTCATGTCCCTCAGTGCCACAACTACGTGGCTTTTAATCACCTCCCAGGATAGTGATTCCAACACTGACCTAGGATGCCCATTGTGGTGCTTGACGGTGCTCTTGGTGAAGAAATTTTCCTTAATGTCCAATCTAAACCTTCCCAGGTGCAACTTGAGGCTCTTTCCTCTTGCTACCTGGGAGAAGAGACTGACCCTCACCTGGCTACACCTTCCTATCAGGTGTTGTAGAGCGATAAGGTTTCCATATCCTTGATTTGCCTCGCACTACAGCCCCCTGCCTTGATCACATACTTCTGAGAACTTCAAAGTACAGTTTTAGTCAACATATACACAAACATTTTGAAATTACTTGGATTCCTAAATGAGAGGATTTTTTAAAGTTTTCCAAGAAAGGATGCTGTAAACTGGGTCTGGAGCTGCAAAATCTGAGATCACATCTGTTCACTGGTGTCCCTAATGGGCTACTATTATTCACATGTTAACAGTCCAAAATCAAAGCTCAACACAAATCATTAAGAACAAGCAAGTACTAAATGCTAACCACTGCAACATGTAAGACAGGAAAGTTTTTATATAGCAGTTTGAAATGACAGACTTTAACTCTACACTTTGTTCTACTGTTGATGAACATGACAATCAAGAAGCATTTATCCCCAAAATATCTAGCCTGAATCTCCCTCGCCATGAAAAAAGCCCATTTATTTCCATGCTGCACTTCGCAAGTACAGAGAACTAGTGCCCATTTTGCAATTGTTTACACACACTCAGCTAAACTTATACTCACATCTTATATCATCTTGTTTTTCTATACACAAGATACACTGAATATTTTAAACTTCCCTCAAAGACTGTATTTTCTACAGTTATTATCAACCTTGCTACTTTTCTGTCCACATCTCTCCAAACTGCAGTGTCCATAACAGCACTCAGTTTTCCAGGTGATACCACATCCACATGCTACAAGAGCAGAATCATCCTGCAGTGTAAATACAGTGTAAGTAGGATGTGTTACAGCTTTCACTTTGACAACGGAGACAATAATGCATCTTGCTATAAATATTCCTCTTTAAGCCCTAGCATCAGCTAAAATTCACATTTTCAGGCTAGGAGACTGAGGCAGAGATGTTTACATGGGTATGAGAGATAAGCAGAAGACCTAAACCCATCAGCCTGCAGCAACAAATGACCAATATAGAGAGAAAAATAAACCGTCCTCCATCCCATTGAGAATAGCAGAGTATGTTACCTCAAACTTGAGCAAATTTCTTTCCTTACATAAGGAAACATTCCTGCCAAGCAACATTTTGTTTAACCCAATCTTAAATCCTGGCATGCATGGAAGGTGTATCAATGCAATTCCAACTTAAACAATAAAAAGTTCCATGATCCCGCTTCACACTTACCTGATGATGCACAAATAAGCAGCACCACACCATGAGTTATATCGTACTCAGATTTTAGCAGGTTTCTTAATTTTCAGTGTGACAGTGGAAAGCCTTTGCTACAAAGGAGTCCCTATGTCTGTTCTCCAGTTTTCGGCAGGAACTCCTCCCCATGCAGCCACACAATTTGTTCTCGCTTCCTGTCATGCAGTGCACTGCAAGTGTCAGAAGCTGATCTGTACTGTTGTGTCTATCTCTGTCGTGGCTTTTCTCTCACACGGTGGTTCACAATAATATTTTAAACAGACAAAAGTGTTTTACAAACAATCAGTAAGTGAACAGCACCAGTATGGTGAAGATAAAGATATCACTAACAGGTGATATCTAAAATAACAGGCAGGTGTTTGGGAACTTTGAGCCTCAGTAACTGAAACAGTCCATCTCCACCTGTGCAATTCTTCAACAGCAGCAATGGGCTTTAAACTCAAGGGCAGACAACTATGTCCAAATGTAGATATCCCAGCAAGAAAAACAGCTGGTAGATACTGGGCAGAACTTATAAATATTTATTTTACAGATTTTTTTTTTAGCATTTGAGAAGTTACGGGATGTGTTTAGGAGGAATTCTTAAATTAACAGAGGCATACTGGTTAAAATTAAGTACAGATTGTTTTAGAATCAGCCCAGAATAAAGGAGCAAAGATAAGCATAGCAGAGCACCCCAATTTTGCATGTAAGGACAAGTGCAGATTTTGATTTTATCCCTAGAAATTCAATATAATTAGAAATATATAATTACACCTCACTCTTGATCTGCCCCTATCCTGTTTAGTCTTTTGTGACTTGCTCAGATCTACAAACACAGAGCTGGCTTTGCTATCAGCAGAACTCTGTATTCTTCCATTGGGCAAGAATGTAAAAAAAATTAAGTTGGGTAGCAAGATAACAGCAATTCAAACTTCATCTTTAAAGTAAACAAGCCCTTAAGGAGCTTGTTAAGGAGCTGGTGCAATCTTTCCTCAGAATAAAAATTTTCTGCTGAGCTTGGAGGAAGAAGATAAAAGGTGAAACTGATACCAGTGAGCAACCAGTTCCTTTGAGAAGAGGAGCCACAACATCTCTGCAGATGGGAAACACTGACTGAAAGACCTTTCAGAAAGCAGACATTTTAGGCCAAGACTTAAAAAATTCTGAAGCACATCACTCTTGGTGAATGCTATTGACCTGTCTTCTCTGCCCAGAGGTGAAGCAAAACCCAACCTAGCCACCTTATTTTCAGACCCTTCCAGCAGAATATAGTGTATTTTTCCAAGGAAATAGATATAAATTCTATATATAAGCCTGCAATATTTTACAAGTATTATTTAGTCTCTCTATTAATTTAGATTAAAGTTATTTCTTAAATAATCTTTTACCCCATACAGGAAACCCCAATCCTCTGTTATCAGAATTTGGTAACACCTGACCCAGGATCAAATATAGGAGTGCAATTTTTTCAAGTGTTATGATATCCATAGCTCTTTAATTGCACCAAAGATGAAGATACGTAGGCAGGCATATCAGATTTCCTGGTAGCATTTGGATTTTTGTATTCCACTTCCTGGAGACCACAACATGTAAAGACTTGAACTTGCTATGCTTCTTTATATTTGCACTTGCACTACTCCTTAGGCCGCCTATAACCACCTGCCTCAACAGCCATCAGAATTTAAGAAGCCTAAAGGCAGATACCACAGATTTCAGCTTTATGTCAGGCTTTCTCTCATCAATCTAATAAACAACATTTAAAGCCATCTGGCCCCCTGTCTGTATCAACCAACACAAATTAGTGGGATGGCAAAACCTGCTTTCTAAGGTCTGAGGGAAGAAAACATTCCATCTGTGTTTTTTCCCTGCAGTTGCACAAGAATCACCTTCAAGGTACTCTGCACTTTGTTGACAGCAGCACCAAGGGCATTCACCTGAAAGAAAGTGCATCTTGAACTTATATTGTACACAGCCACACAAGTACCAAGGAAGGAAATCTAAAATACCCTGTCTAGATTCCAGACAGCAACTTCATCCAAAGAATGAGGTCCAGAAATCAGAACTGACTCTAAATATGTAAATACATGAAAGCTGCTCCTTGGCTCCTATGCAGTTACAGCAGCTCTGCCCAGTTCAACAAAACATGAAATCAAATAAGACAGCACCATGAACACATGATCAAATAAAGAGCCAAAAAATCCACAAAGCTGAGTAAAGGGAATTAAATATTGCTGTAATTACAGTTTTCAAGAACAAAGAATGAAAACCAGCTATTCTTTTTTCCTTTTTTTTTTTTTAATTAACAAAATAAATCTGACAAAATATGTTTCAGAAAGTTTCCTGCCTTCGTATTCTCACTTGTAAAATGCCCAAAGCACTGTGGTGGCATAAGGCAGAAGTCTGTCAAATGTCTGTTACCAGCAGCACATGACAAGTCTTTATTCAGACAGCACACAGACAGTTTCCAGTTGCTGTGTCACAATAATTTGGGGAAAGTGGAAAGTCACGTTAATAATGTGTTTTTGTAACAGGTTGTGTTACAAAGCAAGTTCTGCAAGCATCACAACTAGTAAAGCCAAACACAACAGCAGTTCAAGCCCATGTGTGCAGCCCTTCATTTGAACTAGACAATTGAATACAAAATTGTTTATATGAAACAATAGCATCAATATATATGAAACAGTAGCATCAATAAATACTAATGTATAGTTCAAAATGGCTTCTAAAATGTTGGTTTCTCAGACTGAGTGGCATCAAATTCAGCTGGACAAGAGCATCACTCAGTTAACCATTACAGGTTTCTGAAACAAAGTAATAGGAAACAGTAATTTCACATCACGTATTCTTAAAGAGCAGCCACTGGTGGAGTGGGGGAAACGAAGACAAAGAAATGGGCAGAGTTGGGTTTGAGTTAAACCAAACAGGGGTCAAGTTCATCTGCTGCTGAACAAAGAAAAGAACAGTAATGACAGCAGGAGTACAAGGTAACACCCAGTCTATGATTAAAGACAGGAAATCTGCTCTATAACAGACCATCCAACTTAGCATAAGAGACTCACAATTGGACCTATCTGCTTCAACACATGCTGCTTCTAGCTCAGTATTGTTTGTATGTGCAAAATAGCTGACATGGAGCGTTTACAGCATATACAGAATATTTCTACTGTAAATAACAAACCACACCCGGAGCAAAAATAAACTTGTTACAAAGCACTTAAAAAGATCCATAAAAGAAAACCTTACAACAGTAGCAGAATGACCATATGAAGTATTAAAAAAAAAAAAAAATCAATTATTTGAACTATCAAATGAAATTATACAAAACCCCCCCAAATGGGAGATATCACAGTATTTTCATTATCAGAAAAAATCAAGGTATTAATTGAATAACTGAGCTTTAGTAAGCAGAATATCTACCCTTTACAACAAAAGTCATGTGTGAAAAGTCTTGCAGATGTCAAAGTCTGTGGAGGTCTTTCCAGGAATGCCTCAGCCAAGTGCTCTATAAGGGCCTCAATACTCTTGCCCCAAAAAACATAGAATCTAAATATAACTGCCATGTAATCAACTTGGAAGCATCTCTGTAAACTAGGGGAACAGTTTAATGGCTATTTACTTAACTCATAGATGACTTCAGATGTAAAAGTTGTGAAAGTTTAATAAAACAGCTGCTGAATTAATGAAGTCAGTGCAAACTCCTAAGCAGTACAGCACTCCCTAGGTACCACAAGCAATAATAGTTCATAAAATCTGCACAGGTTTGTCTACCTGAGTCCCCAACTATTGGAATCTTGGAATGTTGAAGTCTAAAAGCCAGCCATCATTCTCCTTTGTAACTAATTACAAACAATTCACAGCTGTCGCTCCAGCATATTCAGGTTGCCACACTACAGTATGCAGAGGACCTTGTAATTTACAGTACCCATTGACCCTACAAAGAAATATGGCCATTTATTTCAGGCCTAAGAATCCAACATACCAACAAACCATGTTTGGCTGGAGTTTCAAATAAAACATTCTAGTGTGACATGGCTAATCTTGCATCACACACTGTGGGTAGAAATTATGATGACTAAACCATACTGACTCAGCACATGGCTTTGGAATAATACAGATTTTAGTTCTTCAAATTTGTCTAACTGGTCACTCTGAATTTTTGAATTCAGTGTATACATTAAGGATATGACAATTCTGATGTGTTTTGAAACTGCAAATGGAACTAACTGCTATCCAGTTACACAAATGCCACACAATGAATTTCTGATAGCATCTGTATTTGTGTGCCAATATAAACCTTGCTGTTCCAAGAGAAATTAGTCTTGTGACTAATCAACAACAGTTCCAGTGGATTGTTCAAAACCAAAACCAATAACAAGCTAAACCATTTAAAACTCCGCCCATAGATTAAGCAGGGAGACACCAAACCCAACCCTCTTTAAAAAACAAAAATCCGTGTCCAGGGTGAACATTTGCTACCATTTATAAGCTCCTGTCCTCTGAACCAGAAATTGTGTATCACAGAAGGATATTCGTAATGCTCCGTACATTGCTGCTATCAATGGTGTGAAGCAAAGTTTCCCTGCTCCTGCAATGCTCCCAAGAAAGAACAAGAACAGACCTATAGAATTGCTTCTTATTATTTCTGGTGTCAGATATCAGGGCCACCCTGGCCCGGGAAAGGTCAGTGCTGGACAGCAGCACAACAGCTCCTCCACAGAAGCAGACTAAAGGCAAGTCTGAGCAGAGCCAGGCAGTAAAAGAGAAGGGCTGAGACAAAACTCTGAAACGGAAGAGCTTGAACCCACTGTAAGAAGACAGAGGAAGAGATCTAAAAGGAGTGAGTGGCACACAGGAATTCATCATCTGTTGGAAAGCAGAAAAGGAATACGGAATTCTTCTGTTCAAAGACAAACAGGGAGGAGACAGGTCAGGGATTAAGCATCCATGTATCTTTAACATGCTGCAGGTTAGAAGACATGGGACTCTCTGCAAAGGCAAAGGGAGGAGAGCAGCCATGGGGAGCAGGAATCCCAGCTGGACTCCCCTGATCAGTTTCTTTGACACAGGAAGGAACTGACTGCTGATTGCTATGTCACAACAGGTACAATTATTCCACTCCCAGCTATGTTGTGAGTACACAAAATAGTCACTTATAAAAACATGCTGTCAACGACAAAGTAACCATCCCCCTCTGAGGAAGCTGCTTAAATTGTGCATAGGAGTAAATTGAACTAACAAAAAAACCACATGTGTTTTTAATGCATATGCTACCTTGTGTTTTAAAATCATACTGGACATACCAAGAGATTGTGGTATTTAAGCACGTTTGATTTAGAGACAGTAGTGCATAACATTGTTTCAACAAGTATGAAAAAAGGCCTGTGTGATACCACTTCTAATAAGTTTCTGTTACAGACGACATCATTGCTTACGCAAACAACTATCAGTGGATACAGAAATTGAGTAAAACAAGGCAGAATACAGGAGAGATACAGAGGTGCTTCCTATGGTAGCAAATAATCATATAATTTATCCAATTATTCAACAATTTAAAGCCAGGATAAAACTTCTTTTCTCTCTCAAAAATTTTTATCCTGTTGAGATTCGTGCACCCTGAATGAGATAACTGAAGTGTGCCAGTCTGCACAAAAATATACTGTTTTCCAAATACTGTCTGAAAAGTGTGAACTTCTTCTCATTTGGCATGACAAACACCTTTCCCCCCACAAACACATTTGCAGTAAACTAGCACAGAAAACACTTACATGTCTCAAATTGACTTTCAGCATATTTTACACTTTTTTATGACAGGTTTCTCATAAATTAGATCAGCCTTCCTCACAGGTGACCACATCTGCAGCTTAGTTTGATGCTTTTGAAAAACTAGAAAGGAATCAAGAAAGGAGGAAATAGGAAGAAGCCTCATTACAATAAATCTTCAGACAACTGCACACTTAACACCTGCCTCAAACTATTTCAAGTACAAAATGTTTGTTTATATTTCACTATTTATTTTCAGAATATCTTCAGTCAAATTTGTTGTGTGAGGCAGGGAGGAAATAAAGACACCATCATAATAGTTCAGATGTTTGCATAAAGCATGCAGGAAATTATACTCTCTCTCAGTGGAACAGTGGAGAGGTGTATCAGAGACCAGTGCACACAAAACCAGCATCCTCTTCAATTCTGCCTACAGCCCAATAGTCTTCACTAAACAGGTAACTGCTTTTCTTTTGATTGACTGGCAGTTTCTCCATAGTCACCTCAAATGTCATCATAGCAACACTGCAACACTGTGTACCACTACTTCTGCAAATTTCCTTTTTCTTTTTTGTTTTAGAAAAACAATAATTTGAAGACTTCCATTTGCATATCTAAGTCTGGAAGTTTATCCTGCTGGCATAAGCAAAGTGGGTGCTTTTAAGGGAGCAGGAAGGGAGACAGATAAAGTGGCTGAAATATCAAACTCTCAACAGATTCTTCTTCTTGAATTCAGAACTTCCTTGTTTATAAAACTGACTGTTCTTAGTGTGGTAGAAAATAGCATACAAGCATATAACTCAAGACTGTATCATAACTACCAAAAAACCACAGAAGCTTTAATCCTCTCATCTTCTAATTGTGTGTGGATAACTGTACGCATGTAATCCTCATTTGATGGAATGCTTTGTGAAATGAAGCTGCTTCCCACTCTACACAGCAATATAACACATTTATTTCCACAGACACTCAGAACAGCATATTGACCTGCTCTCTCTTACTTATAAGCACCAAACAGTGATGCAGAGGAAAGCCACTTATGTGCATCAGGGTTTTAAGGGAAGGGTGGCATGGAGATGGGAAGAACAATGATAGTTAATGGTTTAATCAGAAGATAAAGCAAAAATAGAATTAATACTATTTTCTGTGATAAGATCTGTGCTGGTGTTTTCTTTATATTCATTATTGACCTGCCTCTGAACTGCTCTATCCCTTCAGATATTTGTGCTTCTCCTCCTTACCAAGTCCCAGCCACAGTTTACTCCCTACCTATATCATCTTATCATCTCAGGATCAACACTTTCAAAGGCTGAACTGATAAGCCTGCAGTGCTCTATAGATTTCTGCTCCACTTTGTACTTCCATCTCTGCTGCAGTGTGATTTCATGGTTTGCCTCAGAATCCCGGGTTCCTCCCCTGAAAATTCCCTCCCAGGTGTGTCAATCACCCATCCTTCCCCACCCTGACCCCTGCAGAACACTGTCTGTCAATTCAGAAATTCCAGAAGGGCGTTGAGTGATTGGCAAATTCAAAAGATGCCCTGTACCCCCCAGGGAGCATTGGGCCATCCAGGTGTCCTTTGTCCCTGGAGACCTCCTCCCATGTACCTGGTTGGTGGGCTCCCCATCCCTTCCCTCCCCCTCTCCCCTGGGTAAAAGGGCGAGCAAACCACGCGGTCAGAGAGTTCTGTTGAAGCTGTTGCTAGATTTAGAGGCCTGTGGACCAGAATAAAAACTCTGGATTAAAATCCTCCATCAGAACTGACTCCTTTCCTTCACCATCGCCTTAAAACTTCTCTGTCAGTGGAAAACCTGAGGAGAGGACCCTCCACAGGAGGAAGCTCTATCCCGCCACCACCGGAGCCCCAGCATGCCTGGACTTGTCTCCGCTTGCCCAGCTGCAACATCCAGCTAGCCAAAGTGTCTCTGGGGTGAAGCACCACAGTTGCCACTATTTGGTTCAGCAGCAAGGGCCAGACAAGCCAAGGCACGTCCCATGTGCAATAATGGTAAATACCAATACATCTCTCTGCTTTTATACTCACTAGCTTTCCTCCATTTCTATACTCTATCCATTTCCACTCTCTCTCACAATTCTTTCACAACTCTTTGCTTTCTCCACCCTGACTATCCCTTTTTCCAAGTTGCAGATTCTTCCTCTTTCCTTCTCCAATCCTATATCCAAGATAGGATTTTGCTTTTATTCCTTTCCTATATTCTATATTTTACATTCATTTGCTTCATTCCTTTTCTATTTTAAGTACCACATCTAACAACCAATCTCCTACGTTCTGGTCTTTACTCCAGTATGGGATATTCTTATCTCCACAGAGTCTGTGTTTCCTTCTCTGGAATGACAGTTGTCACTGTTATAAATAAAACTTTTGCAAGCCAATTAAAAATTAAATAAAATTATGATTTATTATCAATCATTTATAAATCAGATAGCTAACCGACCGAAAAACAGCGCCAAGCCCGGGCTCGGTACTGGGTGAACCAAAAAGCTTGGCCTCTCTCGCACCAAGCCTCCCCTGTTCACGACTGTGGCATGTTGGAGTTGAGTTTTATATTCTATTTCTGCCCTCAGGCTTAGTTCTCTGTCTTCCTACAGTGTCTTTCCATATTCATGTACATTTCTTCCAGTTTCTTCTTTCATGTTGGACTCTTTTCGGCGTTCCTCGTTGTAAAAAGTCCTTCCAAGAAGCGATGGATGGTATCTTCCCAGTTATGGGAACTCTCGGCATTCAGCTTGGATCATCTGCAGGATATATCTTGATCGTCCATCCGTACCAGGTGTTCCCTGGGCAGATCGGGCGGTGATGGGCATTCTCCTGTGTCAGGCTAACTTCTTGTTAAAATGTTAATGTGTGTCCTTCCACCCATCTCACCGTTTTCAGTAACATTACATTCTTGTCTCACCCCCAGGAGCAGCATGGTTTCAGAGGGAGGGAGGGGGAGAGAGGGAGAGCCTAGGGAGAAAAAGGGCCAAAGAGGACATGGGGACTCCCTCGCACAGCTTAACAGGGAGATTCAAAGTGGGCACGGAATGAGACTGGGCCAATGGGATTACAGATACACGATACTTCGGGGAGGATCACAGGCTTGGAATACACCGTACATTTTCAAGGGGTGAGACAGAGCATACCATTTAAATAAAATGTAACACCACACTCAGTAACATAAAGTCTAAATTTATCTCAACCAGGTTTGGTTTATTCAGTTAAAAAAAATATTATTTAGAATAAATTCGTGTTCATAAAGTTATATAGAGGAGAAATAAAATGTGTTTTAGAAATAACAGCAAGGATTAGAAATTTTACATAATAGCCGAGGGAGAGACTGTTTCACCAAACTGGAAAAGCCAGGTGTTCAATGAACAGAGTTTGAAATTTACAAATGAAGGGAGTAACACCAAGGCCATCAGTGGCCGATAATGGTTCCGAAATCAAGATAATCAGAACCTGCATCTCAATACCCGGTTCCATAACCTGTCAAGTCTCAATATTGGATTCCCATAACTTCAAATCAGTATGTATCTTTTCATAAACACTGTCTTTGTCCATCCAAAGACAGCTTTGTCCACTCAGAGATAGGTTGCTTCCTGTACCAGAGATAGGCTTTCTCCACCATCTGGTCCTTTCTCTCCTTTTCTCCACCTTCCTTTCACCTTCACCGGACAGAGAAAGGAACCACATGAATATTCAGAGAGAACAGAAAAGAACAAGAGAAACCTTGCTCCAAGCAAGAAAAAACATATAAAGACTGGAGTTCCCCAGACAGACTTTGTGAACTTGGGGGATTTGATGCAGTAGAGGTTGGATCTACGTTCACCGTTCGACCAGCGCCAAGACCCAGGCTCAATGCTATCCCTTTCTATTGTGGCTGTCTAAGATTGTATTTCGATTCGCAAAATAAAATCTATTTTTTCCTTTAATTTCCATTTGGCTTTCTCAATTAACTATTCGGCCATTATCGGGGTTTTTACCTATAACACCACTGATATCTAAACACTGCCCAAAATTCTGGAAGTCACTGCTACCACTAGCTAAAAATGACAGAAACATGATGTCATTCTGACATGAAAATCGCCATTGAGAGAGTTGAACGTGATCTCTAACCATGGAGCTCAAAACAGCCGCTCAAGATGGAAATCAGCTTCTTCTGATAAATTTAAGTAAGGAAAAGAGACGTGCAGAGGAGTTTCTTTGGTAAATGTGTCACATCCAGGCCTTCCTTATCTTACTCTGAGGTTTATGCTGGTGCATTTTCCAGGATTCTTTAACATGTCCTTTTATCAGCATGATACAGAGACATTTCAACTGAGTGAACTGACTGCAAAGCAAGGACAGGGAGATGAACACAGTGTTGCAATTCTGTGCTTAATCACTTTATTCTTTATTATTATTTATGACTGTAGAAATAATCCTGTATTACAATCTGTAGTAATAGAAATAGAAGTTAAAAAAACTATAGCCATGAATAAGTCAGCTCCAGAGTTGTGTTTGTTATACTCAGCTGTGGCTCTGCTCCACTGTCAACATTAACCTAGTTATTTTAGCCAGCAAGGTTTTAGTCCTGTTTAAGAAAAGACATCAAAGACAACCTATTATCTTTCACCATCTCTATGAAAACCTGTGTGACTTCAAGTCTGCTCATTGGGTTTTTTATAACACAATTTTTCCATCCATCAAAATAAAATTAATGTTCACACAATGCAAATATCAACAGACTCTTAGCTCTCTCTTTTCCAGTGCTCAGCTATCTTGGCTTCAGTATCCAATCAGATCAAGTGAACAACTCAAACAGGTTCTTCCCTTGATGCAGCCATTTATGTCTAACAATTAACTGCAATTGCCTACTATGCACTGTATGAAATATTACAGCTGTAGAACTTGACATCTATGTTACTATCTCATAAGTTTCCTTAAAAATAAGGTGGCAGCCACCTGCCACAGATCTTCATTTCTACACATGAAGGGAGCAGTTTAAGATCCATTAACTTGTTGCCTATTTCCTCTCTTATACTACTATTCCTATCTCCTTTCAGGTTCTTGATTCTGAAGGATTTTACTCCCCAGTTTTCCATTCTTTTTGTACAACTCACTCCACCTGCACCACGCAGGATCACAGACCTCATGTTGCCACTGTGAAACCAGCCCTATGTCTTCACTTTAGTGAGCTACTGCTCTGAACTTGGGATCACTGTTTTTTCAGCTACAACTCATACCTACAGTACTCTTCCCACTATTTTCACACCCACCTTCCTCCACAATTACATTTCCAGCATAGCTGGGAGAGAACTGAGGGAAACACTAGAGTCAATTTTATTTTTATACTGGCTCTGAAATGTATAATTAATCTACATCTTAGAGGTTGTTGATATTTTGCCTACATTCTTGACCATGCCATTGTGAGGGAACTATTTTCTCTGTATCACCAATAACTTCACCCTGGAATAACACAAGAAACAGTGAAAACAAAAAGCTCACCGTAAACAATAGTGGGTGCCCTACTTAAAACACCAAATTAGAATGCGGAAGTCAGTGAAAAATATTTTTTGCTTTAATGATGTTTACCATATTATGAACAACACAGCTCAGTAAATTCATCAATGCCATTAACTCTTTCAGCAAAGCATTTAAGTAATGTCTGTCTACTTAACTATTTTGTCCAAAGAAGCTCGGAGGAAACAAATTTATATGGTCTCCCAAATACAAGTCAGTCCACATTACTGGTGTTATGACTTGCAATAAATTCTTGCTTGTGTGAAATATACGGGAAATATACGGGAAATGTACAAGTTATGATTATAAAAACGCTTGTAAGAGATATCCTTAAGGGGTTTTTTTTAGCTCACAAGCCGGAGCCAGGGAGATTGCCTCACAAAATTGTGAAACCACTGACAACCACAATGGAGAAAGATACCTAATTAGCAAGTTAAAAGATGTGGCTCAGCGGAGATGGGCCCTTTACCAGAAGGGGGTCAGGGAACACCCAAGATGAGGACTCGTTAAGTGTCCATGATCGAGATAACAAGAGTCATCAGGAAGGATGCATGTCAATGCCAAGTTCCCATAACTTGGCTCCTGCATTCATTGCTTCCCAGAAATGGCTTTGTCCAGCACAAGACTGAGAAAAGAAAGAAAATAACAGGGGGGACTCTGCCTCGGGCAAGAAAAACCGTATATAAGCCAACCCCAGCCAGACATCATTTGTGAGCAGAGAGGATCCGATGTGATAAGAGGTTGATCAGAGTTCACCCAGCGCCAATCCCGGACTCGGTGCTGTCTCCTTGATTGTGGCTATCAGAGACCGTATCTTGGTTGCGAAATAATTTTTTTTTTTTTTTTTACCAATTATTAATCTGGCTTTATCATTTATTGCTTTTTAATTCAGCTTTATCATTAAATTACCTATAACACCGGTAATGGTAATTTAGTGCTCATTATACTAAAAGAAGTCTGCAAGGCAGAAAAGCCTTTCCTTTAACTAGAAGATTAGTATGACTTAGATACAACATGCAGTGACTTCTCCTGAACTGTATCCCAGGCTCCAGTACTTACACACATGGCAAACACGCCATTGCAACAACACCACTATCACATGAAGTGTTACACCAAATAGTGTAGAAGGGCTCACAGGCCATATGGGACAGAGAGGGGATAACATGGCTGACTCTTTGAACAAATTAACCTACTAAGAAGCTACCTCTGAAACCTGAAGAGGACAAGAATAAAAGCTCCTGATACCACCAGCAAATATAAAGATTTTTAATGTCACTTGCATTGCTTTTTCATGTATCTTTTCAGTCAGTTTCATTGGGAACACACAAGCTTCCACATTTCCTCATTCAGCCAAGCAAATAGAAATAAAATCTATTCCCTTATGCCTTGTAAGAGACCAAAATAGATTTTATGATTTAACTGTACTTCAGCAAAGTTCACATATGCAAACTTGCAATAACTTTACAAATATCTATATTAGAATTTAACAGTATCAGTCCAGTTTCCATTATTTATTTTCAGATATGAAAACACAACCTATTCTTTTTTAATTTAAAGTAGGTTAATGGACAGTGTGATTATGTCCCGTACCCCTCAGAATAAAACAATCAAACGTAAAAAAAAACACTTAAAAAAAAAAAAAAGTAAAAAAAAAATTGGCATTTTTAGAAAACCTTTTAAGGAGAAGGAGGTTAGAAAATTAAAATTTCCAGTCTAATTGTTGGCCATGACTTCAGTCCTAACGGATCATGGTTTAACTACAAAGTTACACTGCAACAGAATGCAGCAGGAGAGAATGTTACACCCTGAACAAAACAATACGAAACTTACCCCTCTGAAATTCCAGCCCTTGGTGGAAGAAAACACGGAAAAATTATTCTGTTGCTGCTGTTTCGGCCTGCAAGATGAGACAAAGAAAAGTGTTTATGTTTTCAGATGCCATATTTTCTATCTCAGAAGTAGAATGACAGTAGAGGGCGAAAAGAAAAACACATGCTTCAAGTACTAAGACACTTAGACTTCTTGGCTGTATCTCTGACAGGTTTCTGTCTTCAGTGTAGTTACATGTTTTAATTCAAATTGAGCACTAAGGGACATGGCAGCCTTTTAAGTGTTCAGAGATGCTCTGACTTGATGTCTGACAGCAACTTATTCCTCCCATGGATTTTCAGCACAGACAACCCTGACTCAAACAGTCTGTGAAGCTGCAATTATGCCCCGTGATGCAAGATGGTACAGCTGGACTGGAGGGGGACATTTCAGAGCCTTTAATCCTGACAGTGGAGCTACACAAAGCTGTAAAAAAGCAAGTCAGCCAGCCTCTTGTGTGACACTAAAAACTCAAAGCCGACTTCTGCTTTTACTCCCTCCAAAAAAAAAAAACAAAAAAAAAATTATTCTCCTACCCTATAATTAACACTGGACAATTATTTCTGCAAAGTAACCATAACATGGCCCAATTCTCTCCTAATGAGTGCTTTTTACCAGTAAGACCTTCAATTAGTTCGCAAAGGTAGGCAAACATTGCTGAGATTTTACACACTAAGTCAGATCAAAGCTTGAGTGACCTGCTGAAGTTGACCAGACCAATACATGGTTTGGCAGCAGGACTCAAGTGCTGAGCACGCTGCAACTCCAACCTTGCAATTAGACACGTTACAGAAGCAACCACAAATAGTAACAGGAACTTGGTTAAAACCCAGTAAATTAAATGGCTGCTTGTCAAATCTCACCATCCAACAGTAACACAACAGATACTGACGTTAAAGCACTGACACACAAGTTCTTCCTGCTGCTTATAGTCCCTGAAGGACTCCAACATACCATACCCCAATTTTTTTTCTTACAATCAGGATAGCAATAGTTTCCACTGTCTTTTTTTCTGCCTTCTCTTTTTTGGTGTAAAATATTTGGTGCATGAACATTTTTGTTTTCATGTTCATTAAAAGGCATCATAGAATTGTGATCACAGTAAACATTTTTAGATGCCAGCATAATGCAAACAATTACAATAATGACAAATAATTTTTGTAACATCAAAGGTTGAGATGTAAATCTTCTTAGTTTTTCACTGTACCAGCCTGCCAACCAGAAAAAATATTAATATTGAAGTGCATTGGTAAAATCATTAAAGAGCACAAGTCAGCACACACAACAAACTTTAGTGTTAAAGACCGTCCCACTAATAAATCCTCCACTACAGCTTTCCAAGTTAAAATATTTTTAAATTGCATTTCTAACATAAAAGCCTCACTGGAACAGCAAGCGCATTATAAAAAGAGAAGAATGTGATAAATAAGAGTGAGTTACACAGATTATCAATTGTCCTAATGGTGTTTTGTCCCTTTTTATTCACAGAGGATCTCACACTGGAAACCAGTCAGGTTTTTGAGAAAGTACTGTGAGCTTTCTATAAAGTTGTGCTCCTTAGTAATTTTTTAAAAATATATGTTTGAACTGACATTTCATCATTTTTATCTTATATTTTAATTCTGTCTGTGCATTTATTTTCCCACTTTGTTAAGAATTGCAGTAGTTCTATACTAACTAAAATGAATGTAGGGGGAGCAAAAGACATTTCAACTTCAATAAAGCAAGTTTATGACAGTTTAGGCAATAGTTCAAGAGAAATGAATGACTTGATTAAAAATTTTCTATCCCCCTAATCATTCTGTAATAAGAACTGAGAACTCTGTAATAAGCAATAAATTTGTCATGTCATCCATCTACACTCCACTAAAGTCCATCCAGCAGAAGAAGGATGACTAAGCCACTGTTATCATCAGTCTGTAACTTTGCCGTTCACTGACAGCAACCCAGACTACATAAAAACACGCAGTCTTTATAAAGAGCAAACACATCAAATTTACATTTTGCAATAGGTATCACAATAGGTATCCTCTTCCTTCTTATCAATCAAGAGCCTTACTTCATTTTGATGAGAATTAATCTCCCCATCATTCACAACGGTCTGCTAACTCTTCTTTTTAATGCTACTGTGGCATTATTAAAGGGCCTTAAATGTAGCAGCCTAATCAAACAATGTAGTTTTACCAAAAGGAGTTAATTAAAAAGTCAGAGAAGCATATGGAGGTCATTGTATGCTCCTCCATGACTTGCTGACCCGATCTGATATCAAGGTACAACAAAAATCTCCACAAAATATTTTTTTTCCACCCAATGTGTGCAGCACTCTTCTAAAATCGGACTGAAGCATTAGACTGACTTAGCACCCTATGTGCTACCTTAAATCATTTCTTCAAAAACTTTCACTATCATGCATCTGGCCTGATTATTACTTCCCTATTTTCTACTCCATCAGAGGCATTTGAAGTCTGGAACACAGTGAATGCTTCAAACAAGCACAAGCATTACAAACAAGCATTTCATACAGCCCATCTCAAACATACCGAGACATCAGAACTGCAGAACTATCCCACCATTTTCCTGAAAGACTGTTTCAGAAATCTCACTGTTCCCATAACTAGGGATGATCTAGATCAAACGTATTTGTAAATTGTTTATGATCACCATTCTGAACTGATATTTTCCAGCCTAACACACCCCTAAGTGAAAATTAAGTAACAAATCTTCTGATTCTCAAATGCACCTCAAGTAACAAAATTTATTTCTATCAAAAGCAAGACATTTAGAGTTTTCAGTTTAGTCCTTCACTATCTTTAAGTTATTTTGATCACTTGGTCTTCCCACTGTTAATGAAAACTGTACTGAAAAAGAAATAAAGTATTGCAGCTTTTTCAAACGCAGTTTAAATTAATATTTTGATTTTTTTTTCCAACTAACATATTACTACTGTCACCTAAGATCATTTTGTTTACAGGATAAATCCTTTCTGAAGTGCAGCAGGATATGAGCTAATTAAGAAACAGCTTGTGTTATAAAACTATTAAAATACTAGATAGCTATTTGATATTTTAAATACAAAACTGTCCAAAAACTCTATTTTTGCAACAGCCAATACATATTACACTTTGGTAGGAGGGATACTGGTCCAATAGTATTCAATGTGCTTAGTTTCATAACAAAATAATTTACAAGACCAATAATAAAAATCATCACTGGCATAAGTAGGTAGCAGATAGAACAAAATAAAACATTAGCTTGAAGAAAAGGAGATATTTATGGGCATTAAAAGCAATGAGCAGACCTGACTTTTAGAGGCACATAAATCTAAAATAAATTATTTAGGTACCATAGTAAGGATTTTTCAAATGTCAAGGGCAAGGCAGAGATGGCTCCTATAACTGAATGCACTGTGATGAAAATTCTTGAAACACACCAAATGGGTTATCACAGACTAGATCCCGGTGAGATCACAGAGATTAAGAGAGGAGGAGTTCCTCCCTAAAATTACTTTCAATGAGAGTCTCAGAGCTGCAATTTCTAACATTTGACCTTTCTTACATGTGGATCTCTTCTCGTGTGGCTAAAAGGCACCAAAACATTTTCTCCTGGGCACCACAGTGTTAAGAAAGAAAGACTAAAAGGTGGGGATAAAAAGGAACTCTTCAGACAGTGGGAGGGAGGGGTCACCAAATCCTCCATCTGAGCTTGGCTTGGGGATCGCTATGGAAAGTTTACCTTGGGAATAAAACCTGAAACCAAGTCCCCTCCACTGTGCGAAAGCACAAGTGGGGTCTGTCCCTTGGAGAGGCAGCCCTAGAGAAACCAAGCATTGTGCCCATCCCTCTGTCCGAGTGTCAAACTGCTCCTCTCCACCAGCACAAGTTTTAACTGTGTATCCTCCATTTCACCTTTCAGCTCTAGCACTGGCAATATAAGCCAGGAAATGGCAGCTCCACTCCTTAGCAACACAAATATATCTTAGACCCCTTGAAACATTTACCAGGGAATAACTGACTTGCTTATCTGCTAGTTATTAGTGTTGCTGCAGTTCAGTAAGAATAATTTAGAATTTTGCCAACAAAACTTTTATTACTGCAGGAACTTCTGACACTGGTGCTCTGTGCTCTGGCACTTGCTTTGACCAAGATGCTTCTACCACAGAATTGCAGCCTAGGGAATAAAATGCTTTAGTCCTTAAGAGTACAAGGTTTTCTGTTTAGGTTCCATCACACACACACACACAACGTATATATTATAAAAATATTTTTACACACTAAATTAACACGCATCTCAGAATATATCAGTGGAGCTTTTTTTTGCAACCTTTACTTTGCTATAGGTTAGTTAAATAATGACAATTGGTAGGTGTATAAAAGTGTATAAAGGAATCTAAAAACTAAAATACAGACTGAATGTTTAAAAGTTTCTATTACATTTACCAACAAAATGTAAATTCATTTGCCTTGAAGCATGATGATTAGTGAACAATTTATGGCAGTTTATATTAAGCTCACGCAACTTTTACATCTTCATCTGATTTTCCAGTCTATCTGCACACAGAATCACTGACTACAAGAGTATTTCTAAGATATAAATATCCAAACTGTGTGTGTTTTGTTTAAAATATTCAGCTGCTACATCCGTTCAAAGATAAAAGCTCATTTTTCAAATCTACATGAGTACCCAGATAACAAAAGGAAAGCTCAAACGACTTGGAGACAAACTGTGCTAACTAAAACTTCTTTTCAATCTCCAGAAATAAAGGCTGTTACTACAGCTGTGAATATTTTACAAAGATACTGTTAACAAATAGTACTTACTGCTCAGATCTGGTCTTTGTGATGTCATCTGTTCAACCTACCAAATATGTACACTAAAACACTGGTCATAAAGCACATTTATTTTAATACCTTGGAATAGCTGTGATACCAAATGCCACGCACAAAAAATGTCAAAGTGGTTTACCTGGTGAAGCCTGAGATGTGCAAGAACATTTTAGCTTTGAACAGTAGTTTTGAATACAGATTTTCTCAGATATTTAAATAACAGATAATAATAATGTACCTTTATTACTGATTTTAAAAGCAGGAAAAAAGCTCATGCTTTGACCTACTTAATAAAAAACATTGAATCATCCACTTGTAATCTCAAACACTATTTCTCTTTTATACTAAGTCTGTGCATTTTGTCGCCAAACTGAGATTGTGGAAAATTCCATTTATTTTCCAGAAGTGTAAGCAAATCTAACACAACAGAATTTGGCTCAGAAAATATTTAAGTTCATATAGAGAGTTTACTTGATGGGTTTTTCTTGCTAAAGGCAAAGTAAGACTGAGTGCATGTTTGATTTGCCAGGGCCCCATCCCCCAGACAGAAGCTCATCAGAAATGGGTAACTGGGGGTGGGGAGGCCACTCAGCAGAGCAAGACTGAACACTTTGTGTCTTGAGAGAAAAAAAAAATGCCAAGGAAAAAAACAGAAGACTGATTTTCAGCTGCTGTGCTGACTTCCTGAATGTGAACATAATCTTTTACTGTCCTACTCTCATGAACTGGCACAAATGCATTAAGAAAGAAAAACAGCCCCTGTGAATGTGGCTGCAGAGACAAAGCAGGTACATGTAGCAGTGATCTGTCACACACCTACTCTTTTCCCATACTTTCTGCAGAACATGTTTATTTATATGGTGAATCAAGGCATCCTAACAAAACCCAAAGAAGCTACAAAATGCATTTTTTTCATTTCTGTATTTGATTCATTTCCTGCAAAACTTAAAAACATTCTTATGAAAGATGAAAAAAATAAGTCTGAAGGCCAACTGAAGAGCTACTTTCCAATTTAATACTCATATTTCAAATGACATAACATTTTACTTTCTGAAGAATAACAAGCTTGATTTAAAGCTTTAAAGAAATCATAAATTATTTCTTAATTTCTAATTATTGCAGGTTGATGAAATAAATGCCATCAATATACAGGACTACAAAAGCATCCCCCTTGATATACATGAACTCTGGTCATATCTGAAAGAGAAATCCCTGCCTCTGGCAGGAGCACCTAGATTTTTCTGCTGTTACACAAAGGTACAGCTGCATTAATGCTGGGAAGGATGTGAACAGAGTCCTGTATTATGTTTCTATTTAAAAATATCATTGTTTCATTAATATTATAAAAGGCTGAGATGAGAGAGATAATTCACAGCTTTACTTTGACTATGCAGCCTATAAATATTCCTGTATCGTTTCAATTATATTCAGAAGAAAAAACAGCAATAATGCTTGTTAATTTTCAGTCATTACCACAGCCCACTTGTGTATCTCAGAGACACACTGAATTCTTTACGGGGAGTACAACTGCTCATTCAAAAGAAATGCTCATTTCCACCCAACAGCCAGAGAGAATCCTCTGGTCCATGGAAAAACAAGATCTGATGGTAAGGTTTAACTGCCCCCATCATCACAGTCAGAAAAAGCCAAGCCTCGGGGCAGAAGTCTCACAAAACTCATGCTCAAGGAAAGACAACAAGCCTGCTTAGTTTTGTTTTCAAACTAGAACCTAAAGCTGGAAAATCCACTTAGGTTAGCAAGACTGGATACTTGCTGGTTAGACAGGAAAAAAAAAGATTTCCACACAAAGAAGTCAAACAAGGGATTTCTTAGCTGTTCAAAATCCACCCAAACAGTATTTTCATCTCTACCATAGAGAACCTACCAACACCATCAAAATCCATTCAAGTGCCACCACAGCATGTTCTTGATAAAGGAAATGGGTGTGTTCTGAAAGCCCTTTCTGTTTGGATGCATCTCATCTGGCTCTCTCTGAAGGTAAACTTGAGTTCCTGTGGAGCTGTGATTCACTAACAGGTATTCAGAGAGATCAGAAGCACTGAACAAAGCGGGCAACAGTATTTAAAACAAGTAACATCTGGAGGCAAGTCAATCCTATACACAATTTAAAAACTTTTCTACTACTGGTTCCTTATCCTTCATTTGCAACTTCATATTTTTTCTGCATTACAGCTTGCTTTTCACCTGAAAGGGCAAGAAATGTAGGTTTGTAACTAAAATGTTGTATAGGATCATTATAGTTAATTTAGAGAATTTTCTGTGTTGAAAAATAAAACACTCCTACATACCTTTTCAAGAGAGCTGCGTGATACTTTCGCACCTTCTCTCAAGGATATGGCACTAAACCAGTTAGACAAGGAAAGAAATCTGTTTTCATTAAATACCATCAGTTATAGAGGACTAACTTTCAGCATAATGGTTCACTGAGCAAGACTGTTCTTGCTTGAAGGGTTTCACACTGAGTGACAAGAACCACTCCTGCAATCTCTATGCAGACAGACCAGAACATCTTATCCTGAGATTGTAACAGGCCTGTCACGACCAGAGCTAATAAACTAAACTTTTCCAAGTGGATGCAGCTATGTCCATGACTTATCTTCAGCATGCAGTAACTAGCTCTCTTGAAAAGTCAAATTATACCACAATTTTCTGTCTCCATTAGTTCTGCCCTCCAGCATGCCTAAAGGATTAGAAGCTGTTATGGCAAATTCCACTTAGCTACTTTGTCACATATAGGTCAATAACTTGGACATAAAAATCTCATCAAAGATTAAATTCTGCAGCATCCTGGGGCCCTGCTCAGAATACAAGCAAGTATTTTATGATGGCATAACTACAACACGGACAACAGAAATTCTCCCACACATTGTCAGCTAAATAAAGAACACAATATTAAGAAGTGGGGGGAAAGTCAGAAATTCATAGAATAATACAGTCAATTAAGGCTGCAAAACACCTCCAAGATCATCAAGTCCAACCTTTCACTGACCACCATCATGTCAATCGAACCACTGCACTGAGAGTCACATCCAAGTTGTTTCTTGAGCTCCTGCAGGGATGGTGACTTCACCCCTTCGCTGGGCAGCTTGTTCCAATGCTCAACCACCCTCTCAGTGAAGAAATCCTTCCTGATGTCAAATCTGAACCTCCCTTGATGCAACTTGAGGTCATTTCCTCTTGTCCTCATCCCATTATCAATAACAAAACCTTTCATGGGATGTTGCAACATTCATATCAAGCCTGAGGGATAAAGCTTCAACTTTTTCAACCTTTTGCCATTTCTAGAGATTTTACTTCGAATTTTTTTTTAATCCCAAATCATGATACTTTATCTTTTTCCTTTGAGTGATGTTTTAAAGACAAGCATTCAACAAAACCTGAGAGAGAACACCTACGATCTATTCGATTACCAAGACCAATAAGTACAATAAATGCAACAGATTATTTAAGAGACTCACAGCTGAAACATCTGCAGTGCATGTGTTATCAGCATGTGATATACAGATACAAGTCATCAAGACCAAACTATGTAGCTTTTAGACTTACAAAGATATTTTTGCTTATAAGACTTTCACCTGCATTACTAGCAGATTGAACACCACAGGGGCCCAAATAAATAGTGATTTCACCTCCATTTCATGACATTTCCATCTGCACAGTAATTCCTATTAAGTTGCATAAATAACACTAAGAGCAACTATCAGCCCCCCAGAGCTTAGAAAACTGCTTTCTCCTCATATTTAACAAAGTGGTCTTCATTCATATTCAGCTTTAACATATTTTTGTAGATATCAAAAAATAATTACTAGAGTCTTGTAAATATTTACTAGTTCAGTTTCCCTTTTTTATACATATAACTTATTAGAACTTTTCTTTGTGGCCACAAATCCCCAGAGCACCAAAAGTATTTTGTGTTACTCCATGACAGTGAAGCTACCAAATCAAGCCCTGAAATGCTTTCACATTTCAAAGTTTATCCGTATCATAAACACCAGACTGGTTTCCCATTTGTTCTGAATGAAAGTGAAATAAATATGAACAAGGCAATTGTATGCACAAAGGCCAGTTTACAAGTACAAGGAGAGCCAGATTTAACAACAAACAGTTTCAGAATATTTAACCTAACATTGAAAAATTTATTTCTGAAAAAAGCAGAAGAGTTCTTGAAGGAAACTTATAAATAGACACTGAAGTCAACAAATACTGACCTCTACCATGTGACTACTGTGAACCTGATCTTTGTTGCACAGTGAGGTCAGAAGGCTACTAAGACAGGGTTTATTAACAGTATTTCTCATATGTAAATGATTTACATAATTCTTCAAGATAAAACTAAGTTATAGTTCCTGATCAGATTTTATACTACAAATTTGGCTGAAGAAGTTTCTTTACAAAACGGAGCATTTGAAGGAGGTAACAAATTTTACACATAACATTTGTAATACTTTTCATTGGTCTTTGGGATGATACTTCAGCAATACATTGAAAAGGTATTTCTACTCTGAAACCAAACACACCTGTCAACATATGTGGGGTTTTATGCAAGAGAACTACTTCCTATTAAGTAAGCAACCCCCCCATACTTCCCCTGAAGGGACATGTAACATGAGTTGCAAAAGCAAAATGTTTTCAGTTACTTATCAATCACAGCTGGGTTGCTGTGGGCACATTTTCTGCATCACTGTTGCCATAGCAATTACTATAGAAACCCTGAATGCAATGGACTCAAACTGTGGTACCATTAAAGCTCCATTCAAAATATCCACTCAGGACAGAAAATGTTCACTTGTATCTACTTTTGTCAGCAGCAAGTTAGGTTTTCTATTCTCTTCAATATAAATACACTAACTACATTAATTTCAGCCCAAGACCATTTTACGAAAGCATACAGGAAACCTTGTTAAAATAATTTTCATACAAGGACAGAATCCTATATTTTAAGAAAACATTATACCAGTGATGGTTTTTAAATTGTTTATATGTTTTGTCCCAGGTCAAAGAACATTCCTTAAAAAGTGCATTTATCAGTTGGAGTTATCTGGAGCTAGTCTTTTCCCAAAATGCATATTTAAGTATATATTAAAAAAATAAAATTTATTTCTATGGATACATACAGTCCTATGTTTTTTCCTTTCCTTCTTGATTACAATCCCTGCAAAACCAGGCATGTTAACACATGAAGCGAAGCACAAAATGGGATTTTGTTGTAAAGCAGAACAGTGATGAGCCACCAATGGAGGAAAACAGTAGCACTTGCACATCTGCACAGACAGTTTTGTTTTTCATTTCCATAATGTTTTGGTTTTTTTCCAGATACTCTCCACTGTTATGTTTCCTCTGAAACTTTTAATGCCATGCCTTTAAATTAGAGCACATTTATCTTTGTTTTTACTCTTGCTGATAGATAATGTATTTGGGTTTCAACGAGGTACATTAGAGATACACACTGAAATATTTTATCACAAAACCTGAAAAGCTCCCCAGTCACAAACACAAAAGAACAGGCTTTTTCAGTGTCTATACAGAAAGCACTGGAAGACAAGGACAATATCCCCAGTCAGGACAGCAGCTGAAGTAAAAGTCAAACCACAAGGGAAGAAATCAAACAGATGTTGATTTGATCAATGATGATGCAAAAGTATTTAACGTTTCCTTTATGGTCATGGATACCAGAACTACTGTTGGTAGCCTAGGTGAGTGATCCTACTCCTTTTGAATACATCAAGTATGTTTTGGGAGCCAGGCTGTTGGATTTTTTCCAATCACACTAGATGCAACGATTAATAAAACACTATCTGCACTTTCAGGACAGCATTTTTCATTTCCAAATGCATCAAAAACAATGTTTTATGAACAACTGATGTGAAAAGAGTTCACTTCAACTGATACTCTCCCCACCTCCAACAGAAGTGAGGGGTCACACATCAAGGATTTCAGGCTGCTGCAGGATGCACTGAGAACGTTTATCTAAGAGCCCTCCAGGCAGATCTCGCAACCCTGGCAACTTCAAAACCAAGAAAGAAAGAGGAGATATGCAACGATTTGATGAGTCAATCACTCGGGAGAAGTGGCACAGTAATGAAGGACAAGTTCACAATTCTGATGTTACACTATGGGCTCTTTGTTCAGGGTAAAGATTGAAGATAAAAGCTGCTTTCTTACTTCCAAGAGACTGAGGTGGCACCAGAATGAGGTGAAGCAGCACTCACACGCACTGCACGGGGGTGAGATGTGATCTCATGGTCACAGCCGGACCTCAAGATCAGAGGTTTAGCACTGAGCACACAGGGTGACAGCAGAACCCCACCTCCTGCTGCAGGCACACTGTGCTGGGGCAGCTGAGGAAGGTCCTTCCAGTGGCAGCAGCCCCCAGGTTGTGTCCCACACCTCAGCACTGACCACCTCTGTGACCCTCTACCATGATAGGGCTGTGCTCAGCTCAGGGCAGCACTTGTGCTGCTGTTCTTCACCAAGGATGTGAACGGCTACGGTCTGTGGGGGCCTCCCTCGCCAGGCCGGTCCTAACCACATCTCTCACCTCAACCACACACAGCCAGGCTAAAACTGGAGCTCCGGCATTTTTTATATCTTCTAAAAAACAAAACTAGGCAATGAGTTCAAAAGTCGTTGGCAAGACTAACAGCACAGTCACATGTCATTTCCTGAGGAAACCAGGCTCTCTTCAAATCACACACATGCACCTTTCTGCAAGTCTGACTAGCTGAAGTACCTTGAAAAGCAAAGAAAATGGTTTCAGAACTCTGAGCTGCCATGTCCCCTGGTGTCCTACTGAGAAAGATAAAAGTTTGGGGAGTTACTTGGTTGGATCTTTAAAATCAAAATGTGTCATAACTTTTATTATTCAAGTAAATCTATGGAATAGGGAAAAAAAGCTTGTTCTTTAAATTGGCTTAATGAATCAACCACCCTACTTGGGGAGAAATGAAATTATTTTTTGTCTAAGTTTGTAAAATTGGGTGGCTCTTCTCAAGAGAGAAATATTTAAAATTACTAACAAGTGAAAAATATTAAGTATTAAATCTTACCTACAAAGACAAACATTAACACTGTGTCTGATATGTAAACAAAGAGCTTTAAGATGATCACTAAACTCAACTGCACTATGAAGAAAGTGCAGAAAAGAAGCATCACAGTATTTTTACGTTATCTTTAAATGGAAACCAGATCAAAGCAGTTACATCTTTGCTTTAGTGTAATATAAACAGAGTTGCAGTACACCTGTAATGGAGTTCTACTGTGAGCAAAAGCCTCAGTTAACAAAAGTAATTACCCTATAGCGCATTTGAGATGTAACTGATTTCTAAAAGGCTATTAAGGCATTAAATTAACATAGCAGACATTTATTGTAAGCATGCTCTGGTATTAGGAGTGTCAATCTTTGCACACCAATTACAAACCCTAATAGACAATTAACACATAATAAAAGTGGGTATAACTACGATTTTACAACAGCTGCACACAGAAATCTTTCTGTTCTTACAGAAATCTCAAAACATGTAAAGTACTATGTAAAGAACCTGAAATTTTAGATACTTCACTTTCAAATAAATACAGGCACTTGAATAACTCAGCTTGTTTCCTACACAAGTTAGCACTGTAAACAAAAGAAATTTACGTGCTTTGTTAAAATTTCCTCTTGATTAAGTCTGTAACAAAGCAAGACAGCTGGCATCCATACTGATCCCAAATCTTGCTCTGCAGCACCACAGTGTTGTTTACCTGAGCAATTTCTAAACTGCCGGGTTAGGCTGAGAACACTCAGCATTTTCTCAGGGGAAACACAGCTTGTTGCTTCTCAAGGCCACAAACTATCCTCATCTATTCACCTAGCCGATGCAAAATCCAAAATCAACAGTGACCTAATGATGGATTAGACAGTTTTGGAGACTACCAATATCTTGGCAAGATAGTCACAGATTCCTGACTGGATAAAAAATAGTATTTTAATCATTAACTAAAACAGTTTTACTTGAAATTGGCAAGGTAATAATACTCAGGAACTTTGATGGGATTTAACACAAGATCATTTCCTATAAATAAGGACACCAGAGATTACGAATCCGAAACAAGTTTTTGCCAGTTCTCAAGTCTTTGGTCAATCTTCTTACCTGCCGATTGTGACAATTATGTGTTTCTGTAGGTACAAGTCAGTTGCTGAAAGGCCTGAGGCAGGAGCATGATAAGAGAAAATAATGACCCCATCCTACCATTATGAGAAAAACAAGCAGTTGAACATTCATGGCCTGTGTTCCTCAGGGAGACAGGGACAGCTGCTTTAGTTACGTGAAATTACACATTAGTAGAGGAAAGTAAGAAATCACTATTCTGTTTATGACTACAAAATTAGCATATACAATTTTTCCAAACTAAGTGTACAGAGTCAGGAGACATTTCACAGTTGTCTTCTTGCAAATAGGCTAATTAGGAGCTGCAAAAGAAACCTGCTTAACCTGACAGGAGAAAGCTCTGCAAAGCACACCTACAGACCTGAAGGATATTGCTGGTCAGAAAAGTCCAGCTGTACCCATACAGCACACACACATACACATTATGAGCAAAACCAGACACATATAACCTTCAGAGGAAATGAAGAAATGGTTCTGGTGCTAAAGAATTTACCTTTTCAATACCTTGATACAGTAAAAAACTACCACAAAACCAAGTACTGTAATATCAAGTCCTTCAAAACAAAAGACAAACACCAGTAGGTGGGAGAAGCTTGGCTACAGTTCAAATGGAATTAAAACATGACATATTTACTAAAGGAAACAGCCCGAGGTGGCCCGGTCCCGGGACAGCGGCGGAGTTACCGTGGGCAGCAGCAACTCGCAAAGCCCAGCGCCCCACTGCTCTCCTGCTCCAGCACACGGAGAATGAAAGGATCGCATTCTAGCAGAGTGGAGGGCAAGAGATGCAGGAGTTTATTCCCATTTTGTTATTTCAGGAATAATAAACCAGAAGATTATCAAATAAATTTCTATGGTTAATGATAAACTAATTTAACCCTCTAAATCCTATTTTTTCTCTCTGCTTTCTCCTTCATCTGTATGGAGATCGGTGGATATTTCCCACAATTTTCTGTTTTGTTATGCAGTGCCCCCCATGTCAACACAGAACAGGGGAAGAAGATGAAACAGCTCTTTGGGTCAGTTACTAATTTAGATAAAGGAAGATATCCGGGGGAAGGAAAAAATCTCAAAAATTAAGGAAATCTGATGGACGGGACAGAGAAGGTGCTATATACCAGGGCAGATACAATAAAAGCATATCATGACATTCCCTGTCTGCACTTTGCTACAAATCCTTTACTGATCTGTAGTTGACTTAGCATGACTCCCTCCTTGCATCCATTTAGGGAACAGCAGATCTGAGAGGGAGTGAATCGTGCTTAAGCATGCCCAGGTACAACCTGCCAGATCTAGCTCTGTGGAGTAATAAATAATGAATTATAAAGTGTCAGATGTGAATGCATCTAAAGAAATTGCAAAGAGACATCAGTTTTTTAAAAATTGAGTGCAACTTCTCTCCTTTTTTTAATCTATCTAGTCACATACAACTTGCATTTAATTTGTGGAATATAAACACATTATATAGCTTTCAAAATAGAGTCACATTTATCTTACTGTTCTGTACAGACTGGGGCTGGGGAGACCCTAAGAGAGAAAAACAGACCTTCTTCTTCTTGATGCAATTTGCAACAATTAATGAGTCTTTGAAACAAAATCTTCTCTACACTCAGAAGCACAGTAGTAATTTAATTCACTTTTTTAAAAACAACTATAGAATCCATTTTTTAAAATGAAGACATAACTAACTGGACAGCTCATAAAACACAGTCAGCTCCTGGCCTTCACCACTGAGTACAAAGCCTGACAGAACATGACAACAAACCACCTCTATTCCTGCCAACACATTAGGTTAATTTTTAATTTATGCTTCTTATAATAATTAAGTTCAAAGTCAGGAAAGAAAAACATGAGTTTTTCACACTAACACAAGAGGATATTCTGAAATATTTGCAGGTATTTTTTTGTCACATATTTTTAGTGAGTTTCTGTTCATAATGACCTTAATATTCCTATTCATACAGGTTTTCTCTTTCCACATCAAAAGAAACAAGGCTGCTGAGGAATTTCCTTGCATAGTTTTAAGGCAATGGAATGACAACCTAATACAGAAAAGCTGTCTTTTGTGTCCCAGAGATTTGCAGGTGACCAAAATGTATTCAGCTTGAAAGATACATATATTCAAATCATTGTCTCTTACAACACTTAGCTATTGAAATTTTCAGGGCCCCACAGGAAAACGCAGTTAATTTAACCAGTGCACATAACCTCCTGCCTTCCTTTCCCCACAAAGGAAAGATCAAATTACAAATCACCCTTTGTTTCTGATCTTCTGCTTCCAAATACTGCAATGTGTAAGTATTCCCAAAGAAATACCGTTTGTGTTCCTTAAAAACTTTATCACCAGCTCCCTCTACAGCCAGAGAATTAACTAAGCATATGAGAGAACTACTTTATTTGGGAGGAGGGAGGCAAGGAGAAGTGTCTTCCTTTCATAATTAAAGTATTAACTAGAAACTCAGCTGCAATAGATACTGAATAAAAGTATTAAATGAAATTGACTGTTTATAAGTACAGAGTCCGGAATCTTAGTGAAAAGGAATCATGACCAAGGACAAGAATCTTTAGAAAGAGAATTAGGGTAAGCATACAGGAAACAGATGGTTACCACTGGTAGATCACTGGGGTTTGGGGGTTTTTTTACATTAAAAAAAGTCACATTTCATATAGACACATGCACCCACACATAGAATCAAGATGTTTCAAAGTGATTAGCAGAAACTCACATTCACTGTCCCCAGCTCTGCCAGTGAGGATCTGCATGAGAAACTGGGACGGAGATGGTCAGGGCAGCTGGGCCCAGCTGGTCACAGGGATATTCCATAGCCAGGAGGCCATGCCCAGTGAAGAGGGAGCTGCAGGAGGCCGATGACTGCATGGGAATGGGCATCGGTCAGTGACTGGTAAGCAACCCTACTGTGCATGGTTTGTTTCTCTGTCCCTTCAATTGCAGTTACTACTATTGCTGGGAAAAGCTGTAATTGTAAAAAATACCGTTTAAGTCTTGTGAATTCCTTTAGTGCTAGCTAAAGCAGGACAGTGCTAGTCCTGTATAAATGTGTGCAAGTGGTTCCTGTAGCCTTAAAGACCGTGGGCCTAAGACACACTGATAAGAAGCTGCATCTCAGCCAGACCACGCTGGGGTGCACTCAAAGAAAAGATACTTTTTTTTGGAGGCCCGTGACCAAAAAAGGATGATTTGAGGAATAGAATGTTCCCCAAATGACCACCAGAGAGCCTCTAAAGATGCCTACTCTAACGTAAATAAGCTCCAAGAAGTTATTTGAATATGCAAAAGAATTCGTATCAATGTTTAGCATGTAGGTATGAGTCTTGGGAAATGTAATGAATATGTATAAGCTACATAGATTTAAACTAGTGTGTTAGCTAGTGGGTTAGGCAGAAATATCCCCCTCACCTAAAATCTGGAATCTAAAATAAAAGTGATGCTTCTTCCTAATACTGAAATTACAGTGCTAGAGTTTTATTTCTGACTTTTTGTGACACTATCATTGTCATCAGTTAGGGGTTAAGCCGTGACAACTATGAAGGAGGGAAGGCAGTGTTTTCCTTTACTTGGCTTGTTAATACGCTTCATATTTTTCAACAAGAAATCTTTACTATTTCTGCAATTTTTGTGGGTTTTTTTCAGAACATAATAGAGAAGGAAAAGAAAATACATCAAGATGCTGCAGATCTGAATGAGAAAATGAGGCTCTATAGCATGAATAAGAACTAAGACAGATGACAAATTTCATCCTTGTTCTAAACTGCGCAAACTCATTTACTTTATATTTGCAAGACAGCACTGAAGGAAATGTTTTTATCTTCTATAATCATAATTTCAACTTACAAATGACCAAAACCTGAGTTAGGGATGGTGAGGCCTCCTTCCATAGTGTATTAGTTACCAACACCGGTGATCCAAGCCTAATCACCTGTGTTATTTATCACCCTGATAGCATGCACTTCTCTAACACATGGAGGGGGACCAGGGAGGGGAAAATGAAAGTAAGTTAAAAAAATTTCACATACCAAAATATGAAAGCCTGGTTCCTCATTTAAAGCTACATAGATTAATCTTCTCAGTACCAGTGATTCCTGTTCCAGCCAAGTGAGTTACTCACACAGTCCAAAGTAACATTTTTTATTAAACTTATTTTTTAGATTTTACCAGGATAGCCCATAAGGAAGAATACAACAAGATACTTTTAAAAAACAGATGGACTGACAGATTTTTACATTCCTTTCCCACATCAAAGTAAGTAAAAGTTACAGTTTTAAAACATTCTGCAGCTCTTTAATAAAGAAATTCACTCCCCCTATATATTCCCTGTGAACGCTCAATTTATTTGTCAGACTACAAAAGCCTTGTCATCAGCCCATGCGCTAACACACATTCATAAACAAAATACCATTGAGGGCAGCCTAAAGATGTCATTACCTTTTACTTGGATAAAAATTTCTTGACATTCAACTGGAACCAATCAGGTATTTCAGAAATGTTTGTTGTAGCTCCCTCCCTCAGCTAACAGCTATAATAGAGACATGTAACACTAAAAAAGCAGGTAGGACCCAATAGAGTCATAACCAAGTATTCAGCAAATGTTTTAAGAGACACACTATCAACTAAAATTATTTGAAGTATGACCTAGAGACAATGTAATCTCATGTACAAAATGCAGATTATAGCTTTATCCAGGAACCTAGTGAGTGATG
>VZRH01003036.1:190097-204720 GCA_013397555.1 Urocynchramus pylzowi | reverse complement strand
TTTTTTTTTTTTATTAAAAAATGAAACTAAAAAAAAAAAAAAAAAAAAAAAAAAAGCCCTTCAAATGCAGGTTGTGCAAGACTCCAGAATAATTACTTTTTTTATACCAAAGAGTTTCCAGATATCTGCATACTAAGATATGACAGTAAGCTGTTTGCAATATCTAAATTCAGTATCTAAGCATATCTTCTTTCTATCTCTTTGGACTGGAGTTTCAATAGCTACCATTCCCCACAAAATCACCAGTCTCAGATTAGAAAAGAAAAGCTGAAACAACAACAGTCTGTTACAGCATAAAACAAAAACAAAAAAGATGTTACAAAGTTTCTGTCCTCAAATTCAGTTTAACCCAAGTCATAAGTACAGAGTCAGAATGCACTAGAGTCCACATATAACAGTGCTTATTTGGTTAGTTCTAAGATTTATAGATTGATTTATTCATAACATGGACAGTTTTCAGAGAAATTTTGTCTAAAAGTGATAAAAATGCTGTTATAGAAATAGCAGAACATTGCATACTTCATAAGGAACATGGCAGAGTATCTGGAGACAGAAATAGAAAGCCAAGACACCAAAATGCCATGAGACATCCAGAACTCAATTTTCAATTACTAGTTTTAAAAGGATTAAATACTTCCTGACCTAATCCTAAGTAACATGGAGTGACTAGCAAGATTTCGTCCAGCCTAGAGGAAGCATGTTATGAAATCCACACACAAAAACAACACCTGGAAAGTTTCCAATTCTCCTGCACATTTGTTTTGAAAAACAATGTGCCAGCCAGCTACTTTCACAGAAAGCCTGGATGAATTGACACAGTTCCCACTTGCTCCCTAATCTTTAGTTCCTTTCTCGCAATTTTCAACATTAAGACACGGAGAATCTGCCAAATCAGGAGCTTCTACAATTTCAAGGCTCTCAAGGCTTGCTTGTTCAACACTCTTGCACACCAGCTCAGACAGCTGATATTGCTGATGTTATGACCATCCACCAAGTTCCTCCACCTTCCTGCTTATCAAGAGCAGCTTAATTTGGTTCGCACATGCACTGTGCCACGAGACCCTGCAGTTATCAGACACTCACAGCAGACACACTTCTGCTACTACCAGCATTCTTCTGCTGCTGTAATCTTGTTTAAGCACGTTGGGAGGGAAAAAAGCAACAGAACCGAGTGAAGCATTCCAAGTTTGAGAATTCAATTATTTTTTTCATCTGGTAGATGCACCAATCTATGCAGATGTGAAACACTGATAAACCAGAATGGCAAACTTGGTACATAGCTGTACAAGGTAACTGGGGTTCAGTCAATTATTTACTCTTCCCTCTGCTTCTAGGGGGCCTTATGCAACATCAAAGCCTTTTACATGCATTGTAAGTGATGTTTAAATGCTAGAAAAGGTCTTGCTCAGGGCTTTTCTCTGTGGATGCTTTTGACTTAATTGAATATATTACCCTGTCCCTGTATACTTTTAACAACAGACATTTCTAATCTTCCTATGACTAACACCAGTCCTTACCAATACTCACATTTTCATGAAAATAAGCCCAGAACCAGCAGAATGTAAATAAATTCCAAGAAATCAGACAATGAATAAACAGCAATAAAAGAACAACACAGTAAGGCAGCGCACCATTGCACTTTATTAGGCTGAGAAAAATAATGTTCATTCAACTGTACTATTCACAGAAGCCCAGAATAAAAAACAGTATTTTAGAAACCTAACCAGACATGCACCACACTGCTATTGATAAAGTCCTCCCTGGGCCTCCTTATCTCCAGGTTAAACAATCTCAATTCCCTCAGCTGCTCCTCATCAGATTTGTGCTCCAGCCCCTTCCCCAGTTCCCTTGCCCTTCTCTGGGCACACTCTAGCCCCTCAATGTCTTTGTGTAGTGAGGGGCCCAAAACTGAATCCAGTATTTAAGCTGTGGCCTCAACACTGGCCTTCTTGGCTACTTGGGCTCATGTTCAGTTGCTGTCAAGCAGCACCCCCAGATCTTTTCCTGCCAGGCAGCTTTCCAGCCATTCTGCCCCCAGCCTGGAGATACAGGGGGTTGTTGCGACCCAAGTGCAGGACCCATCACTGTACCTTATTATTAACCTCACACCACTGGCCTTGGCCCATTGATCCAGCCTGTCCAGATCCCTCTGCAGGGCCCTGCTACTCTCCAGCGGATCAACACTCCCACCCAGCCTGGGGTGCAACCTGTAAATTTACTGATGGTGCCCTCCATCCCCTCATGCAGATCATTGGTAAAGACATTTACCAGAACTGTCCCCAGATCAATATCACAAGCAGGATATAAAAAACATCAAAGGACATCAAATGAAAAAAGTGTTTGTGTCAATTTCCCACCTCTCAGTAAATCTGTCAGTCAGGAGGGAAGCCCACAGTTCTTCCTCATCCTGCCCTTTTATCTAAAGATTTTGTTGAGAATGTTCCAGAAGAAATATTTAAAAGAGACTGCTTTCAGGTACTATGATGCTGTTAGTTTAATATTACATTAAAACCAAAGCAAAAAAAAAAATTATTTTATTTCCTGACAGCAGCATGCAACAGGAAACAGAACATTCATTTGCTAATATTTCTTTAATTCTTTAGTTTTTCAAGAGTATTTCTTAGACAACAAAAACAGCATAAGGTAGGTTTTTGTCCATATGGGTGTCATTCTTCCTGTCATGAATTTACTGGTTGTTTGCCACATAGTAAATAAATAATGTAAAAAACCCCTAGCAAACAACAGCAAGTAAAAATTGGCCAGCTCATTAACCCAGGTGGAATAGTCTCAAAGCCTTTTCAACACCCTGTTCCTTTCATGAAAACAAACCAAGTGCTAGAAATTGCATGGTCTGTGGCAATTTTCGCCAAAAAAAATTGTTACTAAGTGTAAGCATTTGTCCATGTCTACCCTTTAACATTGCAATTGCTGTTTTCCTCCAGCACAGAGTTAATTTTTTTTCTATAAACAAAGTAGAAACCATGGACTTCGTAATGTCTCCCAGGGCAGGAATCTTGGGAGCCTCAGAGCACTGAAGGTCCTGGTACCAGCAAGGCCCAGCATCCCAGCAGCACTGGGAGAATAAAACATTTGCCATATGTGAAAAATTCCCTGAGGACAACTGCTGCATTGCTGAAATGAACGGGAGTTTTTCCACAGCCCATCCCCCATGACACCCTGTACCATGTCACCTGCTAAAAACTCAAAACCAAAATAAAAAATTTCCCTTTTTCCTTCTCCGTTTTTAAATAATGCAGACTTAATGCATCAGTTAAAACAATTATTTTACTTAATTTTCAAACAACATCTCCTAGTATTGATGCCTACTAACCTCTTAGAAAATCAGAAGTAACGCTTACCAAATTTTTTCTTGTTCCATTCCTCCTCTGGAACACTGATTTATTACAGCAGGGCTACTCATGGTATGGGCTGAGCTTTCAGAATTCATTTTTTTTTCTACAAAAGAACAACATCAAACACCAAGAAAAAATGCTATTTAAGTGAAGATTGTGGTTACTAATTAAGTAGAAAATTAAGTAGAAAATGGAAACTTTAAGACAAGAACTTTTAAAAACCAAATACAGTATGTTTTACTCATTTAAGTAAATGTCCTACATCAAAGTGATTATTTGGATGAATAGACTGAGAAGGATTTGGCAATTTTATGGACTTGCTAGTTATGCCAAACCCAATGCTGATTGTCTTCTGTTTACTTTTCTGAACACATGCCAAGAGAGTTGATGTCAGCAAGCCTGTATCCAGGGCTGAACATCATGGCAGGTCTGTTAATTCAGAGCAGCAGACACAGCCAGCACTGCTGTGGAATTATCCACACATACAACACTGGGGAGAAAACTTCAATTTCTAACATGTAAAGACTTACAGAAGATTTTCAGCATATTTTAATAACTTAAGAGCATACTTTGCCACTTTGCAGAAAATAACCATTCATGGTTGAAGTCCCTCTCTAAAACAGCACAGACATATTCCAGTTGCAATAGCAATTCCCAAGTTATACCACCTACAAAAGGTCTATATGGCCAAATAAGTTTCCAGTAAATGACTTGCATAGCAAGAACATATGAAGACTCTACATAAGGCAAGTTAATTCCACCATGAAACAGTAATCATTTTTTAGTAACAGGATCCACAAAGTTAACCTGAAACTTCTGAGTCCTATAGCTTCCATACCCACTCCCATTTTCTTTTAAGGGGGGGAGGATATTTTTAGCTATCAGTCATCTTATTCAACTTGATTTGACACCTAGCTTCTATTATGATCAGCACAAGACCGAACTCATTAACAGAAATGAGGCTCAATTGTATATGAATTAAAACCTACTAGTACATAACCAGAAAATAAGCTGTACTTGTCAAGATAATAATCCCTTACTTTTTTTCAAGTAGGTACAAAGAACCAGTAAAAAGATGGTTTAACCTGTATGAAACCTGGGTCAAAATCTAACTTGACAGATTTCAGGGATAGCATGAAAAGCTGAGTACAGGGCACACGTCCTATCACTGGCAGGTAGATAAGGCCAACCTGCACAAACTAATTGCTCTGAAGAGAATGCCCATCTTGGTTTCAAAAGTCTGCCCATGCAGGAATGGATAAAGCCCTGGCAAAGCACCTCTGTGAGGGCAGGAACAGAGACTCAGCCATGTAACCTCTTTTTGGATCAGTACTTGACCTCAAATTTACTCCTGATTCTCAAGTGGATCATTATAGAAGAAATGAAAAGTAAGAGAAAACAAACAAAAATGCCACAAAGAAAAGAAAAATCACCAACACAAAAACCTCACCAAACAAATCCACACAAAACTTCTAAAAGTGCTCAAGCAGCAACACATGTTGAAAACAAAATTCTTACCTGCCTCTCTAGTCTATAATAGCACAGGAAGAAAGAGTTTTTCTTAAATACATGTTAAAGTAATATTTCAAGAGCCCATACTTAACATCTTCTGCCGAGTTCTCCTTTTTGAGGCAGCAATATTCTAACCTGGGGAAAGCCCAGATTCTTCAATGATCACACAAGTTACAGCAACAAGAGTTTTGCCTCCTCTTGCAGTCACCCATACCAGTAAGATCAAAGGTCCAGGGCAAGGTTAGAAGGAGTACATTAACTCTCAGAGTTGGAAGGTCAAAGATTCAGATTACAAAAACCACAAGGTTGCCATTCCAGAAAAAAAGGTACAACTTCCACTGTTTTCTAGTGAGCTGGTACTAGAGCTCAGCATGCTCCTCCCCACCCTTGGAAATACCTAAGCCAATACTCCATATATATCTCTGCACTGGGGCTTCCACACTCAAACTACAGCAAAAGCAGAGGCCAGAAGTGATAAAAGTTACTGTTTAAAAGTTATTCTTTTCTATGAACAATTGATGATAAAGGTTGACATAGATCTAACAGAAAATAAATCAAATATGGCATTAACCTAATTTATGTTCTGAGATGCTCTGCAAAAGAAAGCCATGTAAAGTAATACAGAGAGGAATACATCTTGTCAAACTCCCCCACATTCCCAGCCTGGTATCTGAGAACAACAGCAGCACACTGTGCACCTTGAGTGACTTTTGTCTGTATCAGCTGTCCACAACAGCTTCTTCCAAATCACACTCCTTGGTTACTGTCTGTGGAGATGGAGGGCACTGCCAGGGTTTGGAGGCTACCTCAGGACTGCCACCCACCAGCTCTCCCCCAGCCACACTTCAGAGGTAGGACAGCAGGGAGTCAGACAAGCTTCCGGGACACACTTTTGTCACACTATCCTTCTCAACAGGTCTGCACAGATCCTTGTCCACTCTCTACCAGGAGCAAAAGGTAATTAAACAGCTGATCCTCACAATACTGTAAAGTTTTATGGCCTTGTCAAAACACCAAAGATATGTTCGTTTCTAAACGGCAAACAGAAAAATGGTGCCTGTCAAAACTTTATAAAGCCAGGGATACCAAGTATTACCACTACTTCTCTTACTTGAAAGTAATTTTTCTCATTTTGGAGAAAAATTCTCAGCCTGTAGATTCTCTCCTCACTCATGTGCCACAGAGCTCCCTTAGGACCCTTTCTTGAGAATAAATATTTTTTTAGTAAAAAAAAATCATTTCAATATGTACAAGGGGAATATATTTTTTCAAGCATTAAGAATATTTTATGGACATATTTCCAGTGAACACACAATGCTTCAGTAGGTCTAAAATAAAACTGACTTTTCTTTTTTGTGAAAAGAAAATTGTTAAGCTTATACCCTCTAAAAAATATTGTTCATATTTAAAGTGAGCCACACAAAATGAAAGCTAAAACTAGCAAAGGAAAATTTTGTATATGTTTAAAAATATATATATGCACACAATCAGAATACTACCACTATCTTCAGAAATCAACCTCCAGTAACAAAAACATCTTAGAAAATGAAATGCAACTCAAGAAGCAAAAGAACAATGTTCAGAAAAAAATACTCTGCTCACAGGTGCCTCTCTCTGTATCACGATCCAACTCCTGTTTGGACTTGAACTTTACGGCACAGGCAAGGTTCATGATGAAACTTGAAGGAAGAAAATAAATCTATCATCTTCCCTCTTAATAACTTGAAGCCAGATGACAAAACAAGTCAATGAATATTAATTTAAGGGACTGCTCAAACACATTCTGTTCCTCAGCCTCTGCAACTAAACCCTGCCTGTTCCAGATATGGTACACACTCTTGGATTAGGTGCTGTCCTGGAGATCGTGCTGTGCTGTAATAGCAGGAAGTGGCAAAATGCAACTGCAGAACAAAAACGTAGCAAAACAATGCCAGAGAGTTTATTTATAGCAATTAAGCTTATCACTACTCTCTCTGTCTTACTGAGGAAAGAAACATCCTTGCTGGTTTTGATTAGACATCTTATTGAGAAATTCAGGATTCTTAATCTTCTATGACCAAGTATAGGTTGCTTAGCACTAGTGTCCCCAGAAGGAAACACGAACCCTAAAATTCTCTTATGTTATCTCTTCTATGCTTCTATTCAAATTATTAACTCTGCTTATCTGAAGCCTTATCAGCCCACCTGCCCAAGAGTAGATTCTTACATCACATGATGGCAGAGAAAAGCCTAGCAGTGGTGAGCCACTAGCTCAAATACTGACAAGTGTGTTATATTTAAGTATATTTTATTCATTTGTATTTAATTTTGGGAGTTCTGCAATTGCCCTTAAGTGGACAAAAAGAAAGCTGGGGGAAAGGCTCTAGTGTAGCACAGCACTGAAGCCCCTGAATACCTGCACAGAACAGCACTGCAGAATCTCTTGAACAGAAAAACATGAGAAGGTTCAAGAAAAGTATTGAAGTCACAACACCCCACAGGCTCAAACCTGACTTATATCTGGAAGAATGGGGTAAGTATTAGCCAATCTAGTTAAAACTGATTCCCTATACAAAGCCCATTTTCTCCTCCACCTTTTTTTCCTTCCCCTTGTGTTACTAAGTGTAGATACACTTTGATCCTCAGGCTAAAAATATTTTTTTGCCTTTCCCTCCACACCCTATTTGTATCTCTACACAAGATATTCACAGTAGCCATAGTTAAAAAAGAACATATCCTTCAACAGCTGTTCACTGCAGTTAAAGCAAAAATAATTAATATCTTCTGATGAAACATGTTCCCACAGTTCCTCACCCTCACTAAAATGGTTTGCATTGTTGAAATAGTATCTTATTATACTTAGTTAATAGGAAAACCGTGAGGGAAAAAAAAATCTTTTCTGAACTCTAAGAACGCTCAATGCAGAAACTATTATTCTTTTTAATGTAAAAGAAGGCAGTAGCATCACTACGTAATTGGCAATAATGTGCGTCTACTACAAGGAAAAAGATGTGTTACCCACCATCATTCTCTGAAGCAGATGTCTTTATGCTCACACAGCCTGAAGAGCTGATTACCAGTTAGCAGGTTTACTGTAACAACTCCAAAGATGCCATTCCCATTTCCCCACTAACTGCCTGAAATCTGTTGTTTCTAGTGACTGACCATATTTACCCTTGCATTGCTTTCTGAAAAGCCACCTTTCCACACCCAAAGTCAGCAAACACAAGTATCTCCCATCTCGAAAGCACTCAGGTCCCAACCAGCTGCCACCTTAGGCAAACAGTTTGCTAAAGGGCACATTTGAACTTCAAACCAAACTTCACTATTTAACTGCATAACAACAAATTCTAAAACCAATATTTTCTTCAAATTGTTTTTGTAAGACTCTCAAATATAGCAGCTGCAAAACATTTTTATGCCACTACAGCAACACTTCAATGAAACCAGGTGAGAACTCAAGAAGTTCTTGAAGAATATTTCAAAGTAGCAGCCAGTGCTGAGTATTCCACTTTATATGACCACTTCAATCCAAGTCATCCATGCAGCATACCATAAACTCCAAACACACCATGGTTATTTCAAGTTTTGACCTCAATAAACACATGTGGCATATTACTTACTCTCTTGAACTCTTTAAAAATGATGCTCTAAAGAATAATGTTTTGGAGGACCTTTTCAAATACCTATTTTTCAGAGTTTTTATTCCTGTTCTGAAGGCATCCTATTAAAAATATATGCCTTCTGTCCTCTTCAGAAGTGAAGTTAAATTTTATATAGGTACTTTACAGAAGCATATATACAAAGATATTTGGAGACAGCAGTTCAGAGAACCACCGATGCTGCACATTTTGGTGAATCTGTCACAACTCTTCAAGATGACAGAGAAGCAGCTTTAAAGTAATGGAATTATCCTGCTTCACAGCAAGTGTTGAGTTTGGCTCCCTCTCCCACAGACACACAGTTGCAAGACAATCCATCCAGCATACAGAAAAGACAATACTTAGTTTTGAGATAGCATGAATGTTGTACTTATTCTCAGCACAAAGTACATTAAAAGGTAAAAGACAACTATTAAATAAATAGATAAAAGTGCATTCTAGGCTGAAGCCAGAGCACTGACATGAAAGAGTGCTCCATGCTGGAGAAATACAGCCCAATATGAGACAACACTGTCAATAGAACCAGTCCTTTGGCCAACTGAGTCTTAGCTCTTTTCCCTGAAAAATACCAAAAGAAATGGAAGGCAACCAATTACAACCAATTACAGTAATGTTAGTCCAGCTAACATTACTGTCAATGAAAGCCCCTGAAGAAGTTTCCCAGCATCAAAGAGAGGACAGGGTTACATTTCAGACAGCTTTCAGAACCATGCTAAGTAAGAACAAGAAATAATCGAGAATGCTGGTTTAGTCTGTCTTGCACATCAGCATATTATATAATACTGTCCATCATTGCCATGAATAGAGGAGCAAGGACTCATCCACACCTGCCAATCTGCAGTTATCAGGAGCTGACAGTGGTTTCAAGTCAAAGTTGAGCCGTGCAGGGCACAGTAGGGAATGTTTGTGAGCTTTGTTGTCACTTTTAGGCACAGTAGTTGATTGCCATATCAATTTTAAAAATATTAAGGCTTCAGTACTCTTGTATCTTAAAACATGCAACCAAACCACTCATCTGATTAGAACAAAATTGAACATTATAAAATACGTGCAAAGACTTAAACAAAGCATTTTAAAGAGAAGGTTTAAAATGTAGAAGGATAAACACACAAAATGAAATATACTGTTTAAGCAGAATACAGAGAACACTAATTACTATAGTCTATTCAACACACACAGGTATAAAGAATTTTTTTGTCGTTGATGTTGAAATTACATATGTAGTCCTAAGACAAATCTGTTTCTCTTGGGACTAAAAGATCCAGATGTTCAATTAAATGAAATAGGACCTAAATGTTCCTATTTCAAGTCTCTGGCTTCAGCACCAGACAGCAGACAAAACAACCCATCCCTTCTATCAGGATGCAAGGACATTTCTCCAGCACTGCCCATTGCTATACCCCCTTAACCCCTCTCCAAGTTTTTATTTCTTTTCAGCAAAGCAAGCAAACAAAACACATCAGTATGACAATGCAGCTTCCACTGGAGATTTAATGCTAGCCTTTGGTCAGTTTACTATGCAAAAGGTTATCTGACTTTTATCATAAACTATGATTTCAAATGCAAATACAACTACTTTTAAGCTAAACATATTGTATTGTGTTTTGCAGTTGACACTATGCAGGAAAACAATGCTGAGAGGCCCTTTCCAAAGAATATGAGTATTTATGTTCTCAATTTAGTGACTCATACAACCAGCAATTTGAGATTTATTTAACTCTATCCTCCTCAAACTTCTATATTTGAAAGCAAGCACTAAGTTTCTAGTCAAAAGTTGTAACAATAAAACACAAAGATTTTTTTCTATGGTTTTTTTTTTTTTAAATCTAGATTTTATCTAGAGGAAAACTACTTCCAGAAGTGTCTTTTTTTACTGTTTCTGTGAAGAATATTAAAAGGGCTATACAAAACTAAGTCAATCTAAGGAACAACTGACTAAACAAAAAAATATGCATTTTCTGAAACTAGCACTGAAATGAAACTTTTTCATGGTAAAGGCAGACTCAGAAAAACAGAAGAAAAATGAGATACAGCATGCATGCCCAGTATAAAGTTAATGCAACCACTGTCCCTTTTCATCATATTCTTCCCATCCTTTCAGCATACTCCTGCTTCCCTCATAATAAAGAGGTTTATCCTCAACAAAAATACACTAAGAACAAATAAAACCAAGAGAAATACAATCACAGTTGAGACATTTTTCCCATTATCAGAATCGTCACTACCAGGAAATTGCAGCAAGTTAAAATTTTATCTGCCTGGAAGGGTATCATATTTTCTAAAATGATAAAATTATGCTAAAATTAAAATAATGATGCTTTTAGGCTACTATCTTAATAATCATTTTATTCAGGATTATTGCACAGTTCAATACAATTCAGATTTGCCAAGTTTGCCTTGCATTTATATTATTGGTTATTTAATACATTGAAAGACAGACAAAGAGTTGTATTGCCCTAAAATTAAATCTTTACAGCTTTTCACCTGCAATTGCTAAGCACAGTCAGAATCCAAACCTACATGGGAAAATTTTTAGAATCCAAGCCTGCATGGGAAAGTTTACAAGACCACCCATTCACACAAAAATCAACTTACGTGAGTGAGTTTTTGCTTGGCTATTAATTACTTATATCTATGGAGCATCAACAAATGTTAACTTTGACAGCACCTACTTCTGTAGGCAAAGCATTTTAGGGCTCATCCTCACCTAAGAACCTCACTGTCCTCAGGGGGATGTCAGGCCTAGGATACCCTCATCACTACAGATGTCCACACAAATGTGCTGGTGCTGCAATTCCTACCTGCCTTTTTAACCTCTCCCAAGTAAAGGCCATATAAAAGCAGAAGGAGTCAGTCACCCCCAAAATACACCCTGTCCAAACAGCTGGTTGTCAACTTCAGGAAACAGGTGATAGTCCTGACAAAACCTTCTGAAGGAACACTACATGGGCACACTGCTGTATTTAAAATAAAAACAGTAGGATTCCTGATACAGTACACACAGTGTAATGGACATACTTTTCTCCTCATTATAATACTGAAAATTATTTTAGGAGAAATGGTGAAGTGTTTAAACTAAAAAAGCCAATAAGCTTTTCTGAATGCAAGTTGTACCTCACATTGATTACAGCTGCAGAGCTATGAGGGCAACTAGAGGACTATGAGGGTAATTAACGCTACAGAAAGGGGAAAAGTAAGGACACTAGTATGGGGCACCTTTCTAGTTACATTTCTGGTTGCATATATAATAATTTAACACAAAAGGCCAAAACCCCCTCTCATTGCCAAGAACATAAAGCTTCTACTTCTTGTCCAGTTTAAAAATTTTTTGGAGGAATTGCTACATTCTACTACTGGCCATACCTTCAAGCACTGCCCTCAGCGGTGGTGTGGGTAAGACACGTGCTACTGCAAACGACCTCCTCCGGCCAGGCAGCAGCCTCCCCTCCGGCTACTGAGCAGCCCGTGATTAGGAAGGAAATGAACGTACACACATCTTGTGTTTAGTTATTAACAGCCTGATCCTTTGGCCAGGAACCCTTTCAGCTGATCCCGGGCTGTGGCGAGAACCTGCGAGTTAATCATTGTCCACATTTCGGTACTTGACAGCACATCCCTGCACGTTCCACCCCGGCTGGCACTATAGGGGAGAACAGTGTGTGTTTGTACATCTCCTGTGTTACATTTGGGGTGGAGACCACCACAGCCACATGCTAAATGCCACTTATTTCAGAATAGTTATTTTTTAGCTGTTATAGTCATAAGAAAAGCAGGAGGTCCATGTTAACCACACATTAATGGAGCATATTTACCGAGACCTATATTTTCCAATTTTTTTAGATACTACACTACAGTAATTTTACACACTCCTAAAGACTTATGCAAGACCTCAGCCATTTGTTAATTCCAGATTTCATACGACCCGAACAACTGGAATCCACAACACAACCCCACAAGTTGAGAAGCGTACTTTGGTAGCAAAGCAAAGACACATAAAGAGGTTAGTTGAATTAAACAAAATAGTCTTCCACAAACATAACATTTGTTAGTTTCCCTCCACATTTCATAGGAATTAAATGGCAACAAATTATTTCTCCAAATGCAGCTCTCACTCATAGACTGAGTATAAGTTGTCTTCAATAAAATACAACACCTACACAAAGCATTCCAAAAGGAGTCTAAATGCATTCATTACAGCATTTGTAGCAGCAGGCAGATGCTCCCACAAAAACAACCAAAACAAACAAACAAACACACACACACAAAAAAAAATTTCTTTCGTCAAACAAGATTGTTCAAAAACCTAAACCACTGAAACATACAAATAAAACCCCAAATAAACAAAATTTAAGAGGTCAGGTTAATTTTCTTTAACACTTAAAGCAAAATATTTAAGATAGGAAAAAAGAAATAGGAGCTTTTTAACACAGGAAAAAAGCTCCTGAGTCAATATGAATGTGTTACACATAAACGTCCAAGCAGAAGCAGGTGCCACCCACTTCAATTCGTGAGAAGCAAAACAAAACAGTTTGTTTAAGATCACATGGTCTCACTTGCCACTTGCTGGAAGCAACTCCACATAATACACCTCCAAATTATGTGCACATACGACTCCCACAACTTGGAATCGTGCCAGAACAACTGTCTACACAAAAACAGTCCTGAGAAGAAGCGAGCTATACAAAACAGAGCAGAGGTCTGCGGGAATGTGCAGGGAATGATACTGAGTGTTACAGTGTCTTCACGGGTCAGAGGCCTTGTCACACTGCTAACCGGCTCCGATGGGAAAGTGAATGGCACCTCTGTTCAAAACAATGACATTTTATTTTCTGTCACTGGCTAACAAATATTTACTGAGAACAGGTATCGCATCATACACATGAAAAATTTTAATAGAAGGACTCAATCCACTAAATGACAAGCCAGAGATATACCTGTGCATTCCCTTACTTCATCTGCACCAGGGCAGCTCTATTTCACACACTCTACCACCTACATTCTGCAAGCACTATTATTTTGCAATAAATACTTAGCTCCATTCATTTCCAAATCCCATGGGCTCGCCTATTCTGAACAAATACAACATCCATCTCATAACTTGTTGCACTCAGCATACCTCTGTACATGGTGCAGAACTGAATATACAACCCAAGTAATTCCATAGCAAGTGTTTGAGGATGAGGGAATTTCCTCTGCCCTTTAACTGTGAAAATGTACTCAAGGATAACATTTAACTAGAAATTGCATTAATAAATGTAGGCATACATGGAAAAGATACACAAGAACCTTCAGACAGCCCTAAGATTTAAGAACTATATAAAAACTTACTTTAAAAAAATGAAATTCGGGGGGAAAAAATTACCAGAGTTGAATTTCTTGCATGAACGTAAATAGTTCCGCAGTAAATCACAGCTCCTAGCCGCTGCCGAGCACAGCACTGAGATGAGCAGTAGCGCACTAACCCCGCAGCCAGCACGAACCGCACCGCGCGTTCACCTGCGGACCGCAGAGACCGGGCTGCGGGTCCGCGCCTCAGCGCTGTCTCCCACCAGAGCCCACCGCGGGATGCGGAGCCTCACTCCACAAGTGTAATTCACTACTCCTCCTGCTTGGTTTTTTCCACTTTCCTTTCGGCCCGAGCCTACCCCACCTCCTCCCCCAAGGCGGGGGCCGTGCGGGCGGAGGGAAGGGCCGAGAGCCGGCTCCGGGCCCCGCCAAGGCAAACAGCAGCGGGGCACAGCCGGTCCGTGACAACCACCGCGGGGCTCAAAGCAGGCGGCCGGCTCCGGGCACCGCGGCCCTTCCCTCGAAGCCGACGCTCGATTAAGATTCGCCACTAAACAAACGCTGAAAGTTCTTCAAAAGCATAAACTAATAAAGGCACCCGAGAGGGAGCGGGTCCCTGAGGGAGCGCCCCCTCGGGGCCCCTCAAGGGGCACGAGCGGAGCCCGCGCGTCCCGCACCGACCTAGGCAGCGCGGAACTGCGGCCTCCCCCGCACGGGGCATCGCGGAGCGGGGTGAGGAACTGGAGCAGGACCAGCCCCGTTCCACCCAGCAGGAGCTGGCGGGAGTCCCCTCCCGACCCGCCGTGGCACCGCCGCTACCGCTCCGTGCCG